>CM027394.1:1602202-1668759 GCA_015711505.1 Sylvilagus bachmani | reverse complement strand
TCGCGTGTCCCTGGGAAGGCGTCCTTGCAGTGGCTGTGAGTTGCACAGGTCCCCCTCGCGTGTCCCTGGGAAGGCGTCCTTGCAGTGGCTGTGAGTTGCACAGGTCCCCCTCGCGTGTCCCTGGGAAGGCGTCCTTGCAGTGGCTGTGAGTTGCACAGGTCCCCCTCGCGTGTCCCTGGGAAGGCGTCCTTTATACTCCTGGAGGTTAGGAAGCTGTGCTTAGTGCTCGTTTGTTCCAGCGCTGCAGCTGGGAAATGCTCGAATTGGTTTTGCGCCCGCGCTGTGGCTCCGGGAGAAGCACAGTGCAGGTCTGCGGGGTGATTGTTTAGGAGGCGCAGCGGCGCGCGGAGCAGCCCCAGCCGCTTCCGCACCTTCAGAGAAGCACAGCTTAGCCTTCAGCACGGCTCTGTGTCCGTCTTTCTCCTCCTGCGGCCTTTGCTAGAGGATCCGTCCTCCCCAGCAGAGGCGATTCTTTGGTGATAGATTGAACTCTGTCTATATCTTCTTTATTCCCGCTCTTCTAAAGAAACCCTAAAAAATGGTCTGTGATGGCTTCCAGGTGGGCAACCCTGGGCGGTGGAAGCAGGTGGTGTGCCCGATGCGCCACGTTTGGGCGGCCTGGCTGGTGGGAGCCGTCACCCCTCACCAGCCGCGTGAGGAGGCGTCTCCAGGCCTCAGCTCCACGAAGCTCTCCCCCTGCCACCCTGTCACTCACCCCTGGAGAAGGAATTTGTGAGCTTGGGGCTTCTGCAGGGACCTCGAAGGTCTCATTAAGGGCGGAGTGCACTAGGAAGAGAGATCGCTGTCTTAGGAAGCCTGGAGCCTCGCTGCAGCACTGAGGGCAGCAGCGGCGTGCCGCCCGTGGTCCGGCACGACGACGAGCAAAGGCGCCTGTGTGCAGTGCTGGGGGCTGGGGCTGTGCTGCTCTGTGAAGCGAGGGGAGAGGAGCTCTGGTGTCCGGCGGTGCCGGCGTGAGGACTTGGGCCCAGAGATGAGGTCCGGAGGCAGGAAGGCCATGAGAAGCAAGGGCAGAGGGGCAGCGATCCCGTCTGCTTCTCCTGGCGTCAGGAGCAACTGAAGACTTTCTGGGAAGCACTTTTGGGTCGGTTTCCTATTTTGCATAGTTCACCACTCCCCTCTGGCGCCCTGGACACGAAGGTGCGGTGAATGAGGGCAGAGGCGTGTGTCTGTGGTGGAAGCCACGTGGGAGGGAGGGGGCAGCCTTCTGTGAGACCGTGTGCAGGGCGGGTGGTGTTGATCCGGCTCAAGAGAGGGGTCAGCTGGCTTCGGGAGCCCTGGAGTCCCTGGGGCGGGAATCGAAGATGACGTGCCACAGAACAAGAGGTGGTGTCTTACTGCCACTTCTGTTGGAATTAAAGGAAAAGGTGAGCACAGAGTTTCCCACTGAAGACAACTGGAAAAGCTGGGTATGTTTATAAAGTCAGTTAACAGAGAGAGAGAGAGAGAGACAGAGAGAGACAGAGAGAGAGAGAGAGAGAAAGACAGAGAGCGAGCGAGCGAGAGAGAGAGAGAGAGAGAGAGAGAGACAGACTTCTTGAAAACACTGAAATGCCGTCAAGAGAACAGGGGCTTCCGGAGCCTGGAGAGAGAAGCCTGGCTCAGAAGTCACCGTGGTTCTGGGGGTGTTTCTTGGCCTGGAAGAGATCGCCCCACAGCGAGCTGCGCAGTGCCCGGGTTGGGCCACGTCACTCAGGAGCGCCCGTGCTCCCTGGGAGAGCCCAGCAGGGACACTGCAGGGGAGGGCAGCGGTGCCACGGCCTCACACAGCCTCGCAGTCCACGGTCACGGCGCTGGGGAGGGCCGGAGGTGTTTGCAGCCTGAGAGGTGGAGGTGGTTCTGTCCTAGCGTTTTCTCAGAACGCTTCAAGAAGCGAAGCACAACCTTGGCTGGAGGAAGCTATTGGAACTCGGATTGTGCCTACGAGTTATTTTCCTTTTGAATTAGATGACTTGTGCACAGATGTCATGAAGACTCTCTACGTGAGGACAAACGGAGAACAGTGGCAGCCCCAAATGTTGAGCTTTCGCATTCCTTTTTAAAAATTTTTACTTATTTGTTTGAAAGGCAGGGTTTCAGAGAGAAGGAGACAGACAGACAGACAGATACACACACACACACACACACAGACTGATTTTCCATCCGATGGTTGACTTCAAATGGCCTCAGCGGCTGGGACTGCTGCAATTGAGAAATCTTATTACGTGGAGTTAACAACTCAACGAAGAGGCACAGCAGATTAGACACAACCAACAGGAAAATTAGTGAACTGGAAGACAGGTTTGAGGAAAGCATAGTGAAGCCCACAGTGTTAAGGAAAATACAGAAAGTAAGAGAAGCACAGAGTACGGGTAGAAAGCTTTATGTCTGTTGTTGGGAATCATAGAGGAAGATAAGAGGTTGAGAAAGAATTCAAAGAGACAGTGATTGAGGCCCTTCCAAAACTACTGAGCATCGAGCAGCTTTCAGGAAGGAAAGAGCGGTAGATTGAGCTCACAGCTCTGGAAGTTCAGATCGCAAGTGGGCAGCCCTGTGGTTTGTCCTCTGATGGAAGGGGCAGAGTGCGTGCGGAGCAGGAGCGGCCGGCGAGGCAGGAAGCAGTGGGGACAGCTGCTGCTCGGGCTGCACAGGCTGCAGCAGTGCCAGGGGCCGTCCCCAGGTGCTGAAAGCATGGAGCTGGCACCTAGCCTGGGCGCCTGCCTCCTGCAGATACGTCCTCCACGGATGAAGTCGAAGTCCCAGGAGTCCTCTGAATCCACAGTGTCTCAAACTCTGCAGAAACTGGAGAGGCCCAGAGAGCGTAAACCACACGTCCATGACCCCTGCAGCATGACTTCAGCTGCTGGGAGCTGCGGCCGCAGGGGCAGATGCCCTCGTGCTGCGGCTGTGCCACAGCGTGGGTGAAGGGAGCTAGCAGCTAGGCGGCTTGTGGGGAACGGAACCCAGGAAGTCACGACCCCACGGGGGAAAGCTCTGGGGTCAGGTGTGAGATCTGGTCGCCCGGAGCGCTGGATCTGGGAAGCCTGTAAGGACTTGGGGTTTCCTGAATGAGGGGAACTGGTCTGTAGCCAACACGAGCCCTCAGGGGCCGAGGACTTGGTCACGGGTTCCTGTCACCAGTGTTTTGCTTTGACCCTGGAGGGGAAGCTGGCCGGGCAGCTCTGACAGGCCACCGCCCACTGGCAGCCTGCCACTCCATCCAGAGAGCTCGTTGCACACAGGCCAGTGCAGTGGCTCTGAGGAAACAGAAGCTGGGTGACAGCAGAGAGATCTGTGGTGCCAAGGTTCACTCAGAACCTCACCCGGGGGCCAGCGCTGTGGCGCAGTGGGTTGAAGCCCTGGCCTGAAGTGCAAGCATCCCATATGGGCACCGGTTCTAGTTCCGGCTGCTCCTCTTCCGATCCAGCTCTCTGCTGTGGCCTGGGGAAGCAGAAGAAGATGGCCCAAGGCCATGGGCCCCTGCACCCACGTGGAAGACCTGGAAGAAGCTCCTGGCTCCTGGCTTCGGATCGGCTCAGCTCTGGTCATTGTGGGGAGCGAACCAATGGAAGGAAGACCTCTCTCTGTCTCTAACCCTCTGTAACTCTGTCTTTCAAATAAATAAAATAAATCTTTAAAAAAAGGATCCTCACGCGACACAGTTCTGTTTATTTTGCTTTGCAGGCTGTTAACAGCTATGGTTTCTTCTCGCTCTCTGAAGGCCTGTTGCTGGGTGTGGGTGCAGTCCTGCAGCCCGTGTGGCAGGCCCTGGGCTTCCTGTTTCTTGCACGTTGGCTGGACTTTGTGGGAAACAGTTTCTCAAAGAAACCCACGCAAGGGCTGTTCAGCCACCGGCACAGAGCTGAACGTGAGACAGTGGCATTTCTGTGTGAGAGAGGCTGCCTGTGCCCTGAGGCCACTGATGGCAGCAGCCGTGATGGCCTGGGCCCCTTGCACTGTGCCTGTGTCTGCAGACCTGGGGGGGCATGTGTGTGGTGGCTGGGCGAGCGAGCAGGAGGCTGCTCGCTCTGTTTGGGTGCGGGATGTCTCAAGGCTCTGTGCCCCAGCGGCGCCCAGTCAGCCCCTCGGTAGGCGTCTCTACTCCCAGTGCTGGCCGGGGCCCTGCTTCCCCTCGCCCGTTCCGTCAGCCCTCGGTAGGCGTCTCTACTCCCCGTGCTGGCCGGGGCCCTGCTTCCCCTCGCCCGTTCCGTCAGCCCTCGGTAGGCGTCTCTACTCCCCGTGCTGGCCGGGGCCCTGCTTCCCCTCGCCCGTTCCGTCAGCAGCAGCTCCTGTCCTCCGCTGGCCCTGGCAGTCCTGCCCTGCCCTGGCGTGTGCTGCCTCTGCAGCTCCACGGTGGGTTAGACTGGCACCCGCAGGCACACAGCCTGGCCAAACCGAATGACTGAACGTGGAAGTCCGTCTGGCTGGGGAGCTGGTTGCTGTGAGCAGCCTGGAAGGGCCCAGTGTGCCCGGCAGAGGAACCGTCTCCAGCTCTGAGCAGATCCCCAGGGTGGACAGCATGCGCTTGTCTGGCTCACGTGTGTGTGGTCGTGGCTCAGCTGGGGCTCTGTTTGGCAGCATCCTTGCTTTGGGACTCGGGCTGTCAGAGCAGCTGTCATCAGGCAGATTCCCGGCGCAGGGACGAGGGCCTGAGAGTGGTCCAGGGCTCTAAACATTCCCCGCAGGACGTGGTTCCCAGCATCTGCTTCCGCCGTGTTGGCTGAGCCAGGCCCAGGGCTGCAGCTCCACGGGGAAGGGAAGTGCCCGCCTGGACCACGGGAGCTGGTGTTTGTGGGTGACACCAGTGAGCCCCGTGGTCACCAGTGTGGAGAGGGCTTCAGAGAGAAGTGCACAGGCCTGGAGCTTATCCAGAATGTATGTGCGTTCAAAACAAAACAAAACCAAAAGCCTGAAATCTTGGGCCCGGCATGGTGGCTTAATGGGTAAGACTGCCGCCTACGATGCTGGCGTCCCATAAGGGCACTGGCTTGTGTTCCGGCCGCTCCCTTCTGATCCAGCTCCCTGCTGATGACCTGGGAAAAGCAGAGGAGGGTGGCCCAGCTGTTTGGGCCGCTAGTACCCACATGGGAGACCTCGAAGAAGCTCCTGGCTTTGACCTGTCTCAGAGCCAGCTTCTGTGACCATATGAGGAGTGAACCAGCACGTGGAAGGTCTCTCAGCCTCTCCCCCTCTCTCTGTAACTCTGACTTTCAAATCTTAAAAAAACGAAAATCTAAGTTGATCTTTTGGTTGGCGTAGAGCTTTTGTCAAACAGCTTCACAGAGCAGATTTTAGTGTCGTGTCATGTGCGTCCCACACCTGTGCTACTTCAGCTTTCCTAAATATTCGTAGACAAGGTATTCATTCTGAAGTCATCCAGTTAACTCCCCTCACTGTCTGCTAGCATCTGTCTGCTCCCTACTTATCGAAGGATTTTTATGCATAAAACCAAGTTTACGGCTGGTGCCACGGCTCACTAGGCTAATCCTCCGCCTTGCGGCGCCAGCACACCGGGTTCTAGTCCCAGTTGGGGCGCCGGATTCTGTCCCGGTTGCCCCTCTTCCAGGCCAGCTCTCTGCTGGAGTGCAGAGGAGGATGGCCCAAGTGCTTGGGCCCTGCACCCCATGGGAGACCAGAAGCACCTGGCTCCTGCCTTCGGATCAGCGCGGTGTGCCGGCCGCAGCGACCATTGGAGGGTGAACCAATGGCAAAGGAGGACCTTTCTCTCTGTCTATCTCTCTCACTGTATACTCTGCCTGTCAAAAAAATAAATAAATAAACAAACAAAAAAACCCAAGTTTACACCAGTGATTTATTTACTGCTGCAGTGATAGGCATGCATCCAGGCATGTGAGCAGGTTTTTGCCTGGTAGCCACGAAGCTTGCATCTGTGTGGCGGGAGCCCCAGTGCCACACTTCACTGTGGTGCATGCTACCTCCACGGGCACAAAGTCCCACTGCCCTGGAGAGCAGGCCATCAGCCCCTGGCCCTTCCCGAGGCCCCTGGTGGCAGATGTCGCACCTTGTCAGCAACACCAATGATGCCGGTGTCCATGAAATGTGTGTCAGGTGGGGAAGTCACGGGGAACTTACTTCAGCGTTAATGAGGCTGTCTGAAACGTCCAGCCTCGGCAGATGTGTCAGTTTGCTGTGTCCGTCTGTGCTGTGGTTCACAAGACTTCAGACCCCAGGACCCGCGTCTCCACTGAGAGCTGTCTTGCCAGAGGGCACAGTGGTGGTGCAGAGGCTGCCTCAGGAGCGGAGCCCTGGAGCCCTGTGTTCTCCTGGGCTCCACTCTGCTGTGCCCTGCAGATCACTGACGGCCACGCAGAGCTGGGGTGGGGCACGGGCGTCAGCCTTGGGCGTGTGCAGTGGTACTGAAACCCTTGCCAGGGCTGCTTAGGCAGGGCGGCGTGCGCCAACAGCAATGTGCTCCCTGGGTTTTCTTGTCCAAACTGCACTCTTCTCCATTTGGTAAAAGCTGGGGTACTCCTTCCTGCCTAATCGTTTCAGGGCTGGGAGTGCCAGACTCAGCCAGGGAGAACACAGACTGCCCAGTTTCCTCTGGGCCTGGCACACGCTGAGATCCAGACGTCACTGTGCCTTCTGCATTTTATCTGCTCACCTTTCAGGTGACTGCAGGCCCCGTGCAGTGGACCGTGTGACGTGTAAGGTGTGCACAGACGTTGACCCCGCATACATGTCTGCTTGGGCACACCGCTTGGAGCACACACTTTAGATAGGGTCCGTGCCACTGGCATGGCTGCCACGCCCAGGATCCTTGTGTTTTCATCTTCCTGGGCTGCCTGGCGTGCCCGGGGTGGGGTGGGGTGGGGGAGCGTGCCTCTTCAGCAGGGATTCTTGTTTGTGGTTGAGGACTTTGATTGAGCTATAAATACGCTGAGCTCATTTGACTTTCCCAGTGCTGAGGTGGTGGTGAGGCCGGGCACCGAACGCTGTGGCTCCTGAAGCCCCTTTTTCCATTAGGTCTGATGGTTCCCGGTGCTTTTCTGTCCTGCTCGTTACTGCTCTCTGTGCACCTGGCGTAGGGCCTCTCGGCCGCTGTGGTCACTGCACAGTCACAGAGACCGGCTGCCTTGGAGGAGGCTGGGTATTCCTTCGCAGTGACCACAGGTGCTGGCCACTGTGTCATTCGTGTCCGCAGGAACAGCCGGCACAGCCTGCGCCGGGCTGCCAGGACGGTGCTGTCGCCCTGAGCACCTGTGCACTCCCTCCCTCTCCAGTGCCCCTGGGCGGTGCCCGCTCCGCCGTTAGAACCCTTGCCGTGCCTCCAGCGCCCCCACGGCCCCGTGGCCTCAGGCCCCCACCCCTTCCTCCTGCAGCAGGCGCAGGCCGTGTCAGTCCCGGGCTGCTTGGTTTTCCCTAAGTGCAGTGCCTGCCCTCGGGCCTCTGCTGTAGGTGGGGCTCCTGGGCTGTCCTTGTCTGAGACGAGTTTTTCCTCCTTCTAATCTCTGCCTCCCCACCCCAGACAGGAAGGCTGGCTCAGCGGCTCGGGTGCGCGATGGTGCCTGTAGGTGGAAGGGAGGGGCGTGGTTTGCACCGAAAGTCGCACTTGTGGTGTCAGATGGGATCTTGGCCTTCAGAGAGCTGTAGCTTGGAGGTCACAGTCCCCCACAGGAAGGAAGGAACCCAAGGAGCCTGGGGAGGACCCTGTGTCATGTGCCTCCTGCCGTGGGGAGAGCCTACAGGTCGCTCCGTCTTTGGCCCAGAGCCAGGAATGTGCTGTTGGCAGCTCAGGAAGGCATCTGTTACACTGACCGTGGTCACCGGGCCTGACCGGTGTTACACTGACCGCGGTCACCGGGCCTGACCGGTGTTACACTGACCGCGGTCACCGGGCCTGACCGGTGTTACACTGACCGCGGTCACCGGGCCTGACCGGTGTTACACTGACCGTGGTCAGTGGGCCTGACCGGTGTTACACTGACTGTGGTCCAAGGGTCTGGAGCTCCCAGGCTCCGCAGAGTTGTCTTCTCACGTCCCTCCTGGCTTTGGGCCTTCCCAGAGCTCCTGTGGAGTGGGTCGGCCATGTGCCGTAACGGCCTGCAGAACCTGCATCCACAGCTCTCGGCGGTCCCACACAAGTGAGGACAGTGTCCGATGCATGTCACAGAGGAACTGGCGTGCGTTTGAGCACTAGAGTGTCACGGGGGATTGGCGTGTTCGTGAGCACATGTGTGTTAGAGGCACTGGTGTGTACACGAGCACACATGACAGGCAGAAGAGCCCTCAGGAAAGTTTTCTGGGTGTCCACCGGATTCCGGGGGCTCTGGCTCCGCCGCACTCGGATCCTGGGGCTGCACACAGCCTCCTGCACGCTGCACATGGCCCTTCCTTGGCACGTGCTGGGGAGGAGGCAGCAGGCTCTCTGGTCTCTCACAAGGTCTCTAGCCTGTCTGTGCTGGGTCCCAGCCGTGTGACCCCGCTTCATCCTCCTCACTGCTCAGGCCCCATCTGCAAGCACACTTCAGTTAGGGCTTCAGTGTGTGCACGCCGAGGGGACAACACTCTTCAGTCTGTAGCAGCTTGTGTTTCAAACTGAAATAGAGGCCGCGTTAGAACCACCACCACCACCACCCTCGTCATCATCCGCCAGCAGGAAGCACGGCTCATGGCCTGGGCAGGGGGATGGAAGAACTAACCTGAAAAGTTTTCGGATTTTACAAATCAAAGTAGTGACACTCTGGATGGACAAGACGACTTTGTTTTCCCTCTTGGGATGGACTCTCTGAAAGCTGTGTGTGGTCAGTGGCACCAGACCCAGCGGCAGACTCGAGCTGTCGGTTGTGAAGGCCCTAGAAGTTCGCATCCCAGGAGATCAGGAAGTCAGACCTTAGGTCTAAGCTGCAGACATCAGACAGAGGGTGCAGAGTGGGGTGGGGCCGGGCGCCCTTTCCTCAGCCCCTCCTGCTCAGATTCCGGCCAGGAGGGAGCAGAGGCAGATGGCGGGGAGCCTGCCCTGGGGCCTTCCCACCCTTCCTCGGATCTACGCTCGCTCTGGTCTGTGAAGCCATCTCTGTCCAGAACAGCGCCTGGCAGCCGCTGCAGGAGGGGAGGACAGGGCAGGCCATCAGGCCTGTGTCTGGAAGGCAGCCTTTCCCACCCAGCAGTGGCTGCTTGTGGGGACAGCGGGGGCCGAGGCAGGTGCTGAGCCAGGCTGGACAGGCATACAGAGTGTGCGGGAGGGGCTCTGGCCCTTCTCCCACGAGGAAGGAGCTTACTGGGGCCTGCTCTTCAGGAGAAACCAGGAACGGGCTGGCCTGCACCTGGAGGGTTGTGATGGACAGAAGGAGACTTGGGTTCGAGGGAGCAGGGCCTGTTGGAAACCATGCATGAGTGCCCCCGGCTTCCCCCGGCTGCTGCTGGGCGCCGTTTGTGGGTAACAGTGGGAACCGTGGAGGCTGGCCCAGGTGGGCTGAGTTAGTGGTGTGGGTTAGCGAGGGGCATCCCACTCGGTCCACCATCTCCCCTGTGTGGAAGGTGCTTCCAGCAAGACTGGCACCTTGAAAGCCTGGTACAGAGTTAGTCCCCATGATTGTCATCGTCATCGTCATTGTCAAACCAAAGCAGCACCTGATGGTGCAGGGGAGAAGTGTGAGTGTGGGGCGCTTCAACCTCAGGCTCTGCTTGGACCGCGTTGGACCTGTGGAGCTGCCAGGATTCCTGTCTTTTTTTTTTTTTTTTTTAAGATTTTATTTATTTATTTATTTCAGAGGGAGAGACAGAGGTCTTCCATCCACTGGTTCACTTCCCAAATGGCTGCAACAGTCGGAGCTGAGCCGATCTGAAGCCACATGCCAGGAGCTTCTTCCTGGTCTCCCCAACAGGTGCAGGAACCCAAGCGGTTGGGCCATGTTAATACTACTTTCTCAGCCATTATCGGATCCTCCTGGATCAGAGTAGGAACATGCAGGGTTCAGACCGGTGTCCATGGGGGATTCCAGCAGCTCTGTGCCACAGCGCCGGCCCCTGGGGTGCCTGTCTCGTCAGTGCCTGAGGAGCTGAGGCAGCGTCCTCTCTCCTGCCCAGGGGCCCGTAGTGGTTGAACCCCAGGAGATCATGGTGTGCAGGCTGCTCTTACTGATATTTCACATTTTCGCCCCTAAGGGGAAGATGCGGAATGGGTTATTGGAGAGATACTCTCCCTCCGTGTGTGAAACAGCTTTGTCTGCTTCTGCGTTATCCCTTCCTTGAGTTTCTTAATTCCGATTAAATGTGATTTTAATGAAATTGCTGTGAAAGCTGTCTTGACTATCTTGTAAGGTTACAGCAGACTTCTTTCAGAGTGGAATTCAGTTATAGCTGGATAGCTGGTAAGCTAGAGCGAGGTTTATTACCACCCAGGTGAGACTGCTCTTCTTACCCCTGCGAGGTGAGCAGTGAGCGAGCAGAGGAGGAGCTGCAGTGATGCGAGCGAGCGACTGTTGATTATTGTTGTCGAGAGCTCCAGACGCACACCCAAGCCCAGGTGCCCATGTACGGCCTGGGCTCTGCAGCACCTGGACGCCCTCAGGTCCTGATGCCATGTTGATACCAACTACATAAGTATCTCTCTGGGTACCATGAGGTCCTGTCTCACGTTGATACCATTTGCATCTGTTTCCAGCTGGATTCAGATATGTATCTCTCTGGGTACCTAGAGGTCCTGATGTCTCCTTGATACCAGTTGCATATGTATCTATCTGGATTCAGATATGTATCTATCGGGATACCGTGAGGTCCTGATGTCAGGTTGATACCAATTGCATATGTACATATCTGGATTCAGATATGTATCTATCGGGATACCATGAGGTCCTGATGTCAGGTTGATACCAATTGCATATGTATCTATCTGGATTCAGATATGTATCTATCGGGATACCATGAGGTCCTGATGTCACCTTGATACCAATTGCATATGTACATATCTGGATTCAGATATGTATCTATCGGGATACCATGAGGTCCTGATGTCAGGTTGATACCAATTGCATATGTATCTATCTGGATTCAGATATGTATCTATTGGGATACCATGAGGTCCTGATGTCACCTTGATACCAATTGCATATGTTTCCAGCTGGATTCTGGTTCAGCTGCATCTGAGCTTGAACCTGGGTTGCTGCTTTCTCTGGTGACAGAAGTCGTCACAGCAGCCTGCCCTCAGGTGGGACCACACTGGACTCCCTGCAGCCAGCCATGCCGGCAGTGTTTGGTTTGTGACCGGGAGGACAGAACATTCACAGTTGTTGGAGAGTTCTTTTTTCCAGGCCTGCACTTGGCATGGAGCCCTAAAGCCTGGCTCTTCTGAGAGCTGGCCGCTCCCACCCCGCCCACCTGCTGCATTTGGTGTGCCTCTGCGGAAGTCACGGCTGAGCGCGGGGCGGGCAGGGAGAGCTGGCCTCAGGGTTGCCGGCCGCCCCCGGCCCTGGGTCCCAGTCACTTCCTTCCTGGAACCACTGTGGGGGGTGTGTGTGCTAGGAGTGGGATGGCAAAGCCGAGATGAGCCCCGCGTGTTGGCTGCCTGGTGTGGAGTGTGTTTACTGCAGGAAGTGGCAAGGGCCGTCCATGTGTAATGAGATGCAGGCCGTGAGGCCTGGGCTCCTGATCAAGGTGCTTTCTCCTACACGCTGGTTTCTTTGGGCCTCTCCATACTGAGAGAGATCTTCGGGGTTTATTGCCAGACTGAGACTTGTTAAATTGCAAGTCGAGACTTTGAAATGAAGTGAAGACCCTCGACCTTCAGGAGCCGTGTTGTCTTGCTTTGAATGTGGCCGGCACAGCTGTTTGCACTGGTCATTTCTGTTGCAGGCTCCCTGTGCTGGAGGAGCCCGTTTTGCCCTCCTCATGATGAAGAACCAGTGTCCTCTAATGCCAGGCTGGGAGGCAGCGTCTGCAGACGGTGTTGCGTGCTGGGGTGAGGACGGTGTGTCTTCCTTTCCACCCGTCAGCCCCACACGTCCTTCTTGTCTCTGTCTCTGTCCTCATTGGGGGCGGGGAGGGGGAGGGCTCTGAGTCCTCTGTCGCCTGGACTGCAGGTCCTGGGGGATCCAGCATGCAGGGAGTGTGGCCGCCCACTCGCCCAGGCCCTTGACAGCAGCCACGCGTCCCTGTCGGTGCACGGGTGGCCCGCCCACTCGCCCAGGCCCTCGACAGCAGCCACGCGTCCCTGCCGGTGCACGGGTGGCCCGCCCACTCGCCCAGGCCCTCGACAGCAGCCACGCGTCCCTGCCGGTGCACGGGCTGTGGTGTGCTTGTGCCTGCTGTGCTGAGTCCTTCACCCAGAGGCCCTCAGCTTGTCGCTCTGTGGTGTGGACGCCTCCAGTGTCCCTGCGCTCTGACAGAGTGCGGTGCAGCAGGGTTTGTGGCCAGGCTGTGGGAAGGGCTTCCTGGTGGGACCACGGTGCAGGCAAGGCAGGGAGGAGTGCAGTGTTGGGGTGGGAGGAGGCGTTGTGGGCAGAGGATGGGCCGGGGTCCCCACCTGGACCCTGACTGTGGAAGGCTCTGTGAGGAGAAGGACCCAGTGCCACCCTCTGAGCAGGGCCAGGAAAGCAGAGCCTGCCCAGGGGCTGTGGGAAGTCAAGGTGATGTGACCTTGGGGATGGTGGAGGCCACCCTGGCCCTGATGAGGCCTGGGGCTTGCTCTGCTCCTGGCTTCATCAGGATTGCACTGTAGGTGCTCAGTAGTTGCTTCTCCTGTCTCCTGGACCTGCCAGGCCATGCTGGGCCCCCAGGCTGAGGGTGCAGCAGGCCTGAGAACTCCTCCGGGGGACTGGAACCCACTTGGCCATGATTCCTTCTGTTCTATTCTTTAGGCCTGGCCTGCGCAGACTTCCAGAATTAAAATAAATGGGGATGAGTCAGCAGAGGCCAAGAGTCAGTCAGCCCCCTCGTGACTTCTTAGGCCGTCCTGGTGGAGGGTGGGCTGTTGTCTACACTGGGTGGCAGGCGTGGTCCACGTGAGTCAGCTCCCTGCACTCAGCCCAGTGTGGGCTTCTGTGCCCCCCTGACCATAGCTGACCGACAGGGAAGCTGACAGGAGCACATTGTCTGCAACATGCAGGTGGAAGGTGGATTCGGGATTTGAACTCAGGTCTGTGGGCTCCAGCCTCTTGCTTGTTAGGTTTCAGCCAGGGTTCCATGTGGCCCTGTGTGGGGGGTGACGGGGGAAGAGCAGTCCAGTGTCCACTTGCTACCACCTGAGATCTGCCAGAGTGGCTGTGGGTGGTCCTTAGGGACATGCTCCAGCCATGAGCAGAGAGCTGCCTCGTCCTTCTGGGTGTCCTGATGACTGTGGTCTTGCGTGGAGCAGTGTTGTGCGTGGCCCTGCCCTCCCTGGCCTGGGTGTGCACAGCCGGCGCAAAGCAGAAGGAATGCTCGTCTTGGAACCGGTGCACGTGGGCCCGGTGGCACAGAGCTCCCGTTGCATTCCAGCTGTGGCTTCCTACCTGGCAAGCCACGATCCACCATTGGGTGTGAGGCTGGGTGACGAGGCTCAGCAGTGAGCTTGGCAGCTCTGAGAGCCTGGATGTCCCCAGCCCCTGTGCTGGGAGCTTGGCAGGGCCACGTGAGGGGGGCTCCCGAAGCTCTTCCTGCTGGACGCTGTCGGGGAGGCCCCTGTCTTCACCTGCACACGGTGACCTGAGGACAGTGCGTGCTTTCAGCCACCTGTTAGACGAATGGGTTACAGAGGTGTGGGGCTGCATGAGCCCACCCCCGTTTTAGCCTGGATGCCTCCCTTATCCTGGGAAAACCTGCAGTTCAGCTGGAGCCTGTGGTCCCCTGCTCGGTGGTCTCGTCCCAGCTGTCGTCCTGGTGGTCTCGTCCCAGCTGTCGTCCCGGTGGTCTCGTCCCAGCTGTCGACCCCGTGGTCTCCTCCCAGCTGTCGACCCGGTGGTCTCCTCCCAGCTGTCGTCCTGGTGGTCTCCTCCCAGCTGTCGTCCCGGTGGTCTCGTCCCAGCTGTCGTCCCGGTGGTCTCGTCCCAGCTGTCGACCCGGTGGTCTCGTCCCAGCTGTCGACCCGGTGGTCTCCTCCCAGCTGTCGACCCGGTGGTCTCGTCCCAGCTGTCGTCCCGGTGGTCTCGTCCCAGCTGTCGTCCCGTCCTCTCTGGGTGCTGACGGAGGGCTGCAGAGCAGTGGAGCAGTCTTGTCTTGTGACCGCACCCAGGTGATTGTGCAGGTTGAAGGAGTGCAGGGGGCTGCTCTGCCCGTCTGACCCCAGCAGCTGCATGGCCAGGGCTGCCCGCCGGAGAGACTTGTGGCTCTGGCTGCAGGCTGTGCTGGGCTGGGCTGGGCTCAGCCAGGGAGGAGACGGGCAGCCTCGCTTTTCAGGCGCACTAGGGTCTCAGCCTTAGGCTGCCCCGCTTGTCTTGTCGCCCAGGCCTGTGCCCAGCAAGGCCAGCTGGGCTGCTGGGCTTCTCCTGACGTCCATATTCCTCCCCCCAGTGCTTGGGGGCAGCCTCCCTGGCCCGCCACGCTTCAGGTGTCCGTGGGGTGGAGAGTGGCTGCACGTTGAAACAGAGGCACCTGAGCAGCCACAGGCAGGTTTGCCTCTGCAGAGGGCGTAGTAACTCGAGTGGCAGTTGCACTTCGTGTGAACGTCGCACGAGCGTATGCAGGAGTAGGAGAGAGGAAGAAAGAGGTGATGCGGCTGTGAGCGAGGCCCGGCACAGGTGCGTGGCGCTGCCCCTCCGCTGAGTGACTCGGGGATGTGCGACCTGTGTGGGGGGGAAGGCAGCCACCACACCTCCCTCGGCAGCGCCGCCTGTCAGTTCTGGCGGGACCTGGGCTCTCAGTCTGGCCAGCGCCTCCTGGGATCTGGGGTGGGGCCTGAGCCCGCGGCTCCGCCGCCTGTCTGCTCTGTTTTCTGGGAGCAGCTGGACTTGCAGGGTGGAAGGGGGTGGGGCAGGGGACCTGGGCTCCATGTGACAGAGGAGAGCACTGCCAGCCGCGCACAGGAGCCACGTCCCCTGCTCGGCATTTCAGTGCTGGGGGCACTGAAGGGTCTCCTGTCTGTCAGGAGGCAGTCGCGCCTCCTCGTGTCTTCAGCTGTGGCTGCCCCGGAAATCATGTTCTTTGATTAAAAATAAATAAATAAACAAAAGCACGCTCATCTTGTAAGCACCCACTCTATTTGTTAGAAAGCAGCACGGAAGCCGAGCCGCACCTCGGCCTGCTGCTTGTGCAGCTTCTAATGCTCCCTCAGGGCTCACTGTCCAGCGCAGCTCTGTAAACACCGAGCCCAGTGTGTGAGGCAGGCTTCTGTGTCCGGGGGCTGTGGCGTGGGGCAGGCGGGGGCAGTGTGGTGGTCGCAGGGCCTGTGTCCACCCACCTGTCACTCCCGGGAGCATGCTGAAAGCGCTTGGCCAGGACCTGGTGACAGCCATCTTGCCAGGTGTTTCGAGAACACGTGGACTCCTACACTCTCGGCATCGCTGCACAGCGTGGGTGCTGACAGCTGTGTTCTTGCTGCCAATGGGGGAGGATTCTGGTGGGGGCGGGGGAGTCCTCGGGTCTGCTGGTGTCGAGTGTCCTGCACACCCTGCTGTGTGTGAGTGTCCTGCGCGCCCTGCTGTGTGTGAGTGTCCTGCGCGCCCTGCTGTGTGTGAGTGTCCTGCACACCCTGCTGTGTGGGGGTCAGTGGCGTCAGGTTTGCTGAGCAAATGCATGACCCCACACATGTCGAGTCTCGGTCCAGGCCTCTGCCCTGGTCTCCTTCAGACTCTTGGTCTGTGCAGGAGCCCAGGCCTGTGTGTGGTTCCCGTAGAAAGCAGAGACCTCGGCCTCCCTTCTCCCTTTCTGCCCTGCACCCCTTCCTCTGCGACCCAGCCTGTTGGTCTGCCCCACTGTTCCCCTCCCTTGGGCCTACAGCACATGTCCATGTGGGTGGGTCACCCTCACTGGCCATCTCAGGAATGGCCCCTTGGCACCTGCTGCTGGGCACAGTGCGAGACATGGGGCATGTCGGGCTCAGGGGCGCCCCCTGCAGTGTCTCCTACTTGCAGGGTGTTCTCAGTGCTCCCCACGGCTCCTGGTGACGGGCTGTGCAAACACCCAGCTTCACGTGGCCCCATCGGTCACTTGTTTTCTGTCTGGAGGAAGAAAGTTCATTGCATACTTGAGCATCTGACCTCGCCCCGCCCTGTCTGCCCGATGTTGGTGTCAGTACCAGGCTCTGGTGGGCCCTGCAGCCTGTGGCTGCCTGGAGTCCACTGCTCGCCCGAGGCACAGCTCCAGGTCTGCACGGTGAGCCTTCACCATGGCCATCACCAGCTTCTCTCATCGGCAGCTTCCCCCCATTCCCTCTCCCCTCCCTGGGGTCCCTGTGTGTCGTGATATCCCCACCCTTCTCTCAAACTGAGCAGCCTGTGACTGGGACATGAGTGACTCACACATTCAGTGAGCAAGTGTGGAATTGCCCACCTGGGGCCAGGTCCTGAGTGTTAGCAAGGATTGGCCAAGGTCTTTCCTTAGGGGGCAGCTGGAGTGGAGACAGGCGTGCGGTCAGCTGTGGAGGACAGAGGTGAGGAGGTGTCCCGAGAAGGCCACGGGGACTCACACAGATGTGCGCTGGGCAGGTGAGCTCTGGGGTGGGAGAGCAGAGGCCGAGGCAGCAGCACAGCTTATGGGACCTGTAGCTGGTGGGCAGCTGGGGGACGGAGAGTGCGTGTGGGCAGTGGAAGGCGGTGTAGGGAGACGCAGCTCAGCAGGGGTGTGGGCAGTGGCTGGAGGCGCAGGTGGCGGTGTGCGAGCAGGCCAGTCGGCTTTTGAGACTCAGAGATACCCCTTTCTTCTCGATGTGCATCCAGCAGTGTGGTGTTGGGGAGCCTCCGTCACCTGCGGGCCATGGCAGGAAACTGGTAAGCTCATAATAGACACGGCTCACAGCCTGCCCCGGGAGCTGTTGTTGAGCTGTGTTCTGCACACACTGTAGGAGAATGGGGCTGGTTAGGGCCTGACTGCTCTCCTGAGGAACCGGAGCTACTGTGGAGCGTTGAATGGTGTTCAGTAGCTGCCAGATGATACAGCCATGCCAGGGACGTGGAGAGTGCGCTCAGTTGCGGTGATGTTATTCAGGCCAGGCCCCGCTTTATCCTCCTGGGCGCCAGGGTGCCCGGTGAGAGCCTGCAGATTACAGAGCGCCCTGGTCTCTGTATGTTGTGTGCGTCTCCCCGTGGGTGGGCGTTGACCGTGTGTCGCGGGCGTCTCCCCGTGGGTGGGCATTGACCGTGTTTCGCGTGCAACTCCCCGTGGGTGGGCGTTGACCATGTGTCGCATGCGTCTCCCTGTGGGTAGGTGTTAAGCGCCTGTGGTGAAGTTCATGGAGGAAGGGGTGAGCAGCACACCGAGAATGAACAGGGCAGCTGTACCACGTCGTGTAACAGTGTGTGAGAGTGGTCGTCTGCTCTGCCTCCTGCGTGAGCTGGGTGGTGGGTGTGCAGGGGGGCGTGCTGGACGAGGGCTGGTTCCGAACGCTGCAGGCTGCACCTCACTTCTCAGGAATTGCTTCTTTCTGGAATCTTCCTTGAATGTCTTTGGAACGTATTGACCACTGGTAACTAAATTATAGAAAGTAAAACCACAGATCTGCGGGGACTACTTCCTTTCTTAATGCTGAATCCCAGAGCCCATTTCAGTTTTTAAATGTATATTTCAGATTTCATTCTGTTAATTTTTCTCAAAGTCGTTGATGTAAAGAGGGCCATTTCACAAGATAAACAGGTCAGCTAATCAGTTGGACATAACTCGATAATCAAGTTTTATTTATTTTTTAAAGATTTTTATTTATTTATTTGAGAGGTAGAGTTACAGATAGTAAGAGAGAGAGAGAGACAGAGAGGTCTCCCATCCACTGGTTCACTCCCCAAATGGCTGCAATGGCTGGAGGTGCGCCTATCCGAATTCAGGAGCCAGGAGCTTCTTCCGGGTCACCCATGCAGGTGTAGGAGCCCAAAGACTTGGGCCATCTTCTACTGCTTTCCCAGGCCACAGCAGAGAGCTGGATCAGAAGAGAAGCAGCCGGGATTTGAACCGGCACCCATATGGGATGCCAGCACTGCAGGCGGAGGATTAACTCATTGTGCCACAGCAATGGTGCCAGCTCCTCAAGTTCTAAAATACACAGAATTCCAGTAGGAGATGTCAGGTCCTCTTTCCAATAAGTGATAGAGCGAGGGGACACAACACCAGGAATCACACCAGGAAGTGACAGAGCGAGAACACAGAACACCAGGAATCACACCAGTAAGTGACAGAGCGAGGGGACACAACACCAGGAATCACACCAGGAAGTGACAGAACGAGGGGACACAACACCAGGAATCACACCTGTAAGTGATAGAGCGAGAACACAGAACACCAGGAATCACACCAGGAAGTGACAGAGCGAGGGGACGGAACACCAGGAATTGTGTAGGGACTTGAACAACTGCCATCACCCAACCTGGCTTTTGACTTTCGTGGGCAATTCCAGCATGCACATGATTTTAATTGCACACAGAACATTTATGAAGATAGACCATTTCTGAGTTATAAAACATCTCTGTAAATCTTAAAGAATTCCAGAAATATGTGGTGTGTTCTCTGAGCACAGTGCATTCAGCATTTCAGAAGAAATCAGGAGGGAAATGAGTAAGTATTGTGAAGGGATGACAACAAAGACAACACGTGCAAACACAACAGGTCTATGGAGGCAAGTAGAGCAGGTCTTAGAGGGGGACCACAGCGCTGAATGTCAACATCTGGAAAAACCCGGTGGTGTCCAGTCAGTCAGCTCAGCTTCCGCCTTAAAACATCAGGGCAGAAAAAATGAACTCAAAAGCTTGTTTAAGAGAAGTCCATAACGTGGATATCAGGAGAACAGGGAGACGATACAGACGGCCAATGAGAGAGCTGACATTGCTACAGATCCTGCAGATACCAGGAGGGTGATGGATGGCCTCATTGACAACTTTATGCCAGTAGATTTGTTTCTTTAAAAATTTTTAGAAGATTTACTTATTTACTTGAAAGGCAGAAATACAGAGAGAGAAGGAGATAGATCTTCCATTTGCTGGTTCACCCTCCAAATGACCACAACACTGGGTGCTAGGCCAGGCTGAAGCCAGGAGCCAGGAGCTTCTTCCTGGTCTCTCATGCAGTTGCAGGGGCCCAGGCACTCGGGCCATCTTCTGCAGCCTTCCCAGGTGCATCAGCAGAGAGCTGGATGAGAAGTGGAGCAGCTGGGACTTGAACAAGCACCCATACGGGATGCCAGCACCGCAGGTGGAGACCTAACCTTCTGTGCCATAGCGCCACGTGCCAGTAAATCTCACATTTCACGAAGCAAGTATACTTACGTTTTCCAAAGACACAACGATAGATCACTAAAGAAAAAAAAGTGCTCTGAATATTCTAACTTTTTAAATGTTTTATTTATTCGAAAGGCAGAAAGAGAGTTTGAGAAGGGGAAAGAGGGAGAGAGAGGTCTTCCTTCTTTTGCCAGGCAGACGCCAGGAGCCCAGAACTCCATCTGGCTCTCCCATGTGGGTGGCAGGGACCCAAGAACTGGAGTCATCATCGGCCGCCTCCCAGGCTGTGCATCTGCAGGGAGCTGGGGTCGGAGGTGGAGCTGAGAATGAAGCCGGGCACCTGCTGTGGGATGTGGGATGTGGGATGTGGGATGTGGGTGTCGTGAAGTGGCGTGTTAGCTGCTCTGCCGGACGCCTGGCCTCGTGTTACTCCTCTCTGGAAGCAGTGAGACTTGTGGCTGTTCTCTAAGGGCAGCCCAAGGTGTAGTGGTGATTTCTGTTAGACATTGAACAAAGACGTCAGTTCTATGTGAACTAATCTTTTAAGCATGGAACAAGAAGGATTATGTCCCAGTTCATTCTGTAAGGGCGAGGACTTCTCTGATACCCAAACACAGGGTGTCGCAGAAGGGAGTATGGAGACCCGCATCCTTCGTGAGTAGATTATGAGATCCTGAACAGAATTTCAGCAAATCAGATCAAACCCTGTGTAGCACGAGTCGCGAATCAGTGACGTGCTTTATCTCAGAGCGCAAAGTTGATTTCACTGTACAAAAATCAATCCGTGTAATTCACTTTTACTAACATTTAAGAGGAACAAACTCATAAAAGTCGTCTTATGTGCAGAAAAATCACTTGACAAAATCCGATGTCCAGTTCCAGTAGAAACTCCCCACAACCCAGGACTCCCCATAACAGCGCTGTGGTCCCCCTCTAAGACCTGCTCTACTTGCCTCCACAGACCTGTTGTGTTGTCTTTGTTGTCATCCCTTCACAATACTTACTCATTTCCCTCCTGATTTCTTCTGTTACCATGGATAATTTAAAAGTGCGCTAAGTCAGAAATATTGGGGGGAACTTCCTCGACTTGCCCAGGGACAGCCGTAGGCCTGTCGCTGACATCGGAACGGCACGGAGCCGGAGCTTGCCCCCACGGGAGGAGCAGGCCCGCTGTTCCTTCTTGTCACCGGTGCTGCCCACAGCTGGAGCCGCTAGCCAGGGCGCCGAGGCAGGAGCCGGTGAGTCAGGACGCACCCACGGTTCCCCACACGTGGCTGGCAGCCCGCACAGCAGGGTGCGCCTTGTCTTACAGGTGACGTGATCGTCTTCCTGAAATCTGATGGAACCTACAAAAAGAACTAAGGATTCAGCAGCATTTCAAGACGCAAAACCTAAATACAAAAAGTAATTTTTCTATATGCCAGCGATGAGGAATTGAAATTAAATGAACAGTTCCAGTTGTAATAGCATACAAATGTTAAGTATTTAGGGAACACACCACAGAAGATGTCCTAGGCCTGTACGCTGAGAACTGCAAACCAGAGCTGTGAAAAACTGAAGATGGTGACCTCACGCCTGCACCTCAGAAGACAAGGGTGTTGAGTGTCGGTGCTCCCCTCACGTCCCAGCCAAGGTCCCAGCATGCTTTTCTGTGGGAACGGATGAGCCAGTGAACAAACGTGTACGGAAACACTGGTGCAAAGCCCTCGCAGCAGCTAGAGCAGCACCGAAAACAAGTGAAGGTGGGGGACTGAAGCCTGGCTTCGAGAATTATAAACTCTGCCGCGATCAAGACGCAGGGACAGGCGTTCGGCAGTGCAGGGTAACGGAGCTTCAGAAACGGAGCCACGTGCGTGGCCAGCTGCTTTCCGCAGCGGCGTGAGACCCGCTGGCAGAGGTGTGCGCCACTCGAGGGTGCTTCCGGCAGCTCACAGAAAATGAGGGAGAATGTTGTTACAGAAATTCTTCAAATCCGGCAGTTGTTTTTTCATAATATATGTTCCAGGGGCTCTGTGAAGACCCCTTGTATATGTGGACTTCAGACGTTGTGTGTATTGAATATCTTTTATTTTATGGAAGGCAGAGTGACGTGGTGAGAGAAAGGGGCAGAGAAGAAAGAGAGCTTCGTCTGCTGGTTCACTTCCCAGAGGCCTAAAGCAGCCAGGGCTGAACCAGGCTGAAGCCAGGAGCCGGGTTCTCTGTCGGGGTCTCCACGTGGCGGAGGTACCCAAGCTCAGCACCGTCCTAGCGGCCTCTCAGCAGCGTTAGCAGGAAGCCCGCTTGCAAAGGCTGGGCAGGCAGGGTTCCAGCCACCGCTCCGACGTGGGGCGCGGGCATCCCCAGTGCAGCTCCGCCTGCTGCGTGGCAGCGCCCACCCCACATTTGCCTTTTAGTCGTAGATTCCAAGAAAACTTCCTAAAGCGCTGTTGTAGACGTTATGTGGTTTCCCAACTGAAGCGGATGGACGTGCGTATGTCAACCATATGAAGGATGACCTCAGAAGGCGTCAAAGGCCAGAAGTTACCCCTCCAGCAGGAAGCTGCTCTGAGCTAACGTGGGAAAGCTCTGTGGCCTTGAATTAGCCACACAGATCTCCTGCAGTGACCTTGACACCATGAAGATTTGGACAAGTCAGTCGGACTTTGTCAGACAGTCTACTCCTTCAGACTGGGCCCTTCCAGAAGAGCCGAGAGCCGGTGTCCAGCTACACGAGGTCCACTCCACCCGTCTCTGCTCTCGGCAGCCGTGGGCCTGCGGCGTCCCTGCCAGGGTTGTTCTTGTCAGGGAAGCCGCCACTGTGTCCTTACCAGAACACATCAGAGCTGCTTCCTCATTCGAAAACGGGCCTGTGTGTGGGTTTGTGGCGTGCTCAGGAGCACGTCTGTGGAGTGAGGATGATTTACTGCCTCGTTGCCCCCATTCCACGTGGCTCTGGAAGAACTTGTATTTTAGATTATGTTACTGTCAAAAAAATATACCTTAATACCTCTCTAGAGATGAAAAGATTGTGTGTTGTGGTGTCAGATGAGCACTATTTCTTTACAACCTGCCAGGAGGCTTAATTCTATTCTGCGCTCATGTTTATCGAGGTCCTCACAGCAAGCGGCCGTGTCTCTGTCCCCCAGAGCCTGGACGTGACCTGGTGTGAGCCCTTCCAGGCGTCCCGTCCCTCTGCTGTGCCGTCCGGGTCTGAGCAGCCCTCTCGGTGTTGTGTGTCTGCTGTGTAAGAAGAGGGCCAGCGGTGCTGGTGGGAGACTTTGTCTTGGAAAGATTGTCCTGGAGGAAGGTTGCAGTGTGGCCTCTGCTCTAAAGGCCATCTGGACCTTAGCCCCTGGGGCTGTGGAAGGGAGGGGTCCGTTCTGTGTGTTCCCTAACCAGGCGTTCCCCAGTATGGTGCTCTCGCTGCCCAGCCAGCCTTGCCAAGACTCCGTAACTGCAGGCTTCGGCTCCCGCAGGACCGCCCTGGCCTCCGATGCCAGGCACGCAGGGCCCCCAGGCCGCCTGCAATTCCAGCTGACCGGCTGCAGTTTCAGCAGTGACCAGACAGCTCAAAGAAAGCATCGTCCTCGAGATGACAGTTTTACTGTACTGAAGGCCAGGGCGCCAGCCATGCAGGGAAATGCGGGGACAGGCAGGGGGATCTTGGGGACTTGGTTGCCCGTGTGGGCTCTAGCGAGTCTTCCACACTCGGGGGCCTGAGTTCCCTTGGGGTTTCTTCCGGAAAGGGTGGTGACTGAACCGTGGGTGCTGGTGGGGGTCTGGCTCTGCTGGGCCCCATCCTGGAGTGATTTGGGCCCCACCAGGAGTTGTCTCTGCGGTGTAAGAAGGACAGCGGCAGGATGTCATCTCCCTCACGGGGCCAGAGGCAGGCCAGCCGAGTTCTGTGCACATCTGGGGTGTGGCAGCCATGGGAGAGGTGCACCCTCGGATTGCAGACACCCCCAAAGTTGCGATCCTGCGTCTGCTCCCACCTCATGGCTCCAGGGCAGGGTGGGAGGCCTCCGCCTCCCCGAGGAGGCCCTGCCGGTCCCGTCTCTCAGTCTTCGTGTGGGCTGAGCGGGTGTTCTGGGCTGTTGGCCTAGGAGTGGGGTGTGGGGTGGACGGCTCTCTGTCTAGGTCACCAGCAGTTCCTGAGATGGTGCTGACATTGATTTCCATTGTGTTTCCGAGGAGAAAAGTGTTTTCCTCAGAAGGTGTTGGGTGGGCAGTATTAAAATGCAGCAGTGGTGCAGGGCTCCGGCCTTACCGCGAGAGCTGCCCACCTGTCAGGGTTCCTGAGCCAGGCCCTCACCACCTGCCCTCTCCGGGTGTCGTCCTGGAACATCCAGGCCCGCCCCGTGGGCAGCGTAGATTGCCGGTCTTGGCTGTGCGGCCCCTGGCCCACCGCCCAGGCACCTGTCTGCCCGTGCCTGTGTCTGGCATGGCCTTGGCCGGGGTTTCTTTACCTCCATGTTCTGCGAAATCATCTCTGGCTGGGCCCTTGTGGCCTCTAGCCCCTCTGTCATTTTGTTTGAGTGTCCTTAGGAGAATCTGTAGGGCCCCCCCAGGTGGGAGGCCTTGGAGTGCTGCGTGCCCCATGGGGGCTCACAGAGATGGCCCAGAAGAGGCCTGTCTGCGGTCGGCGCCTCTGGAGCAATTTCCACGGCAGCCCCGCGGTGCCCCCTCCCTCCTTCTTGGTCTGGTCTCGACTGGGGGGGGGGGTCCCTTGGCCCCTCCCTACTTCTTGGTCTGGTCTCGACTGTGGGGGAAGTCCCTCGGCCCCTCCCTGCTTCCTGGTCTGGTCTCGACTGGGGGGTCCCTCGGCCCCTCCCTGCTTCCTGGTCTGGTCTCGACTGGGGGGTCCCTCGGCCCCTCCCTACTTCCTGGTCTGGTCTCGACTGGGGGGGTCCCTTGGCCCCTCCCTACTTCCTGGTCTGGTCTCGACTGGGGGGTCCCTCGGCCCCTCCTTACTTCCTGGTCTGGTCTCGACTGGGGGGTCCTTCGGCCCCTCCTTACTTCCTGGTCTGGTCTCGACTGGGGGGGGGGTCCCTTGGCCCCTCCCTACTTCCTGGTCTGGTCTCGACTGGGGGGGGTCCCTCGGCCCCTCCTTACTTCCTGGTCTGGTCTCGACTAGGGGGTCCCTCGGCCCCTCCTTACTTCCTGGTCTGGTCTCGACTGGGGGGTCCTTCGGCCCTTCCTTACTTCCTGGTCTGGTCTCGACTGGGGGGTCCCTCGGCCCCTCCTTACTTCCTGGTCTGGTCTCGACTGGGGGGTCCCTTGGCCCTCTGCTGACCAGGCGCCTGGGCCTGCCTCTTCTGGGACCCCTGACTCTCCCTAGCCTTTTCCCATGAGCCCTAGCCCACCCTGCACATAGGAGGGTGAGCTGAGAGCCAGAGGCGTCCGTGTCCGCCGTCAGCGGCTGTTGTTTCTCTCCTTTCTTGCTCTGATGAGAGAATTGAGATCTTCCCTCCAAATCAAAGCCTATTCATCCCTCCACCAGCCAAAGTGGATGTGTTCGTGTCTGCTCCCTGCCTTGAGTGAGGTTTTCTTTGTCAGGTATCTGAGTGTGGGCAATTCTGCCTCCTTTCTGGGCAAATAAATCCAGGGAGTGTCTGGGCTGGCATAAACAGTGTGTGTTTATGCCAAGTCAATGGGATACATGTTTTTTTCCATTTTAGCATAAATCCAGGGACACTGTGTTTGCATAATTTATTTTTATTTTTAATCAAGAAGACAAGATGTTTCAGCAGAATTTTCGGTCTGTGGCTCCGCGGTTTAAAGTGCTGAGAAGAGTGGCTGACGTGTTGTGGTTCCTCCCCTGCTCCCCGGGGCGAGGCTCTTCCCGGGGACGTGGTGACAATGGCCTGCCCTGCCACGTGCGGCTTGTGTGGAGAAAGTGTTGTGGCCTGAAAGATGACAACAATTGCAACTGCCTTTTATTCATTATATGTACACTCTTATTTCCAGGGAAATGGAAATTTCAGATTCAGAATTATTGCTAACCAAATTACCTTTATCAGTGAAAGAGCATCTGCTCACCATTACTTGTAAAACAGGAAAAATGGATCTTTTCAGCATATGCATTTGCAGCTCTGATGCATGTAAATGGAAAGTAATGCTTGGAGTTTAGCAGTCCATTTTTCACCATGTTCCAAACAGGAGGCAGCGTTGTCAGAAATTCATTATGCACATTAGGTGGTGGTAGGGGAGCTGGGGCGGCTCCGCTGCCTCACTCCTCATTACTGCCTCCAGAGAAGCCACACACTGCCGGGCAAGCATGGGGCGCCGCCGTCCGCTCCAGGGTGGACGTTCCCTCGGCCCTCCAGAGCCTGTTTGGCCTGGGCTGCTCTGCGGAGCACTCGCCGCGAGGGGCCTCACGCCCGGGGCTGCCGTCACCACCATGTGGACATGGATTTTGTCTTGTTAGCTCCTTTAGCTCAGAGTTCTGTTCGGGCAGGAGAGAAGACCAGATTCCGGAGGACACGGGTGTGGGCGATCGTGCTGAGCAGACAGTGTGGAGGCTGTCCGCCGTGTCCTGTGTCCTGTGCCTGCTGCAGGTGCTGGCCCCAGGGCAGCAGTGGCCTGGGCTGGGAGGGTTCCCGAGCGCGGCGCGACACCTTCCGTCTGGACGCAGCTGGCCTGTGTCCGTGGGGCTGCTGCGTGCAGTTTTCTCAAGTCTCCCCCTTTCTGTGGCCGAGGGCGCTCACAGCAGCACCGGGCTTCGCTCTGATGGACGGGGCAGCCGTGCCCACGTGCTGGTCCCCAGAGACCCAAGGGCGGGCCTTGTGTTGCTGTGGCATTTGAGGTCATTTCAGGGACACAGGGGGGTGCTCCTGGGCCCTTCTTGAGTGCTGCTGTCTCGGTGCACCTCGGGATAGCTTATGTCCCCTAGGGTCAGGGCCAGGTGTGCGGCCCCTCAGGGCGCTGCCCCGGGGAGCTTGTGCAGGGTGCTCACCGCACCGCAATGGAATGGGTCCTTCCTTGCCAAGTCAGCATCAGGAGGGACTGGGGCCCCTGTCTGTGCCCTGCCGCCTTCTAGGCCCTCCGGGTAGGGTAGAAATTGATAATTTTCGCTTTGTTCCTTTGGGTTACTTCAGTGACACACGTTCCACAAACACGCGCTTGATTTCTCAAATCTGTGTCTTGCCGTTTGCTTGTGAAAGGCTCACATTAGAGCTGTCCGCCTGCCCACTTCGCTAGATGAGGGCCTTCCCCACGCTCGCCCGCTGGTGCCGCCGGCAGAACAGCCGGGGCAGGGGAGGCTGTGGCTCTCCCGCCACGGTAACTCCCTGCCAGGCTCCGTCTGCCTGCTTTGCCCCAGCCCTGTCTCCCACGTTTGCTGCTCATTTAACAGTGTCCCTCAGCACTGGTCACACACCACGGTGCTTCTCTGGGTGCTGGGTTCCTGCCCCCACCCTGTAGACCGGGTCTTGTGTCAGTGCCTGGCCACTAGGGCTGCTGGTGAACAGAAGCCCCGTCGAGAGCTCACGTGAACCTGCATTGTAAGACTTGCACCTGCTATGCAAGTGGGGCTCTCCCACCGCCGCCTTGGTGCTGTAGGGTCTTGGGTGGCATCATTGGTAAACGAGGTGTGGCCGGACAGGGTCGGTGGCCGGCACTTGTGGCTTTCATGGCCGGAGCGGCTGACTTCTGCACTCAGCCAGGGTGTCACGTGGAGCCACTGAGTGGAGCCAGTGCCTGCTGTGGGCGTGGCCCTCTCACGCTGGCCTGGAGGCTGCCTGGCTCGGCCTCCCTGCCCCGGGACACGCTGTTTCCTGGCAGATTCCCCCCAGACCTGGTGCTGTCTTGAGGCCTGCTCTTGCCTGAACAGCCAGCTGCGTGTTCCTGAGAGCGGATTCCTCCTCCGCTTGTTCGGCCAGTGTAGTCGCTCTGTGAACCGCTGGTTTCCACGTCCCTCAGATTTGGGTTTCACGGGATGGACCTTGGCCTCTCCTTGTGCAGTGGGGGTGGGGGAGCCACCTCGGGGCCAGTGGGACTTCCCTTCTTTTCAGCTCTGAAGCTGCATGTTATTCAGGTGAGGAGTCGTTCCTTCACAGAATTCCATTAAGGGTTCGTGTGGGAATGGGGAAGTCTGCCAGTCACGTTTGCATGGTGTGTGCTGGATCTCTTAGGCTGAAATCAAAATGAGCTCCCTGTCTGGGGGCCGAGCATCCCGCTGGAGCAGCCCCCTTGTAAGCTCCCCATCCCTGAGCCTCGCACAGGCAGCTCGGGCCCACTCCTCTCCCCGGCCGAGCCCTCGGCGCCTAAGTGCCTGCGAGGTAGCACCCGGCACAGGTGTGTGGGGCTCTGGGGTCCCACTCGCTGCCTGCACCAGGCATCCTCCTCAGGGCTTCACAGTGGGATGTCCACTTGTGGGGGTGGGGAGGGGCAGGGGGCCTGATTCTGGTCTCCAACACATGAAAGACTTAGAGGATGAGGCGTAGCTGAAGGTAGCAGAGGAATACGCTTGATTAGCTGAGCAGGGACCACACTTCGGCCTCAGCCTCGGCCCCTCTGTGACCTGGAGGCCAGGGCACAGCTTTCTAGGGGGGTGGGCATTTCCAGGAATTCAGTGACTGCCCGTTTCTGGCTTTGTAGGGTCAGGTGCGCGCTGGGAGTGTGATAATGATATTGTAAGTCTGTAGCACTGGGGAGTGGGCAGCAGGCCCTGCTGGGGGTTTGGGGCCAGGCAGGTTCTGGGTCGCAGCTTCCAGCAGTAGTGACTCCCCGTTCCTGGCCCTGGGTGGAGTTTTAGCGGCAGCCCAGTGGAGGGTCTGTGACGTATTTCCTCCTGTTCTTTTTGCTGGTCCCTGGCTGTTCTCTCATCAATGGCCTGAGGCCTCCCCAGGCTCCCTGGCACCCCACTCCTGGGTTCCTGAGGGGCTCTTCCGCCAGCGCCCCGATGTAACCAGCCCATCTTCTTTGCCTTGGTCTTGTATTACCCTATTGCACAGCATTAGCCAGCATCCCCTTAAGCTGTGCCCCATCAGCTGGCCATGGGTGTCCTGTCCCACACTTGTCTGGGCAGCTGAGGACGCCGTGGCTCAGAGAGGGAGGTGTGTGTCAGTGAGCAGAGACACAGGACTCTGCCTCTGCTTTCCTGGGGCCATCCCAGCAAGGCCTCCTCTTCCGTGGGCAGGAGCACTTCCTGGCCTTGGTGGCCCTGGCGGCTCCTAAACGAATCAGGAGGACCACAGGACGGGGGCCTCCCCGGCCCACTGCTCTTCCTCCACTTCTTGGCCTCTGGGCTGGGAAAGCCCTGTTTCTGAGATACGTGCCAGGCTCGGATGGACACAAAGTCCCACCCTGGCCTCCAGTTTGTGTAGAAGGGACCCGTTCTTACCAGCCCTTCCCAGTGGAGCCGCTGGGGCAGCATGCAGGAAGCAGGCGCGTCTTGGCCTTCCCGGAATGATCCTCGCCAGAGCGCAAGGCCTCACAGCCTCTCAGAGCACCCCGGCCCCTTTTCTGCAGGGTGCAGGGGCCTTGGGTGGGGAGGCAGGACGCCGTGTTGCTGCAGCCTGTGCTCAGGCAATGAGGCTTCGTGAAGCCTGGCTCTTGCCAGGGCCCAGCTGTCTTCAGGATGCCCCAGCCCGTGCGCAGGGGCTGTCAGGGGGGTGTCACTCCTGGGGGCGCTCACCTGAGCTCCCCACATACCCTGGAGGCTCTCAGCCCCCCGTTGGCCTGTGCTCATCCTCGCAGGTTTTGGGCTGGGAAGGTGTGGGCGCTGCTGCTTCACCGTCGTTCCTGCGTTGTCATCGGTGGTGTCCACCAAGGGGAGGGAGCTGCCGAGTGTCTCCTTAATGGAGCCGTTTGTCCCTTGGGGCTGCCACTCAGGCCGCCCTGGCTGTGGGGATGCGGGCTGTGAGGCAGGCGCAGGGCCGCGGGGAGCAGGACGCCTGGACGCTGGGCTCCCCCGAGGCCTCCCCTGACAGCCTGGGGCCTGTGTTTGTGTCCTGCAGAGCAAGTCCAGCAGCACCTGGACCGGCACGAGGTGAGGTACCTGCAGTTTGCCTTCCGCTGGATGAACAACCTGCTGATGAGGGAAGTGCCGCTTCGCTGCACCATCCGGCTGTGGGACACCTACCAGGTGAGCGCCTGCGCGCCAGCGCGTCTTCGCTCCACTCTGAGTGTGCGGCCGGCGCGGCCCGCGGCCATCCTTGGAGCTGCGCTGTGAGTCCGAGCTGCTTCTGCCAGGATCCGCACTTGTGCTGTGAGTTACTTACAGCGCAATAAAGATTTAAAAAACCACGGGCAGACGCAGTGCAACGTGAGAGTTTCCACTCTCCACCGATTTTGATGAGATTCATTTCTCCAGGAGATTGAGTTTTCTGGAACCAGCCACCTTTGTTCCCTCGAGTGTCCCCGTGCTTATTCTAGCACCTTCTCATTTTGTTCAGATGTTTGCTGAAGCCGAGCCCAGGCTGTGGGGGTTTAGGTGCCAGCGTTTCATCATCAGTTGCAAATAGCAGGCTCCATTATGGGGGATTAGGAGCCGAGTCTCCCAGCGCCGAAGCCGGAAGCGGCGGCTGGTTTGCATCCCGCCTCCTCCCAGCTGGCTTTTCCTGCCCTGAGCACAGCCTGCGGGGCTGCCTGCTAAGGCCTGGGAGGGGGCAGCTGCCTCGGGGATTGGGGAGGGGTGGGGTGTCTAGAAAACGGGGCCCAGGCATCGGGCTTTCCTGTCAGGTAGGTGAGCCCCAGGGGTCAGGCTGAAGGTCAGAGCCTTCTGTGCATGTGGACATGGTGGGGGCGGGAGGGGTGTGGGCAGCCAGAGAGGGTGGGGGTCTCTCTGATCTGGTTGTTGGGCCCTCTGCCTCCAGGCCTCCTGTTCGGAGCTGGTTTTCCTGTGACTCACCTGGAGTGACACTGGCCCCAGGGACTGCGGCCACAGTGCAGGGCGGGCGCGCGGCCCCGAGAACCCGTGTCTCCACTGCTTTCACTTTTGCCGTCTCATGACCTTCACCGCAGCCCCCACTGGGGATTTGCTCTCCTAGGAGCATGGCAGTCACGGGTTCGCGGCCCCGGCGCCAGCTGGCGCGTGAAGCCTCACCTGGGGGCTGTTTGGTTGAGGTGGCTGCGGCCTAGTGCTGTTGGTCTGATCTCTGCGGTATTACAGGAAACAAAACTTAATACCCCGTAAACTGCGAACGCTCTCCATTTTTGTGATTGGTTAGGCTGTTCAAGGCCCAGGCCCCCTCGTTAAACACAGAGTTCCTCGTAATACTGTCCCCATTATGAATAAATTAGGTATTAAGTCAATCGCATTTTGAGGTGCCAGGAAATGGATTGGCTCGTGCCTGGTCCTGCACCACTTCGCAGAAAACTCCTAATAGGCATTAAAAGTTTAAGCACAATTGCGGCATCTTTATTGAGTTAATTTTCCTGAAATTAAATTTTGTCATGAATTGACTCATTTATACCATGGGCTCATTCTTGAACTGACAGTATCCTGATCATAAACCTTTTCATATCTTAAAAATTGGGAGTATTTCTATTTTACAGGGCCAAGTAACCATGAAATTGTATTGCATCTTTTGGCAATGAAAATACACAGTAATCATAGGATAGCAATCGGGTGATTACTCTCCCCCAAACCAGGGTGTTTATTAGCTGGGCCATTACAGGTTTCTGTAACTCTTTAACCCCTCGCAAGGTGGCTTGAATCCTCCTGGGCCCTGCTTTGGCCAGAGGTTGTTGCTAAGCGCTTGCCCCGACCAGGCCCAAGCAAGACAGCAGTGCAGAAGCAGATGAGGCGCGTGGTCACTGGCGTGGGACGGGACTGAGGGAGCTCGCGGAGGGGCCCGTCACAGAGGCGGGTCCAGGGTGTGGGGTGCCGGGGTTGTCCCTGCGGCCCTGGTGCCCAGGCGAGCCGCATTGTGTGGTCACTGGCGTGGGACGGGACTGAGGGAGCTCGCGGAGGGGCCCGTCACAGAGGCGGGTCCAGGGTGTGGGGTGCCGGGGCTGTCCCTGCGGCCCTGGCGCCCAGGTGAGCCGCAGCCTTTGCCACCTTCAGGTTTCTCCGGCGGCGTGCACACCGGCTTGGCCTTTTGCTCCTCGCTCCCCAGACTGTGGCTGGGACACACGCACCCTTGATGCCAGGGCCTGGGATGAGGGGAACCCCTGGGCGCGCTTCCTGCGTTGGCCTGCGCTCATCTGCTCCTGGTCCGTTACTGTCCCATCCAGCAGGCAGCGCTTGCTGTGGCTCCCCCGCCCTGCAGGCTGCTCTCTGACGTGTTGCATAGACACGGAGGATTCGTTGACGGGGTAAACAAGGGCAGGCACAGAGGCGACAGGACGTGTGCCGCGGGGCTCCCGGTGGGACAGCTGCTCCTTGATGGCCTGTGGTGTGCCGGCTTGCCCCTGCGCTCCGAGGTGCCGTGTCTGGTGCTCGTGAGGGCTCGGGCGGCTCAGGGAGGGCCCCCTCTGGCACATGACCTCGGATTCCCCTCCACCTGCCCCGTGGCCTCGTCCTCACGTGGGGTGAGCCCGCTGGGGCAGCCTTTCTCACTTCCTCCAGTGATGGGCTGCTGAGGCTTCAGCCGGGCCCCAGCTGGGCAGTCTGCGAGGTCAGCGTCGTGTCCAAGGGCAGCGTGGGCCTTCCTTGCATGAGCCCCTGCGGCATCTCGGGGTCACTCAGACGACCCTGGTCGTCCTGTCTCAGGCCAGGTGGCGGCCGGGAGGAGGAGTGTCCTGCAGGCAGCCTCGCTGATCCAGCAGTGACCGCCAGTGCCCTGCTCGGGAGAGCTGGGGAGAGTCTGCCCGGAGTGTGCCAGCCACAGCAGGGAGCTGCATGTTGCACAGAGGAGCTGGGGGTTGACTGGCACCTGTCCTCTTGTTCTTTAGTTAATTTGGAAATGAGCTTGTTATTATTTACTTTTTTTTAAAGTTTATTTTCATTTTATTTGAAAGGCAGACAGAAAGAGAGATCCATCTTCCATCCCCTGGTTCACTCCCCAGATGCCCACAATGGCCAGGGCTGGGCAGAGCCAGAGCAAGGAACCCAGAATTCCACCTGGGCCTCCCACCTCCTGGGGTATGCATCAGCGGGAGGCTGGACTGGAAGCAGAACGGCCCACACTCTGACAAGGGATGTAGGTGCCCAGGCAGTGATTCATCCACCGCGACAAATGCCTGCCTCTAAACTTGTTTTAAACATCAGGAATAGGGTTGCAGAATGAGAGGTGGAACAGGAAGGTCTGGCCAGAGCAGCCGCCCCAGGAAAGGCAGTGCCTCTGTGGGTTGTGAGTCAGCAGTGGCATCCTCCCCTCCGTGCAGACCTGCACCCCAGAGACGGGCGTTCAGTGCGGCTGTGCACCAGCTGTGGGTAATGAGAGGCTGGAGGAGAAAGAAGTGAGCGGGGAAGGGGATGAGAGTGGCAATGTGGAATTAGAAGGGCTGCAAGACAGAGCATTGAGGACCCAGGAGTGTGGCTGAGCCTTCCCCACTGGTGCAGACAGAGCTGAGGTCGTGGCGATGGAGGTGGGGCTCACCGTCTGTGTTCAGGGCTCAGAGGCTGTGGCTGGCGGCTGCTCCACAGGGAGTCGGGGATGTTTTCTTGGTGATATTGGAGCAGGCCCCCGAGTGGGGTTGGGGGCCCCAGAGGAGTGGGACAGCAGGTGTCGGGACTCAGTTTCCACGCAGGAGGGTTTCTTCATCTCGGATGGTCTGCGTGGTGGACTGGATGCCTGCAGATGCCCGGGCCAGTGTCATGTGTGCCTTTACTTGCCTCGTCAGCCGAGACAGCCTAGAAACAGGGCTCCTGAGCAGCGGTGAGAGCACCCAGTGCCCGGGTCTTGGTGTCTAGTGTCCCTCTCCAGGAAGTGGTCCCTGGGCTCCCTGGAGGGGCCGCTGACTGTTGGGCTGGGTAGAAGTGCACCAGACAAGCCTGGCGCAGCTTGTGGGGCCAGAGAGGGAGAAGAGCTCTCGTCGCCCTCAGTGACCGGTGTGTTGCGGGGAACCAGCGGGCAGGGCTGCAGCGACCGAGCAGCAGGTAGCCAGAGAAGGACTGTGTGAAGTGTGAGGTGGTGACGTGGGTCCATTCTGACCTCCACAAGGGGGAAGAGGACTCACGCGGCAGAGGAGTCCCAGCAAGGAAACAGTGATAGCGGGGAGGGCGTGGCGCACGCAGCCAGCGCCCAGCTCAGTGCCACGGCGGCAGGGCCAGGGCTGGTCCCGCTGAGGGCTTGTGGACGGCTGCCCCTCACGTGGCCTTCCCTCTGTCTTCTCCCTGTGTGTCCTGTCCCGTTGATGAGCACAAGTCCTCCTGGATAAGGGCACCGCCTGTGTGACCTTGTTGACCACGGTGAGCTCCTTCAGTCTCCAAATACAGCCCCGCTGGGCCGGGCTCCCCTGTGAATCTGGGTGGACACGGCAGTTCGGTTTGTGGCATGTGCCCTGCTCGGTGCAGGAGCACCGGTGCAGACCCTGACATGGGCAGGTCACGTGGCGGCTTGGTGTTGTGTCCCCAGACTCGGGCACTCACACCGCCTTGTGCCAGGCACTGCCTCTGTGGATGGACAGGGGCTTGCAGCGAGCAGGGAAGCAACTCTGCTGCCCCTTGAAGGGGCCTTGCTGGGCAGAGGAGCGTCCTGCAGGCTTCACGGCCTGCTTGGGGCTGTGCCCACCAGTCGTTCAGAGTCCCCCTGAGCCAGGAGGCGTGGCCTCAGGGGCCCTCCCTCACCTCGTCTGGACTCAGTGGGTGTTGCTGACATTGCTTATCTGTGGAAAGCAGCCACAAATGTGGCTTCCACCAGCAGGTTGGGAACCTGGCTGTGCTGTGCTTTCCGAAGGCCAGGGCCTGCTCCCCCAGGCCTGTCCCTGCAAGGGCAGCCTGAGTCCTGGGATGGCTGCACGTGACCTGGAGGACTGGTGGGGCCGGCTCCTGCGGGGCCCGCAGCCCCCAGGATCCCCCACTGGATGGGTCCTGGAACCGAAGCTGCCTCTTGTTGGGAGCTGGCTGCTCTCCTCCTCCTCTTCTTCTTCCTCGTTGTCCTCCTCCCCCTGAGCGTCAGCCGTACTAGAGCTCGGCTTGCCCGTGCGTGGGACGTCCACTGGAGGGCCCGTCTCTGTGGGCAGATGGGGCAGATCTGAAGGGTACCTTCCCTTCCCCTGTGCTCGGGTCCCCAGCCGGCCTCGCGGGTGTGAGCAGCTGGGCTGCTGTGCCTTCTGGGAGAGAGCAGGGCTGCCTCCAGGAGGGACAGGGAGGCAGGACCTCAGGACGGGTGCGGGGCTGTGCCGTGCAGGGAGATCCCTGCGCTCTCGCATGGCCCAGGGAGGTAGGGGTGGGGCGGGGCCCTGTGCCTGGCACCCCGATGCCAGGCTGTCACTCAGAAGTGAATGTGCCACCGGGAGGGCCTTGCAATGAAAAAGAATGCCAGCGTTTCAGAAAGGAAGCCGGAAGCCGGTCCTGAGGACCGTGGTGTTCGCAGAGTCCGGCGCCTGCCTCCCCGGGGAGCGTCCGGGCGCTGGCTGCGGCCTGACCTCATTTGCTGATGCTCAGCCGCAGCCGCGGAGCCTGCTCTCCGGGGCCTCGGCGTTTTGTTTCCAGTTTGGTGAATGTCACCTTTGATTTGACGTCTGCATCACTCCGGGCCCCGTGGACCCCGGCTGTGGCTGCCCGGGTGCGTGAGAGGCCCCTTGCCTGCCCCCTGCGAGGCAGGGCCGCGCGTCACTGAGAGAGGAGGAGGGAGAGCGCCCGGGCTTCCTGTTCCCGTGACCTCGCGGTGTGCAGGTGAGCGTGGCCAGGTGACTCCATCTGGCTTACGGCCGGCACCGGGTTCCTTGTTGCTGGTGTCCGGAGGGACAAGTGGATTTCTTTAGGAACGTCGGCCACCCTGAAGAGCGTCTGCCGTGGCCGTGCCGCGCCCTCCTCACACAGGTGCTGGCATCTCGGCCACCAGGTGCTCAGCTGGGCCCCTCGGCGCCGGCTCCGCTCGCTTCCACGTCAGCCCTCTGAGCAGACTTGGGGGGACGTGGTGCGGTGGACCCGAGGACGCCCGGAGCTGCTGCCCACCGGTGGCCATGGGGTGCGCACCTGGGGCAAGGATTGGTCTGGGCTTTTCACCTCAGGAGGTGCCCAGCACGGAGGAGACGGGGGCTGAGCCCACCCCTGTCAGTGGTGTTTTGTGAACAGGAAAGCGGTAGATTCCGGGCTTCACTGCCAGGCAGTGTTCGGTTCTTAGAGAACTTGAACTGGACTGGAGGAGGAGCCTTAGTGCCCCGCACCCCGCCCTGCGGTGTTTGTTTCACCCCGGGTCGTGGGCCCCGGCCTGCTTAAAGATCATGATGGGAGTGGGGTTCAGCTCCCGCAGTTGCTCTGGGCCGGAGCCAGGGTGGCCGCTGTCAGTCTCCCTCAGCCGCTCCGTCCACACCTGCTCTGGGTCTGGCGCTGTTCCCAGACAGCAGGCATGCACAGTCGGTCTCCTGCTCTCAGAGCTTCTCCGCCCCAGTGAGAGGCCCTGACACCAGCCTGGAGCAGTCACTGAGCGCTCCTGCGGTGAGGGAGGGGGGCTCAGCAGGAGGCTCCTGGTTCTCTGGGCCCTGACGGAGATCAGCCTGTGTGGCTGAGGTCCCCGGGAACAGAGCGCTTCAGCCTGCAGAAGCCTCGAGCCCCTGGGCTGGAGTGCAGCAGACGCCGGGAGCCTCGAGGGTCATCTCAGGGGCAGTTGGTCCAGGCTGGAGCTCTCATGGTGCGGTCGAGGTAGGAGTAGAGGTGCAGCTGTGTGGAAGAGGTAGGAGTGGAGGTGTGGCTGTGTGAGAGGGGTAGGAGTAGAGATGCGGCTGTGTGGGAGAGGTGGAGTAGAGGTGCGGCTGTGTGGGAGAGGCGGGAGTGGAGGTGCGGCTGTGTGGGAGAGGCAGGAGCAGAGGTGCGGCTGTGTGGGAGAGGTGGAGTAGAGGTGCGGCTGTGTGGGAGAGGCGGGAGTAGAGGTGTGGCTGTGTGGGAGAGGCAGGAGCGGAGGTGCGGCTGTGTGGGAGAGGTGGAGTAGAGGTGTAGCTGTGTGGGAAAGGTGGAGTAGAGGTGCGGCTGTGTGAGAGAGATGGGAGTGGAGGTGCGGCTGTGTGGGAGAGGTGGAGTAGAGGTGCGGTTGTGTGGGAGAGGTGGAGTAGAGGTGCGGTTGTGTGGGAGAGGCGGGAGTGGAGGTGCGGCTGTGTGGGAGAGGCGGGAGCGGAGGTGCGGCTGTGTGGGAGAGGCGCCTCTCCCTGTCTAGGAACAGAAATGTGGGAGGTCCCTTATGTCTGAGCGAGGCCATGCGGGAGGAGGCGCTGTAGGAGGGCACGCCCAAGGGGCAGCTCCTGCGGGCAGGGACCTCGTGCCCAGGACGGTGAAGGCCAGAGCAGGTTTCCGGAGAGGCTGAGGGGTAGCTTGTGCTGCACGAGGCCCCAGGGGGCAGCTGGGCACACGACTGCATCCGGGACTTCGGCTGCCCTGGTGGGAGAGGTGGGGCCGTGCAGGGAGGTTCTGCACACCTTGCTCACCTGCATTTCACCCCGGGCAGGTGCTGGCGAGGAGCCTGGCTCTGGGCAGGGCAGGCCGCTCCCTCTGTCCTGTCGGTGACGGGGCACAGTAGTGAAGGCCGTCACTGAGGCTGTCCCGTGCCGTCCACGGCAGGGCTGCAAGGGCTGGGCGGTGTGTCTGCCACACGACTGTATCCGGGGGCACTGACACATGTCCTCCTGTGCTCAGAGCCCGGCCCTGGCCACACGTCCTCGGCGTCTGCGCTGAATTTCCACTGTTTGCCAGCCTCCCTCCCTTCCAGCATTCGAGCCCTCGGTGCTGCGTTCCCAAGGGGTTGTCTCGGTCCCGGTCTTCCCGCTCCTCAGGAACGCTGCCTCGGTGATCACAGAGTTTCACTCGCACGCCTGGTTGGGGGCGGACAGTGGGCCTGGAGGACCCACAGCCGGTGCCACGGCTGGATCCCGTGACTCAGGTGGCATCAAAGCTGATGGATTGGGTTCATCTGATAAACCCGAGAGGCAGCACTCCCTACAACGCACTTCTTCGTAAGCCATTAGGACCTGAGGGCGTGAGCGCTTTGTGCCTGCCCGCCCAGGGAAGCAGGAGTAGATCACTGTTGACTGGGGAAGGGCTTAGGTGGGAGACCCCGCAGCAGACCTCGGCTGCATTTGCAGGGCGCAGCCGCAGGGGGGGTGACCCGAGCCCCGGCCTCCAGGCCCCGCAGCGGTGTTTCAGGATGGACCTGGCGCGTCCTCTGCCGCTCTTGCTCAAATTTCAGTGATGGTGGATTTTGCCAGAATCTGCTGAGGACGTGGGGACTACAGAGGAGAGGTGTCCAGTCTGCAGGCCTGGTTCACTGCAGATGTTCCGCCAAGCATGAGAGCCCAGAGGTCAGACCAGGTGCATTCTGGGGAAGAATGGCTGTGCAGTGCACACAGTCCTGACATGAGCCGGGGCCTTCTTGCTTTGCAGGTAACATACCTGGTTGTGCTGGGAGCAGGAAATGTATGCAAAGTTGGTCTCTGATCTCCTTTTCCAAGTTTTATTTATTTGAAAGGCAGAATTATGAGAGAGAGAGAGAAAGAGAGAGAGCGAGCGAGCGAGATTCCATTCTCTGGCTCACTTTGCAAATGACTGCAACTACTGGGGCTGGGCCAGGACAAAGACTCCATCTGGGTCTCCTACAGGGATGTGGGGGCCCGGGCACTTGACCGTCTTCTGCAGCTTTCTCAGGCGCATGAGCAGGGAGCTGGATTGAAAGTGGAGCAGTGGGGACTTGAACAGGTGCACACATGGGATGCCAGCATTGCAGGTGACAGCCTAATCCACTTCACCACAACGGCTGGGTCCATGGTCTCTGATGTGTAAATTCATTGCACAAACCCCATGTGATTCCTGGAAAGTGGTTTGATGCCTGATTGTGAGCCACGGCAGGTGGGACAGGACGGTTCCCCTCTGGCCATTTGGACTTCGTGGGAGAGCGCAGGTACAGGATGGAGTGGTACCTGCAGGCCTGGCTGCTTTGAAGGTCCCTGTGGGGCCTTCTCCACGGGGCCAGTCTGCACCCGACAGCCAAGGCCTCCTCCCCGCTCCAGCCTTTCTGTCCTCTAGGGGGCACTGGAAGGTGTTGCATGACCACGTTGTAGTCAGTGGTGGGTGGCCACTTTGAATACATTTCTTTGTACCTGCTCCACGTCGACAAGAATTTTGCTGATTAATTAGCTAGCTGTGGAGCAGCATTTATCGATGATGACATCTGCTGAGGAAAAACCGGCAATTTCTTTTTTTAAAAAAGGTTTTGTTTGTTTATTTGGAAGACTTGGGGGGAAAGGGAGAGAGAGGTTGATCTTACGCCTGCTGATTGGCCAGCAGGGGCTGGGCCAGGCGGAGCTTCTGCCAGGCCTCCCACGTGGGTGGAGTGGGTGAGGCAGCTGGGCCATCAGCAGGAAGCTTGATTGGAAGCTGAGCAGCCAGGACTCGAGCCTGCGCCTGTGTGGGATGCCGTGTCGCAGGCTGATACCTGACCGTGACCTGAGGTTTCTTTACTGGTCATAAAGACGGGCGCCACGCAGGGCTCCTCTGTGAGCAGAGACCATGGGGGTGCATCCCTCCATCCCTTGTCATGGCCTCTCCGGAGCCTGGGCCCAGGCTCTTTGGTGCTGCTGGTGGCTGCCCCAAGGCCCGGCTGCTCTGCCCTCACCACCCTGAAGGAAGGAGAGGGCCCTGGAAGGGCAAGTGCATGCTGGGTGAGGGTGACCCGTGAGAATCCTGGGTGGGGCGAGGCTTGCTATGGTCCCCAGGCAGGGTGGCCTGGCCCCGGCACATTGATTACCCCATGCTCAGTGGCTCAGGCCGGTGTGCCTGGTCCCAGCAGCCTTGCCAGGCAGAGCACTGGGAGCAAAGGGCAGGTAGTCTGCCTCCCAGCGATTCCTAATGGCGACCAGCAGACACAGTAATGGTGAAGCCCTGGGACCCCCCCCCCCGCCTCTCCGCAGCGAGAGTGAGTGCCACCCTCCCTGCCTGGGGGCCTCCCCGTGTAGCTTCCCGTGGAATTCCGCTGATTGACATCTGTGTCCTGCAGGCACCCTGGCTCGGTGGGGTGGGGGATGTCACCTCCTGCCTCCTGGTGCAGGGGTCGGGGCTGCTGCTGTCATGGGGGGCAGTGTGGGGCAGGGAAGCCCGCACGGGGTCCAGGGACGCACTGAAGGCTCCTGCACAGCGCCCCTGGACACCCCAGCCCCGGGCGGGCCACCTGCTGTCCATGTGTGCCCTTGAATTATGGACTCTTCCACTGAGCTCTAACACAGCCTGATAATCACCTTTATTTTTATGTGCGCAGATGAAATTCAGAAGGTCACACTTAACCTAAGAACTGCCCTGGGAGCTTGGCCTGGTGCCCCCAGCACGGGGAGTTTTCTCAAGGTTTCCCATCCAATTTCCTGTGACCTTTTGTTAATGACTGGGAGGGTGAGGCCCGCGCTGGCCGAGTCCCTGTGGGCGCCTGCGGCTCTGTCGCACGCAGCTGGGGCTCCTTCTCCCCGTGCCCTTAATGACCAGGCTGTGTGGTGCGAGGACAGCGTCCTGGGCCGGCCACCGGCTTCCTTTTCTGTGTGAGTATTGAAATTCCCACGTCCTCTCCCCCGGCTCCTCGGCAAACCTCCTGCTCTTGATTGCGGAGCACACAGGAGCTGCTGGATGAACGAAGGCCCTTTGCTGGGGCCCCGATGAAACGCTGGGGCCCCGATGAAACACTGGGGCCAGGCTGAGGGCAGACGGCAGTGGACTTCGCGACACGTCTCCCCCACTGTTTGTTTTGGAAATGCGCTGTTCACTGCACTGTGAGAGTTGATTGCAGAAGCTTGAGAGCTAGAGAGGAGAAGGACCCCCCCCCCACAGGTGGCTGGGGCCCCACCACCGTGAGTGGCCCTGGGGTGGCCCCTCTGCCCCTTTGCCAGGGGACAGCCCCTTGGCCGGGCCCCCCGTCGTGCAGGAGGGCTGAATTTGGAGGTAGGTTGAGATGTTTTTGTTGTTTAACTTGTGTTTATTTGAAAGGCAGAGAGAAAGTGAGCCAGACAGGCATCTCCCATCTGCTGGTTCACTCCCAAAGGGCCTGCCATGCCAGGACTGAGCCATCGGAAGCCCGGATTCTGGGACTCCACCAGAGTGTCCACGTGGCTGGCAGGGACCCCAGTGCTTGGGCCATCGTCTGCTGCCTCCCAGGGTGCGTGTTAGTAGGACGCTGGATGGGAAACGGAGCTGGGCCTTGAACCTGGGCTCTCCCATGTGGGGTGCAGGCATCACAAGTGCTGTCTTAACTACCCAGCCAAATGCCGGGCCCAGTTGGGGAGTTTTTTAAAGTGATCACTCGCTTCTGTGAACGCTTAGTTACAGCAATGTGCCTTCACTCTGAATACTCGAGTCCATTAGGAAATTCTACACCATTTGGGCTGCAGAGGTTGGGGCGTGCTCCCGTGCACCCCCCTGGCTAGCGTGTCCACCCACCGTGCTGCCTGCTCCCCTGGGGTGGGGTGTGTGTGCCTCGGCGTGTCCTGGAGCCCTTGTGCTGAGGAGATGGGAGAGAGGGAAGGAAGGACTTGCGACCTGTTTCGGGTGATGTGGGGCCTGACCAGGGGGACAGAGGAGGAGCCTGAGGCCCACCCAGAAAAGGGAGAGGCTCCCCCAGGGCCACAGCTGCACTGCTGGCCGGTGTCTGCTGCGCCTCTCCCGCAGGCAGCTGTGTTTTGTGATGGCTGCAGGCTCTAGCCTGTCTCTGAGGGCAGCCCTGCTGATGCTGTGGCCAGCTGCCCTGCCTCTCTTGGGAGGTGCTTCTGATCAGCCGAGCACAGGCACGTTCAAGGTCGTGGGCGGCCAGGGCGCAGGAAGGCTGTGTCCTCCCCACCAGCCCAGCACACTGTGGGTGGAGACGCTCACTCAGCGTCCCACTCTGGTTCAGTGTGCGGCTGCTGCGCGGCCCTCTGTGGGCCCTGGGGTGTCTGGATCTAAGCCCCGGCCTGCTGGGCTGCAGGTGGGCCTCCCTGTGTCCTGCACGGCCGTCAGGCTCTTCTTCGATTGTGGGTCACTGACACGTCTCTGTCAGTGCTGTCAGTGTTACGTCCACCCTCCACCCGGGACCCAGCTGCCTTCTGTGTGTCCCGCATGGCCCAGCTCTGGGTAGGGAGCCTTGGCCTCGTGCCGCGGGGCTCTGGGCCACTCGGTTCTCCCAGGGGGTCAGATCTGGCCGCTGTCCTCACCTGCCTGCGGTGGAGGGTGTGTATGTGTCCTTGATGACAGACAGGCCAGTTCCCAGCGGCACTGACTGCACTCGGCATCCAGCCGTGCTTCCCTCCGTGAGGCAGAGCGTGGGAGGACCGTCCCACCCCCCTGCGCGGGCAGTGGTGCCTCTGGAGGGACCCGTGAGCCGGGCAGGGTGCTCGGGCGCCTGCAGAAGTGGCCTTGAAGGAGGTGGAGTGTGTCTCTCTCGCTCAGCAGTGCTTGGCCAGGCCCTTTGGGGATGAGGAGATCTGAAGGCCGAGTGGCACTGTGGCAGGGGGGGCCCAGGAGGGGGGAGAGCCGGGCAGCGTGGTGCGTGTGTTTGTGAAGTCCCTGCAGGCTCGCCTCTAGCTAAGAAACGCGGTGGCGGATTCTGCTCAGCCTGCTGCGAGCATTTGCGAGCCCCGCTGTGCCCCAGGTGCTCCCGTTCCCCGTGTATGTGCACGTGTGCCAGGGCATCTCACGGCACGGTGTCCAGGAGGCGGCTCTGGGAACATCCTGCCGGCGTGAGCACTGGCATAGAGCTGCGGCCCCGTGGATGCCCCGTGAGCAGCAGCTGTTTCGTCCCTGTTTTATAGGAGAGGGAGCTGAGACTCAGGCTGGGGCTTGTGCACAGTCACCTGACTGCTGTGCTGAGGCTCGGTGTGTGGGCTGAGGTCCCCAGGCGCAGGCCCCTGCCTGGAGCCCCTGGTAACAGCTGATCCAAGCTGTAGGCACGCAGCCAGGGCTGAGGAGAGGAGAGACCAGGTGCGGGGTCCCGGAGCCTGCGCCGCAGCCACGTGGGCGCTGTGTGGGCCAAGGGCAGGGTGTCAGTGGCACAGATGCTCGGTCCTGAGGTCTCACTTGGAGGTGCTGGGAGCGCGTGGACTCACCACTGATGGCTGATGGGGGCGCGGGTGGCCCCGTGCCATCCTCCCCGGCGACCCTTAGCGTCAACTCTCGGCCTGTCCTCACCAGCCCTGTGACCCCTCACCGCGGCACGTATACTCTGCAGGCCTGACCCCGAGCACCAGTGCCCGGCCTTCATCGCAGGCGTGGCCGAGGGCCCTCCTGCAGGCCGCTGGCTGCTGTCCCACGCAGTGCCTCCCCTCCCTTGCAGGCCCGTTGCATCCTGGGCCCTCGTTCCCCCTTGCCGATGGTACCTCACTCAAGTTGGCTGTTGCTGAGAATTGCTGTGGGGGCTGGGCCCCCGTGCGGGCACGGAGGGCCGTGGCGAGGGCAGGGTGCGGATCCACTTCCCTTCTGGTGCCCCTCGTTCCGCTTGTCACCATGCCCGAAACAAGCCTGCAGGTATGGGTGCAGCTGTGGGGCTCGGGGTCGGGGCCCGTGTCCTTCACTGTGCTCACTAGAACTCGGCAGTGGCCTCAGCCTGGCCGCCTGAGTTGGGCCCTGACTGCCTGGGCTGCTGTGTGGCCTGTGAGGGAGGGAGGGATTGTGGGAGCTGGGAGATGTTGTGTGTGGGCCACCGCCTGCTGGGCCGGCACTCGGGCCCCGCCTTAGGCTCTGCTCACCCTGTCTCCCTGTCTCCTCCCCTCTCGTCTTCAAATCTGCAGACTGGGGGGCGTGGGGAGCATCCTGGTGGCCCTGCCCAGGTCCCTGTGGCAGCGTGACTGCAGCCAGCACGCATGCTGGGTGGACAGATGGAGGGGCACAGATGGAGAGAAAGCAGCCCAGTAGTTACCCCCACCCCCACCCCCCGTGGTCACGGGAAGAGCGCTGACTCCGCACCCTCGCGGGGTCTTGCCTTCTGACATTCAGCAGAAATGCGCTCAGGGCAGAGGTGGAGCAGGGAGAGTGGTCCTACTGTGTGTGTGGGGGGTGAGGAGGCTGAGGTGGAGCAGGGAGAGTGGTCCTACTGTGTGTGTGGGGGTGAGGAGGCTGAGGTGGAGCAGGGAGAGTGGTCCTACTGTGTGTGGGGAGGGGGGTGAGGAGACTGAGGTGGAGCAGGGAGAGTGTGGTCCTACTGTGTGTGGGGGGGTGAGGAGACTGAGGTGGAGCAGGGAGAGTTTGGTTCTACTGTGTGTGTGTCAGGGCTGGAGGCCTCTGTTTGCTCTGAGCTCTCGGTGACGGGCAGCTGTTGGTGACGAGCAGGTGCGAGCTTGCCCAGCCCTGGCAGCACCCCGTGCTGGGGACTCCGAAGGGGCCCGGCTGCCGAGCCCACTGGGCTCTCTGGGTTTATGTTACAGCAACAAGGGTCTTCTTTTAAAGGTATCTGAGTGTCTTGCTCTTCGTGTGTTCATCTGACGCGCTCTGGGATGAGCTCTGCGCCTGGGTGCCTGGGCTCCAGGGGACTTGGGTGGAGTGGCCGTCCTCCAGCTGAGTGGGGCTCTGGGGGCTCGGGGACTCTGGAGAAAGTGCCTCATCCGCACAGGACCACGGCGGTTCATGCCCTGGCTGTTGGTGTGCGTTGTGTGCACTTGTCGGCTCCATTCATCATTAAACCCGGCCGCTAGAGGCCAGTTTCCCGGGTGATTCTAGAGTGGGGAGCAGTCCCCCCTTAAGCCTCTGCAGCTGCTCTTCAGGGTTTCTGAGTTCTTTTTGGGAAAAGTTGTTGGTGCCAGGCAGGTAAGTAATTGCCAAATTACATAGCAGGGCAACGCTGTCAGGAGAGGCGAATGATTTAGTTAGAAACCAGCTCAGCGGCTGAGCCTCTTGGACGCCTTCCTGTTGTTACGTGTGTCTCATGCCTGTCGGCCCCTCACATCCCAGCATCTGGGTGGATGCGAAAGGCAGCCTGTCATTTACGTTTTACCGTCAAGGCCTTGTCTTTGCCCACTTAAAGTGTGCTTGCAGCCCCCAAAATGACATTCAGGATCATTTAAGGTTGCCGCTGGCGTCTCTCGACTGCCAGCCTGTGACGGGCGCAGCCGCTCCGCCTCCCACAGCCTCCCCGCCGGGCCACACTGGCCTCTGCTCTGTTGGGATGGCGGTCTCTCGCGGGGCTGTTCTGTCCAGCTTCTCCCTCCTCTGCCCAGTGTGCTCTGCCTTGCTCGTGGTCCCACTTGGTTGTGTTGCTGGGAGTCCCTCCAGGGTGTGTCCTGTCCTGCTTACCCTTGGCACAGGACGTTCAGCTGGGCCTCAGCACGCACAGTGACTCTGGTAGAAATTTCACAAGGAATGGCTCCAAACCCTTCACTGCTGCTTTTCTTTTCTTTTTTTTTTAGACAGGCAGAGTGGACAGTGAGAGAGAGAGACAGAGAGAAAGGTCTTCCTTTACGTTGGTTCACCCTCCAGTGGCCTCCATGCTGCAGCCGGCGCACTGCGCTGATCTGAAGGCAGGAGCCAGGTGCTCTCCTGGTCTCCCATGGGGCCATCCTCCACTGCACTCCCTGGCCATAGCAGAGAGCTGGCCTGGAAGAGGGGCAACCGGGACAGAATCCAGCGCCCTGACCGGGACTAGAACCCGGTGTGCCGGCGCCGCAGGCGGAGGGTTAGCCTATTGAGCCACGGTGCCGGCTCACTGCTGCTTTTCAACAAAGACCAACGTCCATGGACAGCATCAACTTTTGTCCCTTCTAGTATTTTTTTTTAATTATTTATTTTACTTGAAAGGTGGAGTTATGGAGAGGCAGAGGTGGGGCGGGGGGGGGAATCTTTTCCATCCAGGAGGCTCTTCCCCAGGTGGCTTGGACGGCTGGGCCAGTCCAAAGCCAGGAGCCAGGGGCTTCCTCTTGGTCTCCCACATAGGTGCAGGGGCTCAAGCACTTGGGCCATCTTCTGCTGCTTTCCCAGGCACATTCGCAGGCACAGTAGATAGGAAGTGGAGCAGCCGGGACTAGAACTGGCTCCCATATGGGATGCCGTCGCTGCAGATGGCGGCTTAACCGGCTTCTAGAATTTTATACAAGTGAGGACCTACAGTGTGGACTCAGTTTTGTCTGGCGTCTTTCACTCTTCGTGATTATCCGTGGTTTGGCATTACCTGTCCTGGGCCCCCTTTTATTGCTGAGTCATATTTCATTGTAAAGGATTCTTCCCTTGGAACTCAGGGGCTGTTTCTTCCCAATCTCAAGGGCAGACAAGGTGCCGACATCGAGCCCACTCCCAATTTTGCCCTCACACACACTTGTGGTGTTCTTCATGGGGGTGGTTTTTACACCGGTCCCTGACCAGCAGCCACAGAGTCACCTGGGAGCTTGGTAGAAATGCGTAGTCTCAGGCCTGACCCAGCCAGCTGTGCTGGGTGTAACAGGAGCCCAGGGGAGGTGGAGTGAGGAGAGGAGGTCCCACCGGCTCCTGCCCACTTCTGGGGGCCGCTTGGGCAGAGCGTGCTGGGTGCTGGTTCCTGCAGTGTGCCTTGCTGTGCGTGGTGTGTCTGTGGCTGTGAAGATGTGAAGTGTAGCGGAAGGTGCAGGTGTGGTGTTAGCGTGGAGAAGAGCAGGGAGGTGATGGCAGGCGCTCGGCATCCTTGGGAGGGGTGCCTGGAGGCCCTAGGCCACAGACGTCCGGGGCCTTGGGTGAGGCCCTTCACTGCCCTGGCAGACCACTCCCCCTCTAGTGATAGCCACCACCAGCTGCCACCTCACCTGCTCACACTGGCCGCTCCCACCCTCGGCTGACAGTGGAGTCACCAGAGGTGATGGGTCTCTGGGGTGGGACCCCAGCTCTCCCTCCCCTACACCAAGTGCTGCTGCTCCAGCACCGTGGGGGACACCTGCTCCCCGTCTCCTGTTTCTGTCCTGGTGCCCTGTTGGGCGGGGGCGGCTGTCACTCATGGGTAGCCACAGTGCCCCTCCTCCCTGTTTCTGTCATTCCCTGTGTTTGCTCTGCTGTTTCTCGCCTTCCCAGCTTTGGCTAGGCTCAGGGCCAGGCCGGTTCAGGCTGTAATCCCAAAAGACACCTCTCCAGTGCCATCGTCACACAGGTTCACATCTTGAAAGAGCCAAATCCCAAAAATGCTCGATGTAGTTCTGGAAAAAGTAATCCAAAAAATCCTGTGCAAGGCGTCGACTGACATTTTCAAGGGGTTTTTGTGAAAACATAGCATGCGTCGGAGCACTTCAGGTAGGCAGTGGTACACCCTCGTTCCAGCAAGCACAGCACTCGGTCTGCTGGCGGCAGCGGCGCAGGGCAGTCCCAGCGCTCAAGCAGCGGAGCACGTGCGTGCGTCCGCTGGGCCGGTGATTGCGGGCCACAGCTGAGGCGCCGTGACGGGCGGACACGCCTGCTCCCCTGCCAGTAGCAGAAGCCGCGCACAGGGTTTTCTGTGGGCCTGTGTTTCCCCTCTCCGGCACTGCGGGCGGATGCCGGTCAGCTGAGCTTGGCAGTTCACGGTTCTTCCCTGCAGAACTTCTGGAAAATGCTGCCTGCCTTGGGATTTTCAAGTGGGGCTCCCGTCGGGCGCCCTGTGCCGTGACGTCTCTGGACCTTGTAGCCACTGGGCTCCTGGCCCTGGAGGAGGCTCTGCTCGCCGGCACCTGGCGCAGGGAGGCAGTGGGCTCACGGTGGGGGGTGGTGTCCCAGGCCTCTGTGGACCCAAGGGCAGTGTGTGGGTTTGCCCTGATGTCATCGCAGGCAGCGGTCAAGGTAAGAAGGGGGCCAGTTGTCCTTGGAGTGATTTTTCAGCTAAATCATCGACCTGAGACTGCACGAAGTTTGATCAGCCCGAGCTGGCCCAGGGTCCTGGACCTGTTGGGCACAGGGCCGCAAACCTGTTGGTGCACCCGTGTGGGTCTGCAGATGGATGACCAGGATCTCGTCCCTGTCTTGCCTGGCAGGGTGTTGTCCAGAGCTGCTGGCCCGGGCCTGGTAACCTGACAATAGGCAGGTGCTGGCTTTCCCCAGCTTGTCTGTGTGTGCCATCCGTTAACAAAGCAGGCAGCCACACACAAATATCTGAATGTGAATGGAATCCAAGTTATTAAAAAGGCATTGGAAGTTTCTCACGGAATATTGAAGACTGGGAGCACATATGCACATGTGATTTGATCCTCCTCATCGTAACCACGCAGCTCGCAGCAGCGGGCGCTGTGTGCTCTGAGCCTGCCTTCCGGGGAGACTCAGGGCCCCCAGCCCTGCGCCTGACCTTGGCCAGCCTTGTCCTCGGCCGAGAGTGGTGTAGCCAGGAGTTTCTGACTGTCCAGCTTTGCTGTTGGCGCCCTCGCTGGCCACATTGTAAATCCATAGTGTGCAGTTCTGCGGGGTGCTAGTTAGAGGCAGTACGGCATCAGAAGTGATGACAGCTTGCGGTCTCCCGGGCCTGGGTCAGCTCCTGCCTCCTCCAGCTGGTACGTCCGTGACCCTGTCTGAGCCTCAAGGTCCTCAGTGAGAAATGGGGTTTGGGTGCCCCCTCCCCAGAGCCAGCACCACTGTAGGTTTGAGGCGTTGGTTGGCTGAGTCCCCTCCCGTACGCGTGGGTTCCCAGCTGTGAAACGGTGCTCATCACAGTGCCTGCCCGGCCCCTGGAGCACCCTGCTGGTGCGGCGGGCTGGCGGCTGGGGCTGAGCAGCACCTCCCACCTCCCCTCCCTGGCTGACAGCCTGCAGGCTGTGCACAAGAAGCCGGGGCAGGTGTAAGAGGCCCAGGTGCAACCGGGAGCCCTGGGCAGGTGAGACCTCGTCCGAGAGGTGTTGTGGTCAGCCTGCAGGGAAGGCTGGGACCTGCAGCCAGGGCCGAGCCTTCCCATTGTTGTGCAAGACCTGGGTGCCTCCTAGGAGCATGGCACCTGCCCACGACCCTGAGGAGGCGGGAAATGCCAAGACTGCCCGGCGTCAGTCTCCACGGATGCGCCTGCAGGCCCGTGCTCTGTTAGCGCTGGAACCTCGGTAGATCAGGCTGCTGGTGCCCCTTGGCCTGTGGCTGTGCCAGTCCAGCCTCTGGTTTGTGGTGCTGTGACCTTCTGCTGTGTCTGTGTCCAGAACTCCCACCTCTCAGGAGGACGCAGTCGGTGAGGTCGTGTGCGCTCGTCTTAGCTGCGTCTGGAGACCCTGTCTCTGGGGCGCTGGATTCCCAGGCAGCACCAAGGTTAGCGCACAGCCCACTCGCGGCAGATGGGCACTGCCGGCCCGGCGTGTGCCGTGTGGTTGGTGAGGAGCAGCTGCCCCGAGCCCTGGTGCTGTCAGCTGGGCCTTCCCCTCGCAGTCTGTGCTCACGGCCGGTGTCACTGCCCAGCACCGGGCAGCTTTGTATGCAGGAGCCCTGGCGCTTCAGTAAACACAGAATCAGGTTGTCGGCACAGATTGCACTCCTCGGTTCAGCATGGTTAGTGTCAGGAAGGATTAAACGGTTCAGTCTGATCCATTTCACCTGATGGCATTTTATTTAAAGTGCCGAAATGGTAGTAGATTTTCAGAAAACAAATATGTACCTTTTCTTACTGCTGTGGATGCACGGTTGTTAATAGACTGGTGTGGCCTTGGGGCCCTGCCCAGCCGTGGGGCAGAGCCTGGACTGGGGCTCAGTGTGGCCCCGTGGTCCTTATCAGTGCGTGGCAGGGCCCCAGCACAGCCGGGCCACTTAGAACGGGCCCATGGGAGTCATAAACTGGGAGATGGCCCTGCACACGTCGCACCTTGGAGCTACAGCCTGTATCGTATCAGCTCGCCGGGCTTTTAATTAACTTCCACAAAGAATAGATGTTAGCTCTAAAAGAGTCTTAATTTCTCCTCCACACTTGACAGTGTCTCTTTGAAAAATGCGCTGCTCACTTTAATTTGCTGCCGTCCTAGAGACGGTTCCTCGAGCGTGTACCGGTGTTTGTTTCAAATGAGAGGAAATCTCAATTACAAATCGGAGTTGTTTTCGGGGTCTGCTTGTGGCTCCTGGGTAACCTGCCCGAAAGGCCAGGGTCCCCATCACGGCTGTGGTGGCACAGACGGTGCTGCCTCCCCCCAGAGCGGGACCTGCCCCAGCGGCCTCCCTGCACGGCCAGGAGGGCCGAGAAATAGGTGTCCAAGACCGAGCCAGGTCTTCACGGCCAGGGCTGAGTGGATCCCAGCGAGTGGCTCTCTGGGACCTGGGGATCGGGTCGGGTTTGCCGCATCCTTTGAGGCCGCTGTGAGGTCCAGCGATCCCTGCCCTTTGCCCTTCCCTCTCCGACTCCAGAGAGCAGAGGCTGTTCTGCTGGGGCCGGATCCCTGCCCGCAGCCTAGCACAGCCCAGCTCATCTTTGATGTTTCATCCCATGTGAATGTCTTTGGCTCCACGGCTGCCCCCGTGTTGGGCTGTGCGTGGCGGTGGGAGGAGGTGCAGGGGAACTGCTGAGTCCCCTGTGGTCACACCCTGGGGCCGTGCCAGGAGACACGACACTGGTGGAAGCTGAGCCCACGGAGAGAGGCAGGATTTTCGAGGACAGCTCATAGAGAGTGGGGCACGCACGGAGAAGCCAGGCCGTGCCCAGAGAGGGCCTCAGGTCACTGACAACAGCAGAGCCCCCGAGCCCCACGTGGGTGGGAGCAGACAGGGAGGAGGCGCCCCTGGGTGGAGGGCCGGGGCTGGGGCCCTCGGAGATGGGCGAGTCAGGGGACTTGGAGACGGCTAGCCTGTGGTTTGCCGGGAGTCCCCAGTGCACCGTGGCTCAGCCTGGTGCGAGAGAGGCTCCTGTGGAGGTGGCCTCATGCCGTGCTCACGTCCTTTGGTGAAGGGCCCGTCCACGCCTTGCCCGGCTGTAGGGGGAGGCTCTGTTGCGTCTGGCGTGGGCACGGCTATGAGGCTTTGCCGTGGAAGGGAAGTGCGCTGATCGTCCCTGTCACCTGGACCTGTACGCTGGCGCTCAGTCTCAGAGTGTGGGCTGGCCCCTTTGAGCTCATCGCCTGGGTGTCCCTCCTATGCTGGGAGGAAACCCCAGGCCCTCTGATGGGCTGAAGGACCCCCTCACGCACCGGGCTCTGTCTCATCCCCAGACCTGCTTTGCCTTCTCTTTATCCAGCCTCAGTGGCTCTGTCTTTGCAAAGCCCCTCATGACAGAGGTACAACTCCTACAGGCGTCCTGCCTCCCTCTGCCTGTTACAGACTCGTGGGTGTGAAGGTCTCTGACTCCTGCAGGCGTCCTGCCTCCCTCTGCCTGTTACAGGCTCGTGGGTGTGAAGGTCTCTGACTCCTGCAGGCGTCCTCCCTCCCTCTGCGTGTGAAGGTCTCTGCCTCTTCCCGAGACCTTCAGGGCAGGAGACACTGCAGTGTGAGTTCTAGCGCCAGCTCTCCGGGCATTGTTTTTGGATGAATAAACTCTGCCTCCCTGATTCATCCCAGCAATGAAGAGGTCACGAGGGCAGCCCTGGCGCACAAAGACGGGAGCCCCTGCACACTCGAGCAGAGACGTGGTCATCTGCCCTGGGCAACGGTTCCTTTTGTGTGTCCGCAGTGATCCGAGTTCACTCACGGTGGGTGTGCGGTGAGTAAAGCTGCCGCGTCCTCGAGTGGCTGGGGCATCCTGTCGCGTCAGGGCCTCCGTGTGCTGCAGAGGTGTGCGTGTGTCGTTGGGTCAGGCTAGAGCAGGCAGAGGTCAGGACGGCGCCGTGGCTGTAATTTAATGACATGAAGGAAATGCGTCCAGACCACACACAGCTGTGCGAGCAGCCGAGCTGCTTCCTCGGGTTCTTGCGTCTCGGGGCTGCGGTCTCCCGGCTCTGCTTCTCACTCGCCCATCGGCCTGCTGTCCCTTCATGTCTGTGCTTGCAGTGCCTCTTTGGGCACTGGGACTCACCTCGCCTAGTGCTACCTGCTGGATGGTAAAAGGAAGGTGACGCGGTCTGCTGCTCCGCCAGGAGGCCCCTCTGCCTGGCCCGCTGCCAGGGTGAGGACCCGGTCCCGGTGTCCGCTCTGCCTGTGCTGCCCGGAGAGGCTGCGTCACCACAGGGAGCTGCGCTTGCTGCTCTGAGGCCTGGGCAGGGCTAGGCAGGACGCCAGACGCCAGGACGCACTGCGTGGGGGCAGCGTTAGCTGCCCATCTAGAATGCCTGCCTTCGTGGGAGACCTGCCCGTGGGCTTGAAATCACCCCAGATCATCTCATCAAGTGGAATATGTCGTACAGTCTTTCAGTACCTGTAATATCTCCTAAACCCTGGGGCCAGAAACTCTGGTGGTTGCTCTATTCACAGACTCGTGTTGCAGTGAAATGTGATAATTGATGAATATCTGAGGGAATGGATATGATTGTGTCCTCTTTAATGAGCTAACAATTTCATGCTGAAATCTCAGCAGCGCCATTGTTTAGAATAAAAGGAGACATGCAAATGAGGCCAGGGTGCAGATTGTGGTAGAACAATGCTGGCAGCCTCTTTATTGGACCCATTAATTAATTCCCCATCAGCCAGTTTCCCTGGGAATGAACTGGAAAAATAATTAAAATGATACATGAGGTAAGGAGTTTAGAAATTCAAAGGTGAAGGCGAAATTAGTTTAATACGTAATTAGACATATTATTTGTGACTGTACATTTTTTTGAGCGCAGTTCACTGAGGCGATAGGGCCCTATTTTTAGTCCTGGATAGTTAATAAATACCAGGGGGATGTTTTTCAGCTAAGAAAGGCTCATACGTTTCCTTAGTGACGTTAAGTGGCTAATTATATTGTACATTGTTAAAATAACTCCTATTGCAGAATTTAATAATACAACAAAAAGTTACAAAAGTAAGTTTTTAGAGGAGTTAACCTGACAAAACTCTGAGTGTTTGGACCAAACTGAAAGAATTCCGGCCAGGAATCTACAGGTTCACATGTGTGACAGCACTGTACCCAGAATTCACTGGAAATACAACGAAAGATCAACTTCAGTGCAAAAAATAAAAAAAAAAATTCCAGAATCCATGTGTATGACAGGACTTCAAAAAGTCCGTGGAAAATGCATATTATGAGAAAACTAATCACCAGGTTCAGAATTTTTTTTTTTGCACCAGAATAAACTTTTGTTTTAATTCTTTTATCCCCCCTGTGGACTTTCTGAGTATTCTTGGTTTTGTTGTTGTAAATCCAACCTGGTTGATGACCCTCAAACCCCTCCTGCTTGTGAGGTGAGCAGTGCAGCTGGGACAGCGCCCCTCCTGGGCCAGGCTGAGTGCCGCCCTCCGATGGACATGTCCCACTGTCCAGTCCCCTGGGTGCTGCCTGGCCCTGGTCTCGGGTGCGCCTGTCCAGATGGGTGAATGGTGGTTGGATGGCAGTCTGAGCGGTGCAGCGCACTTGAGTGCGCATCGCTGTCCACGCTGTGTGAGAGCTGCCGTGTGTGTGGAGCGGGGCGGATGCCTCCGTTCCTGCGCAGAGCGTCCACGTTCCCTGATTATCCTGAGCCAGACACGTAAGTGGCCCCGGAACTGCACTCAGGTCCTTCAAGGGGCATAAGCATTTCTTAAGGTTGTGGGTGGAATAAGCATTTCTTGAGGTTGTGGGTGGCAAAGTGATAGACGTGTATGTAAACACTTGATCTCCATCCTTGGGCCTATTGCTTTTTAAATGGAAAGGATTATAAAAAATCACTTCAGTAGCCAGTCTTCCAAACCATTGGAGAACAAAATAAAGGCGTAATAGTCCCCACTGTGGAGAGCCTGCCTGGGCTGTCGCTGAGCCCTGCAGAGAGCGCCGTGTGGCCGGGGCCCGGCGTGTGGAGAACCTGCTGGGGCTGAGCCGTGGCCTTGCTGCTCCCTGCGGTCTGACCCTCAGGAAGCGTGGTGCCTCTGCGCCTGCCCCCGCTCCTGCCCAGACGATGGTCTTCTGCAGCATGGGCTCTGGGTCCCAGGTCTGCTCCGCTCCGTGGTGGCTGCGCCCCAGCGTCAGCCGCTTCGTGTATGTTTTGTTTTTAACATTTACTTACTTTATTTGAACGCAAGTCACAGAGTGAGACAGAGAGATCTTCCGTCTGCTGATCCACTCTTCACATGGCTGGACCAGAGAAGCCAGGAGCTTCTGCTAGGTCTCCCACGTGGGTGCAGGGCCCAGGCATTTCAGCCAGCTTCTGCTACTTTCCCAGGTGCATTAGCAGGGAGCTGGATCGGCAGTGGAGCAGCCGGACCCAAACTGGCACCCATTTGAGATGCCAGTGTGGTAGGTGGCAGCTTAACCCCTGAGCCACAATACTGGGCCCAGAGTTGAAGTGAGAAGCCCTTCCCGGGGGCCAGAGAGAAAGGATCCGACCCTGCCATCGCCGTTCTTCCCGTTAATCACCCCACGATTTGATCTGTCAATCCAGACATAGTTGCTGCTGCTGTATGGCCGGGGTTGTCGAGGTTCCGGGAAGGAGGGCAGGAACAAGCGAGTCCTAATAAATGAAAGTTATTTCCTCATTTGAATTTCTGAGTGCAGAGAGTCAATAGGATGCCGACATCCATCTTTCCATTTGGAGGCGGAGGGGCCGTTTCTCACTGTGCGCCGTCCTGGGCTGTGATGAAGTGTGGGGGCGCTTGGCTGGGCCCAGGCCTGGCCTCTCCTGTTGCAGATCACACAGTTGGCCTCGCTGCAGAGCAGGCCCATGATCCCCGTGGCGAAGTCCCCGTTTCTGAGGAGGCGAAGCTTGCCCTCCACGGCCCTGAGGTGCGGAGGTGGAGCCGGATGCTGGCAGCCTCCTGGGAGTGAGGAGGGGAGAGGGGACAGGCAGGGTGGAGGCGTCAGAACTGGGAGTGAAACCTGGGCTCCCAGGCCAGGCCGGGGCTTCCCCTCCGGGGCCACTCTCCAGCAGCAGCGCTGTGTGGTTCTCGCCACAGCCGTTCTGGCTGTCAGCAGTGCAGTGCCTGGTCGCACACCTGGCTGGCAGTGGAGAGCCGAGGCAGGCGCGTGAGGAGGCTCTGCCTTAGGAACCTGTGTGGCCCTGACTTTCTGGGGGTCTGGAGGGCGCCCTTGTGAGTCCCCGTGGAGGACGACGAGGTCCTGCCCTCCGGCTGGTGAGACTGCTACATCTCGTGGTCGGCAGTATCAGCTGTGCTGCCACGGGGGGCGCCATCCTGGAGCCACGGTGCAGCAGACAAGGGCCGGTGGCTGGCCCCAGACTCCCAGGGGGAGGGCGGATGGCCCCAGGCGGCCTCTTATTGCGGGGTCAGATTTGAATGTAAAACCGAAAAGTTCTAAATTTATGAAAGGCTTTCTTATGGGGCTGGAGCATGCAATAGATTTTCTATCCTTCTCAATTCTCTCTTAAAATTTAATGCTGCCATAAAAATGATGGATAACAAATTATTCCAGGAAAAATGATACTGAAAGACTCTCCTAACTGTTGAAGCAGAAGTATAGACTTGGCGAGGAGATATGCGTGACCCAGAAAACCCGCAAGGAAATGGGAAATTGTGTAGTCTGTGGAAGCCACGTCCACACAGCGTTTGTTCCAGGCTGGAGAAAGCCGTGTTTTACTCAGGATATTGAAGTCCGGAGTCTGTTCTGTGCTGTCGGCATTTATATGAACGTGGCAGCACCCTGCCGTTCAGGGATTCATCGTGCAGCTCTCCCTGCGAGGACCCTGCGGGGGCCCGGCCAAGGCCGAGCGAGACTGGAGCCCGTGCCCCTTGTTCACGCGCGTCTCGGCTGCCTCGGGGTTCTTTCCACAGGGCTCCCTCTGCCAGCGTGGGCTGGGGCGGGTGCGGCTGTGGGTCCAGGACGCCCCATCAGACACTGTGGTCCCAGGAAGGTGGCCTGGCAGCCAGACGCCAGGCCGGCAACAGGGAGGAAGCTGCTCTGCTCGTGTAACAAATCAGCCACAGACGTGCAAGTGCCGTGCGAGCCGTCTCCTGTTACTGCGGGCGGACAGCTGTTCTGCACACAGGGGGCCTGGACATGCTGTGCCGCGGTCGCTTGGTAAAAATCTTAGAATTGGAAGACTCTGAAGTGTGCTGTTTGGTCCAGAGCAGGGGAGCTGAGCTCGGCGGTGCTCCTGTCCCGTCCTGGTGACGCCGCCCGCGGGCCCCTCCGCGTCACCATCTGTTAGGGGAACTCCGGTGACAGCTTGGCCACCTTGGATTTCTGGTTGGGGATGTCTCCTTGACCACTCTGGAGGCCGGGAAGGAGGTTCTCTGTTAATTCTGAGTCTTAATCCTGCCCAGGCAATTCTGAAACCGTTTTCTCTGGAGAGCAGCGGGCTTATCGGGGAACACGTCTGTGTCTTCATTCCTAAGCTACATCCGCTCAAGTGAATAATGTACGTTTCTGTTGTAGGTTTGGAAAAGCAGAGGCATAACTGTATTGCATACGCTTTCCTTGTGTGCTGGCTGCCGCAGGGTGCCTTTGGGGAGCAGCTGCTCGGGGGCCTGTGAGCGGCGCTGGGAGTCCTCCCCCCTCCGCTGCCCGTGGGTCCAGGCCTGGCTGTCAGGGCCCCTACTCCTGCCCCACTCCTCGTATTCTTGATGCAGGGTCTGAGTCCACCCGTACAAGGATGGACTGGGTCCGAGGAAAGGTGAGTGCGCCGCTCGCCCGTTCCCCAGCCTCCCGATCCCGGAGACAATCAGACACAGCGGGGAGCCAAGTCTAGCAAGGACTCATTTATTCCATGGGAAACCGAACCTTTTATAGCACAAAACTGCAGAGTCATTGGGGCAGGGCTAAGAACCAACCAATCACTTAAAAGGTCACTTTACGGGGGGGATTTCTGTAGGACTAGCCATATGTCTATACTAGTTTTGTTACCTCCCCTGATGTTGCGTAGCCAATTAGCTTTTGAGTTCCGCCCATCTTACTTCCTCTGGGCGCCATCTTTTTTGCCCCTCCTTGGCGCCGCCCAGTCCGGGGGCCACGTGCGTGCATGCCGGGCCCCTCCCTGCGCTTCCATCCCCCGGACACCTGCCGGCTGGCTCCGCAGGCCCTGGCTTGGGTTAGTTCACAGGCTCGGCTCCACGTGGCTCCATTCCGTGCAGCTTGGGCGGGGGCATCCGCGCATGCGGAGCCCCCGGGCCTGGCCTGGCCGCACCATGGCCGTGCTCATGCCCCACACTTGTGAGTGTCTACTCCAGGCCAGGCCTGGGCCTCCAGGATGAACCAGGCTGAACGAAAGCTGCAGTGCAGAGCCCAGATGCTCTGCCCGGGTTCAGGGGACGGGTGGCTTCCTGGGTGGTTGGGGAGGCCTGCAGGGAGCCAAGCTTTAAGAGGGGCATATCCCGGCACCCCCAGGACCCCCAGTGTTCATGGAGGACCAGAAACACGCAAGCGCGGCCTAGGGGAGGGAGGTGGCGAGCAGGCGTGGGCGGGTGCTTCTCACATGATTGACACACAGAATATACAAGGACACAGATGTTTTAAATTTCATAGATGGAAAGGTGTGTAATAGAGGAAACTTAATTGAAGAAAGTAGCAGCACCTATGCTGGTGTCGGACAAAATAGATTTCAAGACGATGTGTAAACGCGTTGAGAAGGCTGTACAGAACGGTAGGAGTAAGTCAGGCTGGGTATGTAACAGCTCTGAACCTACATGCACCCAAGCAACTTAGCCTTACAATACAGTAAGCAAATTTGCCAGTTACAAAGATAGATCGACAGATCTGTAATCATAACGGGAGATTAGCACTTACCTTTCCCGTTAATTGATCTGTCAGGCTGACTGGCAGCCGCAGTAACAAATGGGAAGGTGGAGGATTAGAGAGCTGGGCGTGCAGCCGTGGGTGAGTTGAGTGGTTGCAGAGAGGCCCTGCGCCTGGCCGCACAGATTGACACGCGGCCTTTGCACAAGTCGACCACGTGTGAGGCCACAGAGCAAGTGGCAGCAAATTCCAACAAATTGGGACCAGCATAGATGTGTGTTTTTTGATCGTGCTGCATTTAAAGTAGACGCCAGCAGTGCAGAGAACAACGCCAATTCCCCCTGCGTTTGCGGGTTTAAAATCAGGTCTGAAATCACAGAGCGGCTTTCTGAAAGGCGAGGGAAGGGGTGTGTGTTGCAGAGCCGTGCGGGCGCGGGCGCGGGCTGCATGTCCCGTGTAACCTCCTCCCCTTGCCAGGATGGAGAGCAGAGGTCGTTGTCCGTGGCCCCCTGTGGTCGAGGGCAGGCGTCTCAGGCGTCTCAGGGCTCTGCCTTCCTGGATGGCCTCGCTTGCAGTCCAGGAGGGCAGCTCGAGTCCAGCCGCCGTCAGCATCCTCGCTGGCAGCAAAGTGGAGGTGGTGGAGCAGGGTACACTTGAGCTTGCATCTCATTGGCTAGAACTGCATCACATGACCACGCCTGTGGGCAGGTGACCTCCTGCTTAGTCCTGGTGCCCTTGGCCCAGCTGCAGATTTCTTGCTCATCAGTGAGGAGGGGAGAGCGGGCGTTTGGGTACGAGTCCAGCAGAGTCCCCACTGGCCAGCCTGCAGCCCGTTCGCACACGCCGGGTCTTCTGCTCAGACGTCCCCTCCTTCCTCCCGTGGTGAGCGTGGACGTTTGCCGGGGACTCGGTCTGCTCCAGGGCGTGGCTGTGGACACGGGCCCTCGGTGGTGGAGATGTGCAGGGCAGTGCTCCCCTTGTCCCCCGATGCCAGCTGCTTGTGGCTCTGGAGTTACCCGGAGGCCTGGGCCTGGCCGCACACCTGCTGCCTCCCTGTCGGGGTGGCTCCTGATGGCGTCTCCCCTGCTGAGGGGTCCGAGGGGTCTGCCCCAGCTCTAGCTCCACTCAGTCACTTGTTGGGTTCACACACTGCCCTTGCCATGTGTCCAGCTGCTGAGTGTGGGACCCTGCCACGGGGAGCAGACCTGCGAGACCTGGCAGTGAGGTGTTGACGCCGTTTGCAGGTCAGCTGCGGCTCTCTGGGGAGGACTTGGGCATCTCTTCCTGGAGGCAGGGCGGAGATGCCCGCGTGCTGTGGTTGGGACAGAGGGAGAAGCTGCCCGGAGCTGGTGCACGGCTGCGTCATGGTCTCCGGTTCCTGCCCTGCCGCAGCCTCTCGTCCTTAGCCCTTGTGACAGGCCTGGGATTGCTCATTCTGACCCCTGGGGGCGTTACTCCCCACATTCTGTGCTGACGCTCAGCAAGGGCCATGGCGCGGCCGTGGCAGGAAGCCTGCTGTCGCGTCGGGCTCTGCAGGCACTGCCTTTGGCAGGTGTATCGCCTCTCCTCGCATCTCCCGGGAAGGACAGGAGTGCGTTTCCATCTGTGATGTAAGAGTTCCGCTTTTAAAATCAGGAAAATCAGGACGGGAAAAGGGTGAGAATTGCAACAAGTGTGTTCGCTGGTGTAGGCCCCCCCTCACCGTCCAGCCTCCCTGGGACACCGTGCTGATGGAGAGCATCCTCCTCGGGACGCAGCCTCGTCCACTGTTAGAGCTGTATCCATGAGCTGCGTATCTCCCATGTGGCACGAGGCCCCGTGGAGCTTTTTCTTTTTAATTATTTTTTTTAAAGATTTATTTTATATATTTGAAAGAGTTAAAGAGAGAGTTAGAATCAGAGAAAGAGAATCTTCCATTCGCCGGTTCATTCCCCAAATGGCCGCAATCGCCTGAGGTCAGCTGACCTGAAACCAGGAGCCAGGAGCTTCCAGGTCTCCCACGTCAATGCAGGGGCCCAAGCACTGGGGCCATCCTCCACTGCTTTCCCAGGCCATAGCAGAGAGCTGGATCGGAAGTGGAGCAGCCAGGTCTCGAACCAGTGCCCACCAGCCGCGGACGGTGATCCATCAGGTGGTCGACTCGCAGCCACCGTGGGCTCAGCCATGGTGTGCAAACCACCCTGTGTGGAAACCAAAGGGCAGTGCTGTACATCCTCGGGACTTTTTATTATCGCGAAGGGGGCCATTGAGAGAATGGCACAGCCATTTTTAATAAGGAAACACAGAAGTTTCACTTCCAGAAGATTGGTGAGTGTGAGCCAGGTTTTTTTTTTTTTTTTGGGGGGGGGGACAAAATACCTGAAACCAGCTACTTATGGAAGAAAAAGGGAGGTTCATTCAGCTCATAATTTGGAGGCTGGAAGTCCAAAGGGCATGATGGCCCCGTGACAGAGGCGAGCGTCCACGTGGAGGAGGACCGCACGGCGAGCCAGGAAGCCGACCCAGCCTGGGTGGGGCCAGAGTCAGGCTTGTGCACCAAGGGCCCGCCCCGTGATGGAGGTGCCTCCCACTGGCTCCACTGCCTCCCCTGGCACCGAGCCTCTACCAAGCATGCTTCGGGCAGCATTCAGCATTCAAACTGTACCGTGCTGCCCTGGCTGCAGGGTCACGTCCAGCTCATGGCGCTGAATGCCGGCTCTCCATCCCCGGGAGTGCTGAAGTCTCATTTCCAGCATTGCCGGCAGCTGAGGCCAGAGTTTCAGCTGAGGCTGAAGGCAGACGCCCCGAGCTCTGGACCCCCGTTAACAAAGCAGCGTGTGACGTACTTCCAGGGAAGAGTGTTTGGGACAGACAGAGGTAAGCATCTGTGCTTCAAGCGTGACCAGGGTGCTCCCCACCTTCCCCAGGGAGTCAAGACAGTAAATCTTACAGTCCAAAGCACGGATGAGCGGTGCGTGATCAGCTCAGGCCGGGGCCTCTGGTTGGTCCACTGTGTGCTTGGCCTTCTTGTCATTGGTCAGTGTGGGGCCAGCACACTGGCTTCTGTCTGCCTGGGTCCAGGGCTGGCTGGGTGTAGCTCTGATGGAGGCTTAAGTTCCTGAGCAACATCTCAGCGTGAGTACCACAGGGGCACGGCCTGTGGGGTGCAGGAGCCTGGGGGCAGCGCTGAGCTGTGTTAACTTGCGCTGCTCCCTGAACCTGGTGAGTTGAGCTTTGCAGAGGAACTGCAAGCTAAGGAAGAGGTACTGGGATGAATAAATTTGCAGCAGAGGCTGTCGGGGAGGGGCTCAGCTACACCTTGGAAGATTTGTCAAGGGTTAGGAAGCGAGAGTCAGTGGGAGCCCCGCCAGCACTGGGGTGGAGTCTGACCCTGGGCATCGGAGCCCTCACACAGCTGCCCTGGCCTGGTGAGAGGAGCGAGCAGGCGCGCCGTCGCGGTGGAGGACTCTGGGAAGCTCTCCTGGGTGTTTCAGCACTGCAGCTTCGGGTAACTTCCTCAGTTTTGTGGTCGTGGCTCCTGTGGGTGAGTCGGAGAGTAGCCAACAGCAGGCAGGTGCAGCTGAATGAGGCCATTCATCTGGCCGGGCGCGTGGGCAGCTCTTCAGATGCGTCTGGGGGAGTGTGCCCAGCCTACCGTCAGACTGCGGCTTGTCTGGGTGTGGGGTCCACTTTTCCCCAGGGTTCCCCCGGCCCCCTGCTTGGACAAGGGGCTTCGTGGGTGTGAGCTTCCTCCAAAGGTTCGCTACCCTGGTCACCAGGCCGGGTACTCCTCCTGGCTCAGGGCGTTTCCCGGGTGGGGAAGGCTGGGCCCACCTACAAGGTGACTGGGGCACGGGAAGGACTTTGCCGTGTGAGATGCGGGGCTGCTTCCGGCCCCCTTCCTTCCTGCGGGAACTTTGTCTTTTCCCTTCAGCCCCGTTCACGCGCGTAGGCTCGTGTCTGCCTTCCTCCCTAACAAGGACCCTCTTACGAAGCAGATGTGGTCTTCCCCGGCTCTGCAGAGCCGCACGTCCCAGAAGCCTGTGTGGCCATGCTCTCGGCCCGTCCAGTCTTTCTCCGGAGTGCCCGCACCCCTTGGCAGCCACTGCTTTGTGCTTTGTCTTCAGGGCGCTTCTTCCGAAGTACAGATGCTTATCCTCCGTCGTGTTCTCCTGGTGAAGCCGTATCTGCCACAGTTCTCCCCAGAAATGCTTCAGTCTCGACCTCACTGGTTGAAAATTCTCATTGGCAGCTCTGCTCCTGAAACGGGCGTTGTGGAGCCCTGGGTTAAGTCATGGCCTAAGATGCTGGCACCCGATGTGGGCCCTTGGTTCAAGTCCCGGCTGCCCCACTTCTGAGCCATCTCCCTGCTAATGCACCTGGGAAAGCAGTGAAGACAGCCCAAGTGCTTGGGCCTCTGCCACCCATGTGGGAGACCTGAGAGGAGCTCCTGGCTCCTGGCTTCAGCCTGGCCCAGCCCAGGTCATCTTGGTCATTTGGGGAGTGAACCAGTGGATTGAAGGTCTCTCTGTCTCTCCCTCTCTCTCTGTCACTCTGCCTTTCAAATAAATGTGATGTGTGGCTGAGCTGGGTGTGGTGCCGCCGTGTGGCGAGGAGTCGGCTGCACTTGCCTGTTTGAGGCAGAATTGTGTAAGCTGTTGAGAAGGCTGAGCTGTGGCCGTGGCTCCTGCTGTGGGTCCTTGATCGTCTCCGGCTGCAGCGTGAGCAGGGTGCATTTTCCCTCCCTCAGAGTTCCTATGGGTGGCCTGCCGCTGTGGGCTTGACGTTCAACTCTGGCTTTGTCCTTAAAATAGGTTTCCCCTGGTAAACTGCTGATTGATTTGGACACTGTCCCTGTAAACTTCCTGTAAAGTGTCAGTAATTTCACTTTTTGCCCGTGCTTCAGCATACATTTGACGTTTTTGCTTCCGTTTCAGCAGAATTCCCGTTGCTGCGGGGGAGGCTCCTTCCAGGCTGAGAGCCCCTTCCTGCTGCCGCTGACTCGGCCGGTGCAGACAGGCCGTGAGGAGCCGGCGCAGTCCGCCTTGGCGCGGCGACATTGAGAAGGAAATCCATGCGTGGTTGTTTCCTAGCGTGCATTGCGATGAAAACATTTCGAAGACCCCTCTTGGGTGTGTAATAGTGACTAACATTTCGGTGACTAGAACCAGAGGAATCCCGGAGTGACCTCTGTGTGTGCTTCCCGGCCGCGTCGAGGTGACCCGCCTCCGCCGGTCATGGTGACCGCGAGTGCTAAGCCTGGAAGCTCTTCACGTGCCAGCTCTGCAGAGGGAGATCACTGGGGCTGGCAGGATGGCTGCGTGGCCCAGTCTCCTCGGGGAAAAGCGGGTCAGTTATTCTAAATAGTTTTTTTTAACAGTAGGGAGCCTCCGTGGGCTGTAGGGTTTGGAAGACCTCTCGGAAGCACACAGCAAGGTGGGACGTGTCTGTGCAGTCCAGCCTCCTGTCCCCGTGAGGGCGCCTCACGTCCCTGTGTCCAGGAGGTGCCGAGCTGGCTCTGTACCTCATTGCCCAGCTCCCTGGTGACGTCGCTTCCTAAATCCTGAAGCCAAGGGGACGTAAAGCCCAGGTCTGGTAGAAGGAGTGCGGGTGTCCTGGGGGACATTCCTGTGGGACTTAGCAGACAGGAAGGGCAGCAGCAGTGGCCAAGGATCTGAACGACACGTCCGCACACACCCGGCCTGCGGAGATGGGAGGAACGCTGGAGTTTACATAGAAGACGTCCTGCTGACTTCCACGTCAGCACGCGTGGAGGGCACCTTGCTGTGCAGTGACACATACGTGTGTGTGGATGAGCGTGCAGTGCAAGCCAAATTCAGCTGTTACATAAGCAGTCAGGTTGCGGATAAGTGACCTAGTAAAAAGCTGACTGTGAGGTCGGAGGTGTGTTGGGTGAGCACCGTGGTCGGACACCCCCGGTTTGAGTCGTGTGAGGGTCTTTTGTGAGTTCAAGACAGAGCCTTGCCTGAGTACAGGGCCCACCGGCTGCATTGTTTCTTGTGACTGCATGAATGCCAAGTTTTCCCTATGTGGTAGTGGTGTGTACGCGATAGTGTTTGTGCGCTGGTCATGCCAGGAAAGGAGGGCGGTCACCTGTAGCGACTCTGCTGACACAGCAGCAGGGAAGGGAAGGAGGTGGCCGGCAGCCGTGCGGTCAGGCAGTGCTGCGCAGGTGGAGAGCAGGGACCCGTCAGGGTGAATGCAGGGAGTGTGTCGTGCCGTCTGGCAGGCAGCAGGCACTCTTACCTGTTGGTCCGGGAACCATGCGCCGGATGAATGGGGGTATGTAAAGTGCAGAAGGGCAGAGCTGTTTGTAACTCGCTAAAGACCAGCGACATTGCAGATAGGCAACAGTCTGGGACCGTTTGCCTCAGCTGTGGACCCTCGTTGGAGTCCTGCCAGGGTGCTCGCGTCTCGCTGCCCAGCTGCTGTGTGTCCTGGGGAAGCAGGGCAGGGTGTGTGATCCCCTCCGCTCACTGTTAACTGGGCGCAGGGCGGGGCACTCGCACTCCCGTCCGCTACACTCCTGACTGAGCAGGAGCCATCGAAAGGACAAGCCAGAACCCCGGGAGAAGGGCGCAGTCTCGTGGGAGGGCACAGGTGAAACTGGCTTCTCCAAGAGCACCTTTGTCTGCTTTTCAAGACTGATTTCTCTGGAAGGCCCAGTGACAGGGAGAGACACAGAGATGGCTCATTCCCCAAGTGGCTGGAACGGCCAGGGAGCCTGGAACCTCATCCCGGTCTCCCACGTGGGTGCAGGGGCCAAGCTCTTGGGCCACCCTCTGCTGCTTCCTCCCAAGCCTAGCAGGCAGCTGAACTGCAAGTGGGACAGCCAGGCTGTGACTCGGCGCCCGTACGGGAGGCTGGCATCGCAGGAAGTGGCGTACCTGCTGGGAGCTACGTGCCGGCCTTACGGGTTTTCAGTGTGGAATCATGTATTGCTTTATACAGCTATAAAACCAAATAAAAATAAGAAAGCTATCCTTCAAAACCACGGATAAAATTAAATAAAAAAGGAACCCATACTATATATCAACTGGTGCTTTAATCAAATGAAGAAAAATTGCTTCCAATACTTTCAAGTGGCTTGATGTAAAGCCCTAGTAGGATTTGTGTCAGCACAGAAAGAATTGCAAAAAAAGTTTTAAAACACTGCTCAGTCATCAGATTGTTAATAATAGCATTAGTGCTATTTTGAAACTTATTTACATGCATATTTACTGAAATATATATTTATATACGTAAATATTGGAATAAAGCAAATAAGTAATTATAATCTTATAGAAAGGCAGATTTTTTTAACATAAGAAAATCAGGCATAAAATCAAAGAAGAAATTTAAAAGCCCTTAAATATACATAGAGACTCGGTGTGAATCGCACTGCGCTGTTCCCATTAGAAAAGCAAACTCCTGTTCTTCACCCTCTCCGCTGAGAATGCCTGGACCCGGGGACCCCACTGAGAATGGGCCGCCCGCCCCACACGGTTTCCACGGAGGGAACCGGGGCTCCCCGAGGACGAGGAGGTTCCAGAAAGGCTCGGGATGCACCGTGAAGAAGGCAAGGAGCCTCTGCCAGCCACGGGTCAGGCAGGAGCCCGCGTTCCAGCGGTCAGTGAGCGTGGACACTGAAGCCGGCGTTCCGCTCGTCTGGTCATCGGCGCGTGTGAGGGGCAGTGCCTTCTCAGAAAAGCGGGCGCACAGACAGGCAGGGAGGCGTCACAGTGCCCTGAGGGAGAGTGGGTGCAGGCAGTGCTCACCCCCCCCCCATCGGCGCCAGGCCATTCGAGGGAGCTTGCAGGGGAGTTCACGAGGGACGGTTAGCCTGGCAGCCGGACCCGCTGCTCAGGGAGCCACAGCCAGCCTGCCCCTGCGGTGGCTGCAGCAGGTTTTCCCGCACACACAGCCCCGGCGTGAGTCAGCCTCGAGACCTGGGTGCAGCTCACAGACGTTCCAGGAACAGGGGGACAGGTGCACTCGCCGTGGGACTGAAACCAGCCGAAGCCCCGTGGGCGACCTCCCGGGGTAGGGAGTCTGGAGGAGGGGAGGGACCTGCCTGTCAGGCAGCACGCGCCCTTGCTGTGGAGCTGAGAGAGCAGAGCGCCAGCGAGGGAGTGGTGTGGAGCCGCGTGGGCTGCGTGGGGGGATTCCCATTCGCTTTGCAGCATGGCAGTGGCGTTGCGCTGTGCGTGCTGCTGAGTCGCCCGTGGGTGTTTGCTGTGGAGGAGCAGCGTGGTGGGCGCGGGGCTGCTCAGAGCAGGGCAGCGTTGGCCACACCCATCCCCGGGGGTCTTTACTCTGGGCTCGCTGCTTTTGAAAAGTCTTGTCTTTTTTTTTTTTTTTTTTTTTTGGTAAAATCACACCACACTCACAGCAACACGCACACTGTGTGCAATTTAGATTTTATTTATTTATTTGAGAGTGACAGAGGAAAAGAGGCCTTCGTCTGTGGCTTCGCTCTGCTCATGGCTGCAGTGGCGGGGGCTGGGCCAGGCGAAGCCGGGAGCTGGGAGCCCCATCCGAGTTCTCCCGCAGAGGTGGTAGGCATCGTCCGTTGCTCTCCCAGGGGCATTATCGGAGAGCTGGAGCTGAGCAGCGCAGCCAGGACTCAAAGTGGCAGGCACGTGGGATGTCGGCGTCAGAGGCTGCCGTTTTACCGGCTGTGCCACAGCGCCGGCCTCACACACACGCTGGGCAAAGACTCTGGTGGGTGAGCGAAGGGGCTGGCAGGGGCCTTGGCACCGAGGGTCGTCACAGTGGTCATGGGGTGGGAGCGAGGCGACGAGCGGGCGGCTGTGCTGAAGTTCCTTCTGTGCCTCTCTGTGTCAGCTTTTAAGAAATTCTCGCTGTTTTCTGCTACATCTGAGAATTCCCTGGAGAATGGCTATTAGGTGAATGTGGATTCTTTTTGTTCAAATTGGTTTGGAGCAGGGGAAGTGCTGTGCGCAGCCTAATTTACCAGGGGACAGAAAGGTGATCAGGCTGGTGATCCGAGGCCCCCTTTAGGGCTCAGCCATCCAGGTCAGCAGAGCTCTCCGTGAAGCTGTGCAGGGATCCTAGGCTCTCGTCCGTCACAGCCTCGCTCTTCATATCCCCACCGTGTGTGTGCAGGAGCAGGCCCCGGGCGTGGGGGAGGAGGGAAGGGCCTTGTTTCTAGAAGCCACCACGGCTCAGTCAGTGGCTCTTCAGCGTGGGAATGGGCTCGAGCTTGTTGCAAAGGCCCCGTCGTTCTGTGCTAAGAAAGGACGATGCCTCTTGACCCATCTGTCCACCTGACGTGTGCGGCCCCTCCCCCGAGTGCCAAGGCCTGAGCTGGGCAGCAAACACATGCAGCCCGTGAGGCCGACCCCGCCCCAGGGAGCTGTCAGTCAGAAAGGCAGGGGGACACTGCAGGGCGGGGCTGTGGCACTGGTGCCTGTTTCCAGCACTGCCCCCCCCCCCCCGGGAGTTCTGGTGGCTGAGAGCTGTTGGAGAGTCGGTCAGTGATGCTGGACCAGCAGGTGGGCCGCAGCGAGAGAGCTCATGGCCTTCTCCAGGAGGCGGGCAGCTCTGCCTCTCTCCAGGTGAACCCAGGGCCGCAGACGCAGCTGGGGTCACAGGATGCTGTGTCCCCCCAGTCCAGGTGAACCCAGGGCCGCAGACGGAGCTGGGGTCTCAGGACGCTGTGTCCCCCCCAGTCCAGGTGAACCCAGGGCTGCAGACGGAG
>CM027394.1:1581753-1595360 GCA_015711505.1 Sylvilagus bachmani | reverse complement strand
TGACCACAGGTTGGCAACACAGATCACACGTGATGTTCTGACACACACACACGTGATGACCACAGGTGTGGCAACACAGATCACATTTGATCTGACACACACGTGATGACCACAGGTGTGGTAACACAGATCACGTGTGATCTGACACACACATGTGATGACCACAGGTTGGCAGCACAGATCACGTGTGATGTTCTGACACACACACACGTGATGACCACAGGTATGGCAACACAGATCACATTTGATCTGACACACACACGTGATGACCACAGGTGTGGTAACACAGATCACATGTGATCTGACACACACACGTGATGACCACAGGTGTGGCAACACAGATCACACGTGATGTTCTGACACACACATGTGATGACCACAGGTTGGCAACACAGATCACACGTGATGTTCTGACACACACACACGTGATGACCACAGGAGTGGCAACACAGATCACATTTGATCTGACACACACGATGTCCACAGGTGTGGCAACACAGATCACACGTGATGTTCTGACACACACATGTGATGACCACAGGTGTGGCAACACAGATCACACGTGATCTGACACACACACGTGATGACCACAGGTGTGGTAACACAGATCACGTGTGATCTGACACACACATGTGATGACCACAGGTTGGCAGCACAGATCACGTGTGATCTGACACACACACGATGACCACAGGTGTGGCAACACAGATCACACGTGATCTGACACACACATGTGATGACCACAGGTGCGTATGTATGTGTCAATGTCACAAGAGAAGGGAGTCCTGCCGTTGGCAGCCACAGGGATGGTGAGCCTGGAGATGGCGCCTGCGGGCTCTTCCCTGTGTGTAGAACGTAGCACAGCGGAACTCAGTGTGGAGTGGGAAGGAGGGCGCGTGGTGGTCAGAAGGTTCCGAGATTCAGTGTGCGGACTGAGTGCTGGCTGGGACGTGGGGCGCGGTGGCGCGGTGGCCCTGGCCGACGGTCTGTGCCGAGTTCTGGGCTTCGTGGAGGCACGGGTCTCGGTGTTCAGCTCTGTCCCGCAGGGAGGGTGCCTGCGTGGAAGACTGTGTTCTTCAGCTCCAGCGTGGCGATCGAAAGCTTGTGCTTAGAATTGTACGAACGCTCTGTGTAAAGCAGACGTTATCAGTACATTCACAGTGTGAGTTTCTCTTGGCTATTCCAGTCTGTGTGAGAATAACATTTCATGAAATCTGGAATTTAAAAATTCTCGTGGTAGTCAAGTCAGAGAAAAAACAGCTCAGTGACAGAATACACTGAAAGTCCTAAGACGCAGACAAGGGCTCGCGGCGGCTGCTTGTCTGGTCGAGGAGGTGTGGCCCCTGGTACCTGAGCCCACCCAGCTCGGGGGCTTGAGGGGGCTCCAGATGGTGGGGGCAGCAGGCACTGGAGAACGGGGGTCGGGCTTGGCCTGGTGTGGACGGGACACAGGCCCCGAGGGGAGGGGCCCTGACAGGTGGAAACTGACTGCGGTTGAAGTCAGAGCCCAGACTCACGGGCGGGGGCGGTGTCTGCTCTCCTGCCCCCGTGCGGCCTCGGAGCTGGGGGAGGTCAGCCTTCGTGTCTGCATTGCTGGGCCTGCGCCGCTCACTCCTCTTACAAATGGCAGGGTGCGGAGTGGTTGTTTCTGACTGGATGGGTAATTAGGGCGTTAGCTAAATCAGCTTTGGGCGTCCTTAGGACAACACGCACGCCTGCCGCGACGTGCTCGGGAGAACCGCGTCCGTCTTCCTTTCCAGAGTCTGCAGGGTGCTCGCAGGAGCGCCTGGGAACCAGGCCCCGTCTGGCCCAGCAGCCTTAGCGGCGAGTAGTCAGTTGGCTTAATTAGCGATTGGGACAGACTGCTACTGAAATGATCTGAAATAAAATTTGCCAAAACGTTCTCTGTTGTATCAACCCAGCCACATCCATCGCCCATCAGAATCCTGAAGAAAATACTCGCTGCGGAACGGAGTGCAGGGAAGCCTGGGGCAGGGCGTGGGCCCTGGCGGTGCTCACGCCGGTGGGCGCGGGGCCCCCACAGCCTGCTGCTGCTCCCGTCCCACCGGGACGCCTGCCTGCGCCCAGCCCGGGGGTGTCTTCCCGAGGCAGTGCCCAGGCAGCTTGGTCCTGGAGCACAGGAGGGGCTTGGCCAAGACCCTCTGGGGCTCCCAAGCCTGGGTTCTGGATGCAGCAGGTCCAGGGGTTTCTCCCGAGTGGTGCTTTGGTCTCCAGGGCTGTGGCTGTGGACCCGATGGGTGAGAGCAGGGACGGGCTCAGTGGTGGGAGCCAGCGTGGAGGGGCCGCAGGGCAGCCGGGACGCTGCTGTTGGTCGTGGTGCCTCCTGACCCTTCATGACTTGTAGTTGATGGGAGGAACAGGTGGCCTGGGACGCTGGCAGCTCCTGCCCCCTGTCGCCTTCGCTGCTTCAGGTGGGAGACCACCCGTGTTCTCCTGTGCTTTCCAGAAATTGTGGGGGAGTCCTCAGATGGGGGAAGTCCCACCCCAGTTTGGGAAATTCTCCTCATGTGGTGGCCTTTTCCTGGTCTGGTTCTGGATTTGTGTCGGGGAAGCAGGGCCAGGGTATAGCTCTGTGGTCTCCGGCCCAGTGTTGGGGAAGAGACTTTTTTTTTTTTAAATTTGACGGAGTTAGACAGTGAGAGAGAGAGTCAGAGAGAAAGGTCTTCCTTCCGTTGGTTCACCCCCCCAATGGCCACTACAGCCGGAGCTATGCCAATCTGAAGCCAGGAGCCAGGTGCTTCTCCTGGTCTCCCATGTGGATGCAGGCGCCCAAGCACGTGGGCCATCCTCCACTGCCCTCTCGGGAGCAGAGAGCTAGACTGGAAGAGGAGCAGCCGGGACTAGAACCCGGCACCCATATGGGATGCTGGCGCCGCAGGCAGAGGATTAACCTAGTGCACCACGGCGCCACAGGAAAGAGACTTCTTATACCCTGTTTCCTCCCTCTCCCCAAAGAAGTCTCGGTGTGCAGAGCAGGATGGGAGAGGATGGGCAGCTGGCCCAGGTGGCTTCCAGAACCTGCCCACCCGCTGGCCTTGCTCACCTGCCCTGAAGAGGCTGAGAAGGAACCTGGTCGCCCACAGGAGCCAGCAGCCCCCAGGGGGCCCTCCAAGTCCTAGCTGCCCCGTGTCCTCCTGCCCCCCAGGCCTGGTTTGGAAATGGCAGGTGGGCCTGGCTGACTTTCACAGTGGAGGCGGCCCTGATGGAATATGCCAGATGCCCAAGAGGACCGAGGCCCTGCTAGGAGCTTGGCCTGGGCTGGCCTGGGGGTGTGGCCTTGAGAGTGTGGCCTGGGATGGGCTGGAGGGTGTGGCCTGTGGCTGCTTCCTGGGCTGGCCTGGAGGGGGTGGCCTGGAGGGTGCGGCCTGGGCTAGCCTGGAGGGGGTGGCCTGGGCTGGCCTGGAGGGTGTGGCCTGGGCTGGCCTGGGGGGTGTGGCCTGGGCTGGCCTGGGGGTGTGGCCTGGGCTGCCCAGCCCTGACTCCTCTCTGTGTCCTGGACGTTGGGTGATGGTGTCTGTTCTCTGCTGCATTAAAGCAGAAGCTCCTGTTCCCTTGTGGTATGAACATGTACATTTCTAAATTGCCATTTTTATATAATTCACCGGGTCACGGAAGACACGTTGTGTGCCTGAGCGAGGCAGTGAAACTCTGCCTGTCCTGATGCTGGCTCTCTGTGGGAGGGTGGCCCGGCCTCCATGGCCTCCTGGGAGCCACGGGGCCTGCAGTGCAGCCTGACCAGCACCCCCTCGGGTGGGGGAGGCCGGCCTCCCAACTCTGGCTGGATGAGAGGCAATTGGCCGCCTTAGTGTGAACAGAGGAGCCTTGGTTCCGCAGCAGCGCCACGTGCCCCCGGGCCCTTCTCCCTCTCACTGTTTGCCCGCCCGTTACCAGCCCTGCCTTCCCGGGGCTGGCGCACGCAGGCCCTCGGGACCTCATGCTCGGCGTGTGGTTCCGGTCTCCTTTGCTGTTTGAAGGAGGAAAAGCGCGCTGCCTTAGAGACCACATCAGTGCCGGGCGCCCGCCCATTCAGCCGCTACGTCCCCAGGCTCCTGGTCACCCGAGCAGTGGATTTGGGAGTGTGTGTGAGATGGTGTTCAGTCTCTGACCGCAGGCTCCATGCAGAATTCACCAAGAGGGCTCACGGCAGCCCAGGGCCGGCAGGCTCCCAGGACAGCGGGAGAGAACGTGTGGCCTTTGACGGTGACAGTGTGGCAGATGCCACCTCAGAGACTTGGCCAGGACCTCAAGGACAGGGACAGTGTCCTGCCCAGGAGGGAGGGAGGGAAGGCCTCGCAGGACGAAGGGGGTGTGGTGGCAGAGCAGGCGGGGAAGTGTCCCGCGGGTGACAGCCACCCAGGGTTGAGCTGGCCATGGTCAGGCCCGCTCATGGCCGGAGTGTGCAGGGCTTGGGGGGCTCCTGTGTGCCAGGGTCAAGGGCATTTCCACGCTGCGTGAGGTCGGGGCCTGCAGCTGCAGCGTGGAGCCGGGGTAGAGGCTGGGAGACCCAGGGTGCTGCTGAGACCCAGGGTGGCAGTGTTTTGCCAGGTTGAATCTCAGCTGATTTCAGTTCCAGTAAGACAGATTCCCTTGTGTTTAGGAAGTGGTGATGAGCACTTCTGATGGATTTTAGGAAAGCCGTATCTAGCACGCCAGCCGTCCTGCAACGCTGTAGTATTAATGCAGTTCAGGTTTTTACAAACCCGAGTCGGTCTGAAGAACAGTCATGGGGTCAGGGCTTCCACTGCCGGCAGCGTGGTAGACCTGGTGTCCCGACAGCCTTCCTGTCGTAGAACCCACCACAGGACGCCCCTGTGTCTTAAAGACACAACCACAGGGCGGAGAGCCTCAGGGCCCGGGCATTTGAGGGGACAGGCAGAGAACAGCATCCAGGATAAAGCTCGTCCGCTCCGGCGGGGGCCCGAGTACTTGGTTCCCTGCTGCTCACGTGGGAGCCCAGATGCAGTCCCCGGCTCCTGGCTCTGGGGTGGTCTGGCCCTGGCTGATGTCGGCATTGGGGCCTGAACCAGCACATGAACGAACTCTTTCTCTGTCCGCCTTTCAAACAAAATGAAAATAAATAAATTTTTAAAATGAAAAGCAAACCAAAAACTCCTCACTGATAAATAAGCCATGATCTATATAAGGAAATCATGAAACAAAATTCGTTGAGTTTATTTATTAATAGAGATTCATTAAAACTGTGGGATACAGTTGAAGTGCAGCTTATGGAAGGAAATTGATGGCCTTCCATGGCTGTTTGTAACAGAAGTGAAGAAAAGCCAAGCACAGATTAGCTCAGTCTCTGCCTTATGTCAGAAAAATACCGAATAATTAAAAATAAAGGGAAGTGGGCCGGTGCCACGGCTCACTAGGCTAATCCTCTGCCTGCGGTGCTAGTACCCCGGGTTCTAGTCCCCGTCGGGGCACTGGATTCTGTCCTGGTTACCCCTCTTCCAGGCCAGCTCTCTGCTATGGCCAGGGAGTGCAGTGGAGGATGGTCCAAGTGCTTGGGCCCTGCACCCCATGGGAAACCAGGAGAAGCACCTGGCTCCTGGCTTCGGGTCAGCGCAGTGCTGGCTGTAGCAGCCATTTGGGGGGTGAACCAACGGAAGGAAGACCTTTCTCTCTGTCTCACTAACTCTGCCTGTCAAAAAATAAAATAAAGAAGCTACTGAACTTTTGGGTATGTTTGAAAGCATCCACAGTAAGAAAGGAGGCGCGTGGCTGCAGGAAGGAGGTGACAGAGTTAGCAGCAGTGGTCAGTGGCGTGCGGATCAGGCCTGGAAGTGAGCACCAGGAAGTTGGCTCTTCGCCAAGGCTGATGGACTTGTCGAAGCCTGCGTGTGCTCAGCGGTGCAGGTGAGGGGCAAGGCACCAGATCGCACGTAGAACAGCAGCACAGGTGCAGCGGAGACCAAGGCGAACATAACTCAGGTGACAAATTCCTGGGACAGTAAAATTTCCCCCAAATATGAGAAAGTGATTGTTTCAAAACTATATAGAGATTGAACCAGGAGTAGAAATCTTTCTGGGAAATAAAACCCCCGTCGGGTCCAGCCTGTTGTGCAGGGGGGTGTGTGGCAAACATTGGAAGGGCACACGCCCTGCTGTGTGCGGCTCTCCTCGCACAGGGGAAGTCGGAGAAGGGGCAGGGTTGCCCGCATGCCCGCCCCAGGGCAGCTCAGGGCAGGACAGGCAGAACACATGAGCACGGCCGGGGCCGGCACCCGTCCCAGAAGCTGCGACACCCCGGACCTACCATGCGAGCGGCCCATGGCCGGGTGCCGGACGTCAGCCTCCCACCCTCTGCAGCCCTCCCGGCAAGAGCCCCCGCCTAGGATTGGACGCGAGCTCTCCTGGGCTGCTGTGGTCATCCCCTAAAAATGCCTGGAGCAGACGTCCTCGTCCGCAGTGAAGTGTGGAAAGCGGCCGCTGTTTCAAAGTCGGGGCGTGCGAGGGGAGGGTGAGCGGTGTGAAGGGTGGGGAGAAGCCCCCTTCAGCCGGCCTGCGCAGCGCTGACTTCCCAGGACCCGTCGTCACAGGCAGCGTCCTGCTAGGTCTCCCCGGCTCCTGTCGTCCTGCAGGCCTGTGAGCCACTCTCCTGGGCCCTAGACGCGGGTGTCCAGGTGCCCGCCCGACACCTCCACTGGCTGCCCGGCACGTGGCCTCCCCTCAGCAGGTGCCTGCCTTCCCGCCCAGACGGCCTGTGCTGCTGGCTTCCCTCCACCGCTCCCGTTGCAGGAACCGAAGCGCTGGCGTGGGCCTTGTCCTCTTCCCCTCCTACCCAGGCCCCTCTTCCTGGCCAGTGTGTTTCTCTGTCCAGGACGGGGACTCTCCCCTCAAGCCTTGCTCCTCCCACCTTCGCCGTATCACCGACTCGCCGGTCCCCAGTCTCGTCCCTGGCCCTCTGGTCCAGGCCCTGCTGGGGGCCAAGCCTGTCTTCCCCATGGCAGCATTGGGGTCCTTGGAAGCGAGAGTCTTTCCTGGTGACAAGGCCCCAGGGGTCTTCCTCCACGTGCACCTCCTCACTGCTGTGCTGAGCTGTGGCCTTGCTGGCCTCCGCACGGTTCCTGGGATGTGCCGCGTGCCCGACTGCTGGGTCTCGTGTCCCCTCAGTCCACCTTCCCCCATGTCTGCATGGCTTTCTCTCTTTGGGGCCTTCGCTGGACTGTCACCACGGGCGGCTGATTGCAGAGCTGTCTGCAGACAGCATCAACACCCCGCCATTCCCGCCGCCCGGCCTTGCCTTGTTTTGGAAGTGCGTCATCATCTTAGGCACCCTTGTGTGGTTTCTTCGCTTAGTGATCTGTTAGTGGCAGTCCCCTGGGTGTCACACAGAGACACGGCGGCACCGAGTGACGTCTCGGGGGCCCTGGTCTCGGCAGTTGACAGCGTTGGTTGAGGGGACCCGGGGACGAGAGGACGAGCGGCGTTCCTGATGGGGGGTGGAACCCAGAGGGGAGGCAGGGGAGCGGAGCCGCGGTCCTGGGTTTCAAGGAGTCAGTTGGGGTGACGATGCGGAGAGTGAGGGTCCCTGTGGCCGTGGGGAGGTGAGAGATTGGGAGACTCCTTCCCCCTTCAGGACAGGATCGGGACGTGTCCTGCGGCTGTGTCTGCTCTGCCACTCACCGGGGCTCCACCTGGGCTGCGTGCCGACATCTGTGAGTTGGGAGGACAGCCCGGGGGCACCTGGCGCTCAGGCTGCCTGTGGTTACCCTTGGCTGTGCTGTGTGTGGGAAGCGGCCCCAGAGCCCTGTCTGCCATGCGCGTCCCACTCCTGAGGCCGCTGTGTTGACTTCAGTGAGCCGAGCATGCTGAAGTGCGGGCGTGAAGTGGGAGTGAGCCGGCCGGCGGGGGCCTTGGTCCCCTGTGCACCCTGACGGGGCACCCGAGCTTCGCACATTAACACCTCTCTCTGTTGTTTCTTTCAGTCTGAACCCGAGGGCTTCTCGCATTTCCACTTGTACGTTTGTGCAGCTTTTCTCGTGCGGTGGAGGAAAGAAATACTAGAAGAAAGAGATTTTCAAGTAAGTAAGCGCCCCTTCGGGAGAGCCAGGGCCTGGTTTCCTGCCAGGAGGGGGATTGTCAAATGTCGGTTCACAGCAGCATTTGTGAAGGGCTTTGAGGAGCACGCTGCGTGCGAGTCCCCGCTGTGGGGCAGCTCGTCCATTGCGGCACGAGGGCTGGCGGGTCTGGTGGCCGGCTGGGGCGCCCTGGACGTGGCTGCATCCTCAGCCTGGCCCCGGTCGGGGTGGGGGTAGGAGGTACCGGCATGCCTTAGGGGCGATGCCGGTGAGAACTCACACAGAGCTCCTGTCTGTCACGGTAGCTCTGTGACCTGAGGGACATTGCTCAACCTCTCTGAGCCACGGTTTCCTTAGCAACTTAGTGGGGTGGCCATCAAGCACACATCCTTCTAGGGGGCTCTGTGTGGACAGGGCTCCCAGCCCCCCACCCGCCTCCGGGTGTTGATGTGTAATGGAGGTGTTGGTCCTGTCACAGGGAGGTGCCACCCTTACCCGAGGTGCTGTCCGGTGCCGCCGCCGGCTGGAGTCACTCTGCCTCTTCCCCCAATCTGGTGGCCCTGCAGGCCCAGTCCCCAGCATGGTGGCCCAGGGCAGCCCACTGGCCTTGTCACACCTCCTCTCCTGTGCTTGTCACGTGGCTCCCAGCCCCTCCGCTCCCACTGGGAGTCTGTGTGGCCCCGGGGCTTCTCTCGCAGTCCCTGGGAGCAGCTGGTCAGGTGAGAACCTCTGCCGTCCCGGAGCTGCCAGCCTGAGGGTCCTGGTGCGCGGGGACACTGGGGACATTCTGTTCCCTGCAGCCCCGTCCTTGCTCTCAGCATCGGCACACTAGTCCTGGCCCCAGGCTGGCCGCCTCTCCTGCCCCCCTTCTTGTGGGCTGTGACGCGCGTCTGTAGATGAGCAGTATACACCTGGCCGCTCGGGCATGGATGAGGCCGCTGGAGTGAGCCCAGCCCCCTGGACCACCTTGCCTACCCTCGGAGCTGCGCTCTGGGTCCGTGCGGGCACGGAGAGAGGCTGTGAGTGGCTGTGTCACCAGGGAGGTAGCGCGGTGTGTGCCGGGCCCTCTGCTGTCCTGCAGCAGGGGCCCTCTGGTCCGCAGAGGTGCGGGGTCAGTGCTGGCTGGGCAGGCACCCCTGCCCGCCGCCTGGCCTTTTCCTGACGGGAGAATGGCCCAGCTTCCTCTGGGTGCGACTGTGGCCAGGGAGTGGACTCCCACGGGCCACTCTGCAGCCCTGTGCCCCGGCACCTCCTGGAGAACTTGGTGGCTGTGTGCTGCCTCGAGGTCAGGTGGGACTGACCTGTATCGCAGGTACTTCTGCTCCCTGTGGTCCCAGGAGGCCCTGGGTGACCTGGTCAGGCCTGGAGGTGAGTGGGTGTGAGCCACACATGTGTGAGAAGTGGAGGCTCGCATTCCAGCAAGGGGCTCTGCTGCCCTCTGTCCTGTTTCTTCTGTCTGTCCCCCAGATAGCGTGAGCAGGGTGGCTCAAGGTGGACGGGCTCCCCTTGGCTGTGGGAGCTCCCGGGCTCCCTGTTCTCGCTGTGGTGACTGTAGTAAGGGGTCCTGTGTGTCCTGGGGCTGTGCAGCTGGTCTGGGAGGGGCCCTCCAGGAGCGGGGCTACCTGGCCGTGCGCCCCCTCCTGGCCCACTCCTCCTGTGTCGGTGAGCAGGGGTCGTGGGAGGCTGCCCTGAAGCAGCAGAGCTCCTGGTGCCGCACGGCGCCCTGTCCTCCAGCCTGCGTGTCTGTCGTGTCCATTGTGACGAGAGGGTTCAGCTGGTGAAGGTGCTGTGCCAGCCTCCTTGGAGCGCTGCCCCTCTGGGGTTGAGGGAGGTCGGGGCGCTGGGGTCGGGGTGCGGGAATGGGCCGGGTCGCCAGGAGCCTGCAGATCCCAGGCAGCCCGAGTGGGGTTGGCAGTGGAGCCGGGAGATTGCTTCCACGTTCCCTCTGAGCTCGGAATGAATCAGTGCTCTGATGTTGTGGGGTGGGAAGGAGAACGTGTTATGAACTCCAGAATGCGTTGTGGAGAATTGAACTAAATGGGAGAGGAAACAAGAAGAGAAAACAGGAATTAAACACGGGACCCGAGGAGCCCTGGTGAGCGCAGGGGACCGCGCCCGACACTGTGGCGTTTTAGAACATCCGCGTCCACGGAAGGCAGCCTGCGCGCGCTGGTCCCCGGCGACAGCGCTCGTGAGAACGTCTTTAAAAGCCCTCGCTGCTGGCGGCCTCGCAATTTGCCCCGTGGGAAATAACGTGTTGCCTTAAGTCATTTCCATAGGAACAGAGTGATTTTCTGAGGACAAATATTCCCGGAAGAAAGGCAGCCGCTCTCCTGGTGCGAAGCAGCAGGAGCCGGGCGGAGCAGCCAGGGCCCTCCTGCCTGTGTTGAGTTTCCAAAACCGGGGCAGGAGCGGGCGTGCGGGGGTCGTTGATTTCCGTGCCATCTTGGCTCCTGAGCCCTGGCCGGGCCTTGGCTGGTTCTGTCCGGTCTGTGACATTCTTCAGGGGGGGCTCCTGGCCCCTGGTGGAAGAACCTTCTGGAAGGACCGTTTGCCCGTCTGAGCCTGGTCCCAGGAGGCCTGCACTCTGCCCCTCTGGAGCTGGCGTCCCTGGTCGGGGAGAGGGGTCGCTCCCTGGCCCCTGTGCCTGTGTGCCCACCTCCGTCTGAGCCCGGGCCTTGACGCTTCAGGCTGCAGACATCCGCAGTCCCCTCTCCTGCTCTTGCCTCTGCCCACCACTGAGGGTCCAGCCTCGGCACCAACCACTCAGGCTCCGCCCTGCCACCAGACTTCACCCAGGCAGGCTTTTGTGGGGTCTGTGGGGGAAGGAGCTCCCTGTGTGCCAAGCTAGAGGCCTCTGGGGCTTGCGTGGTAGTCTCTGCCCTTGCCCTTGTCCTCTGGGCCCAGGGAGGGGAGGTGCCCTCCCTCGGTTCTGCAGACCCCCTCAGGCACACGAGGCCCCTGGTAGGCCTTCGAGGGGCTACCTGTGGACACCTGGGCCGCTCAGAACCCTGTCACACCTCCTGCACAGGCGCATGTATCCGATCAGAACTGAGGAGGGAGCTGAGCTGACCAGGAGACGCAGTTTAAGCTCCAGATGTCGGCACTACTGGGGTCTTGTGCTGACTTCTAACTGCAGCGTTATAAAACCGGACATGACGCCACTCCGGAAGATCCACACCAGGTCTTGTTTATCCCCCAGTTGGGTTTCCCTGGGGTGCTGGGGCTCTGATGGCAGCTCCCTGTCCAGCCCCACCTGTCTCAGAGGCAGTCTCCTGGCCTCTGGACCCCATCGCCCTCCCCCTTTACTGTCCTGAGAAGGGCACCAGCCAGGTGCAATTACCCTGAGCCTTGGTGTGGATCCCAGCACCTTTGTGGGGGCAGGAAGTCCTCCATACACGCAGGGAGCCAGCCAGTGTTGGTTTTTATTTTATAGAGAGCAAACCCCTTAGACACAGGAGATGACGTTTGCAGTGTTTGGTTTCCAGCTGACTTGGTGAGCAGAGGGGGGCATGTCCTGTGATATCTCGGCCTGCTCAGAGGAGGCCTCCGCAGCTCGGAGTCTGTGAATATTTCCCATGAGTTAGCACCCTGCTGTGTGCGGCTGACGCTCACCTGACCCGCCTCCTAGGGGCCATGGCTCACCTGACCCGCCTCCTAGGGGCCATGGCTCACCTGACCCGCCTCCTAGGGGCCATGGCTCACCTGACCCGCCTCCATAGGGGCCATGGCTTCCGTAGGCACCTGCTCGCCCCGGGGCCTGCAATGGCTGTGGGGAGACGGTAAAAGGCCGGAGCCCCCTTGTGCATCCTGGGGAGAACCTGAGGCTGTTCAGTGGGTGTGCAGAAGCAGGGACCCACGGGTGCTGGCCCAGGTGCTTGAGCTGGGAGCCTGCCCTTGGTCTCCACTCAGTGGGAAGCCGGATGAGTGCAGTGCCCCTCAGAGGGTCCAGTCGGCTTGATGTAGCTGGTCCTCACACTCTCTGCGGCTTGTTACGGAAGGAAAAAAAGCCAGCTACAAACACCACACATCTGAATGTGCCTGTGATTTTGGGGTAAATCCAGACATCACCAGAAGCCTTCCTCCTTAAAGGGAGATGTCCTTCCCACGAGTTTGTTTGGAGAATGCCTCGTGCTCCGTGGCTTGTTCCAGACAGAGGGTGAAACGGAGCCCTGCACCTCCGTCTGCGGAGCTGTGCGTGGTCCAGGTGTGCGTCGTCCTGGGGTGGGGGGCACTGTGCCTGCCTGCCCGGCTTCCCACAGTGTACATGGAGTCGTCATCTGTCTCATGCTACCACCAAGCACCACGGTCTGGGCAGCCTGGAAGTGATAGAAGCTTATTCCTCACAGTCCCAGGGCTGGGAAGGCTCAGAGGCACCGTCTGGGGAGGGTTGTGCTCTGTGTCCAGGGGGAGGCTCCCGGCTGCTGTATCGTCACATGGCAGAAGGCAGAAGGGCAGGAGGGGCTGACGCTCCCTGTGGCCTCTTTTGTAGGGTCCTTAATGCCCCACCCGTGACCTTCTCACCTCCCAGTGCCCCGTCTCTTCATCCTGTCTCATTGGAAGTTAAGTTCCAGGAACAGGCAGACCACAGCGTGGAGATGTGTGCACGTGTGAACAGGGCAGGTGTATGTTTCAGGAACAGGCAGACCACGGCGTGGAGATGCGTGCACGTGTGTACAGGGCAGGATGTATGTTTCAGGAACAGCCAGACCACAGTGTGGAGATGCATGCACATGTGTACAGGGCAGGATGTGTGTTTCAGGAACAGGCAGACCACAGTGTGGAGATGTGTACACGTGTGTACAGGGCAGGATGTGTGTTTCAGGAACAGGCAGACATTGCATGGAGATGCGTGCACATGTGTACAGGGCAGGACGTGTGTTTCAGGAACAGGCAGACCACAGTGTGGAGATGTGTACATGTGTGTACAGGGCAGGATGTGTGTTTTAGGATCAGGCAGACATTGCATGGAGATGCGTGCACACATGTACAGGGCAGGATGTGTGTTTCAGGAACAGTCAGACCACAGTGTGGAGATGTGTACATGTGTGTACAGGGCAGGATGTGTGTTTCAGGAACAGTCAGACCATGGTGTGGAGATGCATGCACTTGAGTGAGTATGTGTGTGTGGGGCGATGTATGTTTCAGGAATGTCAGACCACGGTGTGGATATGCGTGCACTTGAGTGAGTATGTGTGTGTGGGGGGCAATGTATGTTTCAGGAATGTCAGACCACGGTGTGGAGATGCGTGCACTTGAGTGAGTATGTGTGTGGGGGGCGATGTATGTTTCAGGAACAGTCAGACCATGGCGTGGAGATGCGTGCACGTGTGTACAGGGCAGGATGTATGTTTCAGGAATGTCAGACCACAGTGTGGAGATGTGTGCACGTGTGTACAGGGCAGGACGTGTGTTTCAGGAACAGGCAGACCACAGTGTGGAGATGCGTTCACGTGTGTACAGTGCAGGATGTGTGTTTCAGGAACAGCCAGAACACGGCGTGGAGATGCGTGCACTTGAGTATGTGTGTGGGGCAATGTATGTTTCAGGAATGTCAGACCA
>CM027394.1:1564386-1575061 GCA_015711505.1 Sylvilagus bachmani | reverse complement strand
CTGCTTGTTTTCTGCATGCTGGGCCCAGAGCTCTGACCGCCAGTCGTTTGTTGTCCCCTCCCCGCCGTTCCCGCTGCAGTCATGGTGTGAAGAGGAGCACCGGGCAAGGCAGGGCCGACGCGTGCCGATCGGCAGGAGTGCACATCACTCGGCGTTTTCCTGTGGCTTTTCTCTGGGACTCGATGCTTCCTGGACTTGAGGTCGATGTTGTGGGCAAAGCCACCCTTGTGTCTGCATTGCCGATTCGGCCCCGGGGCTGGTTACTGGAGCATTGAGCATTGAGCATTGAGGCTGGAGGCGCAGGAGCCGTCCACGTCCGGCTCTGGGCTCCTGCAATGCCTCCTGCCGGTCCCAGCACGCGCTCAGCCCCTTCCTGTGACCCGGTGACGGCTTCGTGAGTTACGGCCCCTTTGCCTGCGTGATGTGGGCGATGCAGAACAGCTCACGGCTAATAAACGCGCCGTGTGCCCGTGCATAAATAAGACGAGCCTTTGTAAAAGCGAAATCTGTATTTAAGGACGCGTTCGGCGTGCTTGCGCGTGCCGTAAAGGTCACCCAGATAGATTTCCCTTCTCCCGCGCTGCGGGCTGGGGAGAACGGGCATTTCCATTCCCCTCCGTCCTGCGAACCTGGGGACTAAATTAGATTCTGAAATGGAGTGTGCAGTGTGGCCGGCGAGTTCCCGTAACGGGAGGGCACTGCCTCTCACCTTGCTAGCAGTGAGGTCATGATAATATGAAGCCAAGTGGATTAAAAATAAAACCAGAGGTATTTATTTATGACCTGCCCAGAATTGGATTGGCATCCGTGTAAGTTGCATCTAATGGTGAGAGACAGCAGATTGATGTTGATGTGTCCCTGGGGACGTATTGCCAGGGAAATCGGCTCCGTGAATTCAATTTAAAGGCTCACGGAGAGCACCCCACGTGCGAAGGAAGTGGAATGGGGGAGGGGGAGGGGCACTGCAGTGAGACAACAGTTGGAGGGGTGTCCTGGCTGCAGAGGGTCCCAGAGCGGCCAGGCCCCGTGCCTGCACAGCTGGGCGCGCCCTGATTCCGCCCCGTGAACAGGCACTGCTGTCCTGAGCCGCAGGTGGCGGGGGCCGAGGTGCAGAGAGCCTAGGCCACACGGGGGGGTCAGCGCCTCCTTGCCCGTCCCCCGGTGTGGGAAGCCCGGGAGAGCGTCCGCAGTCAGGGGCCGAGCCGGCAGCCGTCTCCGTCACGAGGCCTCTGCTGGCAGCTGAGCAGGGGTGGCACCAGCACCCTTAGAGGGCCCCCCCCGCTGACTTCAGAGGTAGGAGGGTGGGGGAGCCTGCCCGTGGCCAGGCCATCAGCGCAGTCGGGGTCCCTGGTGGAGCCGTTTGCCTGGCTTGGGCTGGCCCTGAGCTGGCGGGCCGGTGCCGCACAGCCCTCTGAGCCCCACCCTGCCAGACTTTCCCTCCGGGTTTCCCTGAATCCTGCCCTGCCCTTGGTGGGGTCTCCCCTGCTCTGCACACGGGCGGTCAGTGGTCCGTGTCTGTGGCCGCCTGAGTCACCACCTGGACCCCGTCCCTGCTGTGGTTAGCGAGTCATGAGCCCATCAGGGTCCGACGGCCGCCTTCTGACCCGGGAGCTCCGGGGCCTTCTCCACAGTGCTGTTGGGTGTGCAGAGACACGGGCAGCTGCAGGCCCGGGGCCAGGGCCGCAGAGGGGGCCAGCGTGGAGGCTCTGAAGCAGGGCTCCCCGTCCTGAAACTCGAGCATCCAGTGAGTGACAGGTGCCTCACGTGTGTCCACTGCGCTCCTGCGTGTCCCCCGTGCGCCCAGTTCCCCTCTTGGTGCTGTGTGCCCTGTTGTGCCATAGCTGACTGCTGTCATGGTGGCCCTGTTCACCGCAGAGGCGGAGCCTGTAGGGTGGCCTCCGGGACAGGAGGCTGTGGGTGGTGGGACTGGGCTGGCCCCGCCCTGGGGTTCCTACAGCACCGGCTTCACCTGGGGTCTCTGCAGGCAGTTCAGGCGCTTGGGGGCCGGGGGGCTCTGGGGGAGGAAGTTCCCGGCTGAGGTGGCACCCGCGTCGTCAGTCTGTGGCCTGTCTACCTGTGGGAACGTGGAGGGCGTGCAGGTCCTGGGTCCCAGCTGCGAGGGGCTGGCGGCCTGCCCCCCGCCGCCTCCCCGCTGCTGGCCGGGCACTTCTCGGGCCCCCTGGCCTCGCGGTGCCCTGCTGACCAGCCTGTCCTCTCTCCACAGGAGCTGCTGCTCTTCCTGCAGAACCTGCCCACTGCCCACTGGGGCGACCAGGACATCAGCATGCTGCTGGCCGAGGCCTACCGCCTCAAGTTCGCCTTCGCCGACGCCCCCAATCACTACAAGAAGTGAGCCTGGCCCACTGCCCGCGGCTGCCGTGGGCCCCGGGGGCAGGGGCTTGCTGGGCGGCCCCGCCCTGCCGGCACTGGCCAGGCCCAGACCCAGGCCCGGGGTCCGTCCAGGGCTGTTAGGGACGGGGCCTCCTGTTTCTGAGATACCAAAGAGAGCCAGGGAGGGTCCTGGCTTTGGGGCTGAGGTGCGCCCCCTCGCCCGTCCCAGCAGCGTCCTTGCCAAATGCCCGCCTCCTGAGGTGCTGGTTGGCGGACCCGGCCAGAGGGGCCAGAGCAGAGGGAGGTGTCCGCCGCCTGGTACCTTGTCTGAAATGCGAAACTTGATCTGTTGAGTGAAAGAATAAAATACAGATGAAACGCCACATGAGACTGCCTTCGACGGAGAGCCCACCCTTTCCTGTGCTGTGTTCTCTCCTGGCTGGAATGTGCTAGAACGCTGACGGCCGGGGTGGGATCCAGGAGCCAGCCCTGCCCCCCAAGGCCGAGGAGTGGAGGTGGGGGCGCCGTGAGGCCACTCCCAGCTGCCATACTTTGCACTCTGACCTCTTAGAGGGCTCAGCCCCGGGGGGTCTGTGTCAGGTAGGGCCCCGAGCAGCTGTTCTCAAGGAGCTGGGCACTGGCTGCAGGCCGGCAGGCGGGCAGGGGTGGCGCCCGCAGTGGCCTGTGTGTCCCCCGCCCCTCCCCGGCCCCCGCGGCCTAGCTGCCCTTTGCCAGATGTGCCCGCCTGCCTCGTGGAGACTCACCGGCTCCCAGGGCCCTGTCGGGGCTGCGTCTGCTGCTTCCCCTGCATCCCCCAGGCCCGTCACGGGCTGTGTGGCCTGCGGTGACGCCGACACCTGCCCGTGGGGCCTCAGCCTCGGCCCCTGGGCCCTGAGCCAGGACAGCTGCCGTCCTCAGGGGCCCGTTGTCACCAACACCCCTCAGCCTCGGCCCCTCCCTCAGGAGCAGCCACGCCCCCTGCCCGGCCCAGCGCACCGGCCGGAGGCTGTGAGTGTGGGGGCACGTGCCGTGCGTGTATTCCTGCTCCTGGGGAGAAGTCAGGTCGTTACATGCAGCGTAGCAATGAGCACGGCCCCACACCCGTGGGCTGGGTCTGGGCATCGTCCCGTGGTGCTGGGGACGTTGGACGAGCGTCCTGTGTCCACGCGGGGCGGGGGGAGTGTTGGAGGCGAGCTGTCTGAAACGCGGTGTCCTGGAGACGCGGAATAAAAGTGCAGTCGCGAAGCCTGCAGCCTCAGCCTGTGATTCCAGGACTTGCGCGGCTGTGGGTCGGGCTGAGCTCAGCCTCACACGCCTGGCCCTGCGAGGGGCGGCATCACCCCTCTTGTCGATGCCCCCGAGTCTTCGGGGGGGTGAGGGTGAAGCTGGACTCACTTGAGGGACCGTGCTGCTGGGCTCAGAGCTGGCGCACATAGCACTGGGTTCCAGGTCGGCCCCTGGGTGACCCCCTGTGGGCTGTGGGCAAGAGGGGCCTCCCCGTGTGGCCACCTCCGCCAGGTGTCTGGTCTGAAAAGCGCCCGCGCTGGGATGGGCGCCCAGGGCTGACCTCTCCCTCCCGCTCACCCTGCCTGCAGCGCTGGGCGCTGTCCCCGCCGCCCCAACAGACCAACCCTGCCTCACTGAAATGACCGCACGGAGCCCTGGTCGTCAGGGAGGTCGGAGGCACGCGTGCTCTGAGCGCCCCATGGCCGCACCCCCAAGCTCGGGCCTCTCCCGGCAGTTGTCCTGCTGCCCACAGACAGGCGTGGGCTGTGCTCCTGTCCCTTGCGGTGGCCAGCGCCCCACGGGGGAGCCCACCTGCCTCTCGTCCCCAGTGACTGAGGTGGAGCTGTTTGGGGGCCACAGTGTGGGCTGGCTGTGCCGAGGCCTGCAGGCAGGCTGGAGACCAGGACAGCGGTGAGGCTCCGTGCTCTGAGCAGGGGCCCGTGGCAGCTGACCACTGTCCTGTGCCCTCATGGTTGGAGCCTGGGGCTTGGCCACTGCCCCTCAGGCAGCTTGAGGTCTTCACGACCCTGCACACACACACACGCACACACAAACACATGTACACGTGTGCACACACATGTACACCCAGCCCCAGGACTCTGAGAGAAACCCTGACCCCCACTGGCACCTGTTTTGTGCACCTCCCCTGCCCGGCTCTGTGGGAACCGCTGGTTCCTGCGAAGGGGCTACTGGACTCCTGGCAAGGACAGACCTGTGGGGACGGCCGAGATCCCGGCGTGTGCGAGGGAGGGGACCTTGGAGTGGCTGAGCTTTGAAAGGGCTGATGGGTGGAAGACGCGTGTGTGGCGCTGGCGTGGACCTGAGACAGGAGCTCCTGTGTTTGGGAGGTGGGGACAGGCTGACCGGTGAAGGTCCAGCTCCGAGCTGCCCTGCGCCTGGGCCTCCAGGAGCACCCACGCTGGGCTCGAGGCCTTGCTGGCTCCTTGGCCCTGGTGGACCTGCCCCACGTGACTCGGGGTGGGGGGTGTTTGCCTGGGACACGAGTCCCTCCCGGGCCTCCCTGGCTCCTGCCCGCCCATGCCGGCCCCGGGGCTCCCTCCAGCAGCATGCATAGCCCGGTGGGCTCTGTGCTCCAGCTTGGAGGCCTTTCCACACCGTCCAGCAGCCCCTATGCGGCATAGAAGGTCCTCAACAAAGAGTGGACCGGTGGTGTGCATGGCCATGGACACGCCCGGCACCGACAGTCGTGCCTGCGTCCGATTGTTCTTCCAGGAAAAAATATAAATAAACGCCGGGAGAATGTATTTAAATATAAAAATTAAACCCTCCATACTGAAAGTACTTGAACATCTGTGTCCCTGGTTGTGGTGAGATTTTGCGGGCGTGGAACCAATGCTGAACACAGCAGAGAAGGGGACTGCTGGCGTCCGTGCGCACCGCGGGAGGAGGCCACAGTCCCCAGACAGCAGCTGCGGGAGACAGGTCGGGCCTGAGACACAGCCAAATCCTCAGTACCCAGGAGCCAGCTGAGAGGGGCACAGTGTGGAACTCAGGCCACTGCGAGTGCCCAGTGGGGTGTTCAGGCGGAGGGGAGGGAGGGAGGTGCCTGCCCGGGTGTTGGGCTCGGGGCCCCTTCTCCCGGGACAGCAGGAGACGCGCTGTGGCTCTGCTGGTCCTCGTGTTTCTTGGTGAAAACTCTGCACCGATTGTTCCGGTTCCTGTTGATCTTTAAACTGTGGGTCAGCGTCACAGAGGAGGACACGGCACAAAGCGGACCCCGAGGTGAGGCCCACACCCCGCCTGTCTCCCCTGGCCCTGGCAGATCCCTGCTGAGGGGTGAGGGGCGGGGGTGGGCGGCGCCGGGAGTGCGGGCCCCTTCACCCCACCAGGTTGGGATGGGCTCTCTGGACCACAGCGTCCACCGCAGCCTGGCGTCTTGCTTCTGGGCCCGGTCGGCCTCGGCCGCCGCTCTGGGTGGTCCTGTCCTCTGGTACCCCCACGCCCGTTCCCTCCTCAGGCCTCAGGCCTCTGCAGGCCAGCACAGAGACCTCTTAGAGCACCTGCCTTTTCTGTCACTAAAATTCTCACGCGGACTGCTGTCCCTTCCCGTTGCACCTGCGGCCCTGCGAGATTCTGTCGCTCTGAGACGTGGCTGCAGCAGAGTGCACTGTGGGAGTCTCCATCAGGAGCCCACCGGTGACTGCAGCCCCGCGCACACACAGGCATACACGCCTGCACACACGTGCACGCACAGAGGGAGTGCCACGACGGGCAGCCCTGCTCAGTGGGCTTCCGTTGGAATGGCCTAGGGAACACAAGCCTAAGGAAGAATTTACCTGTTTCAGGTGACTTCATAGGAGCAGAAACCACGCCCGACATCCAGCAGAGGGGAAGGGAGAGGAAAGCGGCAGGAAGGAGCAGAGGCCCGGGTTGAGGGCGGGGCCGGGAGGAGGCTCAGGGCCCTGGAGGAGGCTCAGGGCCCGGGTTGAGGGCGGGGGCCGGGAGGAGGCTCAGGGCCCTGGAGGAGGCTCAGGGCCCAGGTTGAGGGCGGGGGGAGGCTCAGGGGCCGGGAGGAGGCTCAGGGCCTGGGTTGAGGGCGGGGGGAGGCTCAGGGGCCGGGAGGAGGCTCAGGGCCTGGGTTGAGGGCGGGAGGAGGCTCAGGGGCCGGGAGGAGGCTCAGGGCCCAGGTTGAGGGCCATGGCCGGGAGGCTCAGGGCCCGGGTTGAGGGCAGGGGCCGGGAGGAGGCTCAGGGCCCGGGTTGAGGGCGGGGGCCGGGAGGCTCAGGGCCCGGGTTGAGGGCGGGGGCCGGGAGGAGGCTCAGGGCCCGGGTTGAGGGCGGGGACCGGGAGGCTCAGGACTTGCACCTTGCGCTCTGTAGAACTCCGTGAGCTCTGGCAGCCAGCAACTGACAAGGTCCCCACAAGACAGTGTTGAGAAGGAAGGTGGAAGAGCGAAGAGAAATGCTGACGCGGCAGAAGCGTGGTTGGGAGGCTCCGTGTTCCCGTCAGCCATGTTGCGACAGCGCCCTGGACGAGGCCTGAGAGTCAGGACCACACTCAGCAGCACTGCGCCCTTGGGGTGAGATCCCCACCTGCCCACCTGCCCGGACCCGTGCGAGAGGAGGGACGACCGGAAGCAGGAGCAGCACCACTGGGGTAGAGGTGATGGACCGAACCCCAAGCCGGTCTGGGGGGAGGGTCGGAGGGCAGGGCCTCGGCCAGCGTTGCAGCCCCTGTGTCTCCATCATCCCGGGAGCAGCGCGCGCTGTCCGCCGTGGGAGTGGGGGGAGTCACAGCACGGGGATTCAGCTGAGGTAGGAGGGGAGGGGTCCTGAATATCACAGGCATTGAGAGAACAGGAAGATACGCCATTGCAGGAGACAGAGCTGATAGGACTGCTGTTCAAACAGACGGAGATGAAGGAGCAGCCCGACCGCGGGATGAGGGAGAGATCGGGGCCGGGCGCGGGGAAGGCGCGCAGGTGGCGAGTCCACGCTCGGAGTCCTCCGTGCTTGGTGAGCCCAGACGGCGGCATAGCTGTCAGATGGGCCTGAATCCAGTCACTGGGGGGAGGGGGGGGCAGACTGGAGGAGCCGGCTGCAGACCAGCGCAGAAGCATGGGATGGAGGCACACCCAGACTGTGGCCGAAGGGGGCTGGGACCGTGCACTTCATCCCCGAGACAGGGCGGGGCTGGGACCACCCGAAGTCCCCGTGGGAAGCCAGCCCAGCGCCCACTGTTGGAAGGGTGGGGGGCCGGGTTCAGCTGCTGCACGGGGTGCCGGGTCCCACAGCACAGCGCCCGGCTGAGCCCCTCCCTCCGCTTGCCATCCGGCTGCTCGCAGATGCGCCCTGGGAGGCAGCAGACGATGGCTCGAGGGTGTGGGAAACCGAGATGCGCCTCCAGGCTCCTGGCTGCGGCCTGGAGCAGGCTTCTGGGGAGTGACCCAGCAGGTGGACTGGCTCTGCCTTTCACGTAAACACACGTGTGGAGAGGTGCAGAGGATCCGTGTAGCTGTCAGCGTGGAGGGCCTGGGGAGCAAGAAAGCAGTTGCTGGGGCGTGTTCACGTGGCAGCCAGGGATGTCCTCGTCACCCGCCAGCCACCTGGAACATCCCGGTCACCGTCGCCTCGCAGGTGACTCTCGGGACCCCACCTGGGACGTCCGGGTCACCCCCGCAGCAGCCCTGGCGGAGAGGTGCGGAGACAGTTTGCCCAGGCAGCACGGCTTCTCCCAGTGCGGCCGGCACGGAACCCAGGGCCTGCCCCACTGGAGCTGCCCCCCGCCCCGCCCGCGCCAGACCACGCCGCAGGGTGCCGTGCGTGGACGGTGCCTGTGAGCAGCAACGCAGAGACAGTGCAAGGACCCTGCCCCTGCCCCACGTGGCTGTGGCGTGGCCCCTGCTTCTGTGGACTGCAGAGCCCGGGGCTAAGCTGTCCATGTCCTACTACATGTGTTCACCCACAGTCCACGCGTGTCAGTCCACGCGTGGTCAGGCTCGTGTTGCTCACGTACCTTTTAAATCATGTTACAGAGGATTTCTGTTTAGGTTATATTTTGTTTCTTGAAACATGATTCAGACGCAGCCAGATGTTAACAGGAGCTAATCCTGGCTTGTGGGTATGTGAATATTTGCAAAATTACTCATTTGCTATAATTTTCAAATTCGTTAAAAACAAAAACAAAAAGCGACTTGGTGCTGGGAGCCGCAGTGTGCAGCAGCAGAAGGCTGGCGGTGAGGTCGCTGCACTCGGAGGCCGGAGACGGGGGCCGACCGCACCTGCCACTGCCCATCTGCGTCTCCTCCCGGGCGCCGGTGAGGACCCGGGGCCTGCCACGGACCTGGGGTGGGCGTTAGCCGGAGAGGGCTGCGGCGCCCACGTGGAGGGACCACTGGGAGAACAAAGCGGCCACTCGGGAGGCAGGGACGCAAGGGATGCGCTCCCCGGAGAGCGGCCGGGCCCTGCCCACCAGCGCCCAGCCACAGCCACTCGCTCCCACGCTGTTTCCCTCAGGGCACGGTCACCACCCCCAGCAGTCGCGTTCCACAAAGCCTGGTGTGTCCAGTGTCAGGAGTGGGGGAGCCCAAGGCCCGTCCTGGGCACTTGAGAGACAGACGAAGTTCGGATGTCCCAGGGCCACACGAGGGAGGTGGCCAGGGTGCACAGCAACCCTGCACGTGCCTACTCCCCATCTAACCCAGTGCTAGTGCCAACCCTGCCGTAACACCAACCCTGACACCAAACCTACCCTGTTCTAACCATAACACAAAAATGCTAATCCTAAAGCTAACCAGAACACAGTAACCAAAACTGTAACACCCAAACCCTAACCCTATTCTAACCATAACCATAACCATCACACTAACCCTAACCATAACCTTAACCATAACACCCTAACTATAACACCCAAACCCTAACCAAAATGCTAACCATAACACTAATCCTAACCCTAACTATAACACGAACCCTAAACCCTAACCCTAAACTCTAAACCCTAACCTCAACACCACCCCCAAACCTCAACCTTAACCCTAACCCCAGTCCTAACCACTAATGCTAACCCTAACCCTGATCCCTACTCTAAACCCTACACCCATCCCAATCCCAACCCCACCCTAACCCCTAATACTAACCATAACTCCAACTCTAACCCTGATCCCAACCCACTCTGAACCCTAACTCCTAGCCCTGACCCCAACCCCAACCCTGAGCCATCGCCCCAGGGGAGGTTGTACTTGGCCGTGGGGATGAGGCTGGCCTGGCCACACAAGGTCGATGGTGGTCGGTTCACACCGGCAGCCTCCAGTCAACACCTACTGTCTCCCAGCTGTGGGGCGGCCGGGCAGCAAGGGAGGACGCTGGTGCCGGCCACACCGTCCCACCCCGCAGGGCTGAGGGCAGCCCCACTTGCTCTCCCGGGTGCCAGCGGCAGAGGCGGGCGCAGTCCCGCTGCAGCTCCGTCTCTTAATGAACTCCTGTGACCGCTCCTCACGTGGCCGCTGCCTCACGCGCCCCCGCCTGGCAATGCTAACAAGGCCTGCGGGGGTGCGGGTACGGCCGGCGCTGACCTGGCTATTAAAAATAATTGGCCACCCATAATGTGCAGGAGAAATGCGTCCGCCTTCGGTTTGGCTGCGCGATGTGAGTTATTCTCAGGTTGCCATAGAAACCAAGATCAGTTCCTAACATCTTTCAGATCTTTAATTTTGTGAGAGCCACGAGGACCAGTCTCTCAGAGGAGGGGAGGAGAGGGAGGGGGAGGAGCCCCAGGCCACCCCTGCCGCCCCTGCGCACAGCTCTGGGGGGAAGCCCCCACTGGATCACACTGGGGTGCTCTGCTTCCCAAGTGATCCCTGGAGCAGCCCTGCCTGTGGCTCCCCAGAGGACTCCAGTTCTCCCTCTCCAGCCCCTCGAATCCTGCCAGGAGCAGGAAGGGCGGCCAGGCGGCCCCTCGGCAGCCCCTGTGGGCTCAGGCACTGGGCCTGGGGTCCCCGCACAGCCCCTCCTGTGGTTCCTAGGAGCCCCACGGCCACGCCCACCCTGCCTCTGCCCAGTGTCGTTTCCATCTGGGCCCACTGTAGAGGGTCTCCAGGCTCCAGCCCTGGTCACTGCGTCTGTGGGCTCGGGCCCAGGATCCGCTGCGGGGGGCAGCACGAGGGAGACAGTGAAGGCCCTCGCCGACGTGGTGGGCAGGGGGCTGCGTCCAGAGGCCTCCCAGCAGGCAGGGGCTCCCAGGCTCCACTGAACACGGGGGGCCCGGCTGGAGCAGACTCAGCTCCCGTGGCCAGGGGAGCAAGGCCTGGAGCCACCGCCGAGAGGGAGGTAGCAGGGAGCCAGGAAGCAGTGGCTGGAGGGCGTGGCGGTGTGGTGTGGGG
>CM027394.1:1552312-1564286 GCA_015711505.1 Sylvilagus bachmani | reverse complement strand
CGTGGCGGTGGGGCGTGGCTGTGTGGTGCAGGGGTGTGGCGGTGTGGGAGGGGCGAGGTGGTGGGGCGTGGCTGTGTGGTGCAGGGGCGTGGTGGTGTGGGAGGGATGTGGGGGCGTGGCTGTGGTGCAGGGACGTGGCGGTGGGGCGTGGCTGTGGTGCGGGGGCGTGGCGGCGCACCTGCCCTGTTTTCCCGGTAGCCCCTGCACTGGATTCCGGGTGTCCTCGCACAGCCCCTGGAGACCACTTCCTGCTTCTCTTCCAGTTTCAGATAATTTTCCTCGAAGTGGCTCTGGCTCTCGCTAGCAGTGGTAGGAAGAGGGAGAGTGAGCGAGTCCAGACGGGACAGCCATGGCCTGAGCTTTCTTCACCTGCCCATTTCCACCCTGGGGGCAAGACATGTCCATTGCAGGCGCGCGCGGGACAGGGGCTGCCCGGAGCGGGCGCGGTGCTGAGGGCGGGGGAGGTGTGCACCCCACGCGCGGCGTCCAGCCCTTGTCTGGCTCGGAGTGTTCCTCCGGGGCGGAGTCGCAGTTGTGTTTCCCGCCGGCCTCGTCTCCGGCCGAAGCTCTGGGATCCCCTTTCTGTAGTCGGAGCCCCGCAGCGGCCACGTCCCTCCCCCACGTCTTCTGCAGGACCGACGGTGGCGTGGCCTGTGCCACCTCCTCTGCACCACAGCCCATTGTACAGACGGGGACACCGAGGCACGGAGGTCAGGCACGACCCCAAGACTCGCAGGGTCCGAAGGAGGTGGGGCGGAGTTTGAAAAAGGGTCAGAGCTCTCCCTAGCCCGGCTGGCAGCCGTGGCTGGTGCTTTCTGGGCCAGCGCACTGAAGACCAGCCGGGCAGAGGTGGCTGGGCGCGCGCTGCAGGCGGTCTTGGTACCAGCACGGGCGGGAGGGGGCCTGGGTATTCACGCCGAGGGCGCCTGCGTGCTGGGGGAAGCTGCCCCAGCCCTCGGAGGCCGGGGGTCCAGGGCCTCAGCTCGGCACTGCGGCCGAGAGATTTCCATCGCTTTGCCAAATTAATGCTTCAGCTCTCCACGTCGCGGGAGCCGTAATGAGGTGTCAGTGTGGACGCGGGGACGGAACGGATGAATGGAGCGTCTTTTATGGTGTCATTACACTTTTATAATAAGATTTACTTGTCAACTTAAAATGTAATAACGTAATAATTTCTCCAGTAACCTGATGAGGACGTGCGGCCCGAGGTTCCGGAGTGAGCACCGCCCGGCAACGTCGTGCGCCGTCCGCGCCGTGCGGGCCATTCCTAAGCCGTCAGTGGTTCCCAAACCCCCGGGCGCGGGGTCGGCCAGAGCCCACCTCCTCGGCTCCTGCACCACAGCCCCGCTGGGCTCGTGGGAGGTGAAGGAGGGTCGCGTGCTGTGTCCAGGCCGCAGCTGGCCTGAGGGAGCACTCAGAGAAGAAACCTGCAGCCGGGTGGGCAGCCCCCCCCTCCTGTCCACTCCCCAGCACTGGACCTTGAGTGGGTCACAGACCTGGACGAGGGGCCAGGTGGGGAGGGGTTACCAGGCGAGCAGCTCTCTCGACAGCTGGACGGCGTCACCGCTGAGGCGGTCAGGCCCCCATGCCCGGCCCAGCCCGGCCCTCAGACGGGGGGAGCTCGTCACAGACCCGGCCTAGAGGCAGGGGCAGGTGCATTGCCACCGGGGAGCCCCACATGCGGTGTCCCGTGGCCTGTGCGGCCCCTGCAGGTCCTGGTCACGGGCGGTCAGTGGTGTGGGGTTCAAGGCAGCCCCCGGCGGGACCCGCAGCATCCGCATGGCACCTGAAGCCTGGGGGCGCTCATTGCACCGGGGGGGGGGCACGGGGTGGGGGGACGCGTCTGCTCCCTCCCGTGCCAGGAGCCTGCTGTGCCGGGAGGAGCCTCGTAGCCCTTGTGGCTGGGTTCAGAGCTGAGCCCATCCTGCCCCGGGTGGAGGGAGTCTGGCCTGTGTTAAGTGGGCGCGCAGGCTTTCTCGGGGGGCAGGTCCCGCCCCGCGTGGTGTTTGCTCCGCTCCTGGGACGTTTCCGTCAGCCTCCAAGTGACAGAAACAGCCCAGGAACCCCCTTGGCCCACCCGCTTCTCTCCCCACGTCTCTGCCTTTTACACCAAAGCCATTGCTGTGCTGACCCCGCCCACACGCCCCTGCCCCAGGACCGTTGCACGCCCCTCTGCTGCTCCCTCCTGGACGCCTGCCGTGCCGCCGCGTTGTCCAGATGCCGCCTCTGGCTGAGCACCTGGCGCTGTGGGTTTGCTCCTGGACTTCTCTCCCCACTGCGGGGCTAGCCCCGCTTCCTCTGCACACAGTAGGTGCTCACTACATGTGTCTTGACTGAGCTGGGTCCTCCCCTGGCGATTCTGACTGCAGGTGTGAACAGCGAGCCTGTGGGCGGCAGGGCTGAGTGTGGAATGTTCTAGAAGGAGTAGGGGTGGCGTGGCTGAATCCCCGCCAGCTGGGGCCACAGCCGAAGGAGCAGAGGTGTCCCTGGGTGCTCAGAGCACCCCTCGGCCCAGGAGGGAAGGTCCCTGCGACCCCCAAGCTGGTGCATCCTGGGCTCCCGGTCTTGAGCTGACCTCCCTGTGCGGAGGCTGCACACCAGAGCCCCAGGTATCCCTTCCGTCTGTGGCCCCGCCCACGGGCCCCCTCTTTCTCAGGCTCTGAGGCCGCTGGGACGGCCACCTCCCTCCCGCCCTGCTGACCTGTGCCGGGGAGACGCCCGCCGTCACCAGGCGCTTGGTCCAGGACTCCCGCCAGGGCCCACGGAGCACCCTGCTTGGGCCTTCCTCACCGACCGCCCACCAAGACGGCCAGCGTCAGTCACTCCCCTGCGGGGGAAGCAGAGAGCGCTGGCTGCCGTCTGTGTCTCGGTGCACGGGTTGGGGCCTGGTGTTCAGGGAGGGCGCTCTCTCTTTTCTTCTTCTAGCATTCATTCATTTATTTGAAAGTCAGAATTACTGAGAGAGATCGAGAGGTCTTCCATCCGCTGGTTCACTCCCCAAATGGCCAGGACTGGGCCAGGCTGAAGCCAGGAGCCAGGAGCTTCTTCCGGGTCTCCCATGCGGGTGCAGGGGCCCAAGGGCTTGGGCCATCTCCTGCTGCTGTCCCAGGCCACAGCAGGGAGCTGGATCGGAAGTGGAGCCGGGATATGTGGGATGCCGGCACTGCAAACGGTGGCTTCACCGGCTGGGCCACAGCGCCGGCCCCAGGGAGGGTTGTCTCTTGCTGCTTCGTCGCTCAGGCCGGCCACGGCCATGGCCACGCAGCGTTTGCTCAGTCCACCGATGGACAGGTTGCTGCTGTGGGGATGTGGCCCCCGGGAGGGCAGAGTGTCGGGTGCCAGCGCTTCAGGGCCTGTGGGTCTGCGCCAGGAGCAGGTGTCTCAGAGGGAGCCCACCGCACCGTCAACAGAAGGCCCACGGGGCATGGGGTGACCGGGGTGACCGGCAGCCAGGAGCGCAGGGCTGGCGCAGGTAGGTGGAGTTCACCGTCTGCAGGGGCAGCTGGGTGCCGCGAGCCGCTCACTGCCCCTCCCTGTGGACGGTGACTCCGGCCTTGTGGGGCTGAGGGGCTAGGACGCAGCTGTGTCGACGAGGACGGCTTGGCGTGGGTCATGGCGGCCTCTCCGTCACCCACGCTGGGCACATGCTTCAGGGCGAATCACACCGCGGGGTGATTTCCTGTGGGCAGGGTGCATGTGCTGTGTGTGCACATGACACGTGTGTGCATGGTGTGCATGCGATCTGCGTGTGGCATATGTGCTGCATATGTGTGGTGTGGTATGTGATGTGTTGGTACAGTGTGTGTGGTGTGTGCGTGGCATGTGGGGTGTGTCTGTGATGTGTGTGTGGCACATGGCATGTGTGTAATGTGTATGGTGCAGTGTGGGGGGGGGTGGCATGTGGGGGGTGTGTGTGTGGTATGTGTGTGTCTGTGTGTGGTGTATGTGATGTGTGTGTGGTGTGTGTGTGGGTATGGGTGGTGTGTGCAGTGTGTGTGCGGCGCGTGTGTGTGTGGTATATGTGATGTGTGTGGTGTGTGTGGTGTGTGGTGTGTGTGGTGTGTGGTGTGTGTGTTTGTGGATATGTGTGGTGTGTGTGTGTGTGGTGTGTGTGGTATATGCGATGTGTGTGTGGTGTGTGTGTGTGTGGTGTGTGTGATGTGTATGTGATGTGTGTGTGGTGTGTGTGTGTGTATGTGGGTATGTGTGGTGTGTGCAATGTGTGTGGTGTGCATGTGTGCGGTGTGTGTGGTGTGTATGTGGTGTGCATGGGTGCGGTGTGTGTGCAGTGTGTGTGGTGTGCATGGGTGCGTTGTGTGTGGTGTGCATGGGTGCGTTGTGTGTGTGTGTGTGTGTGTGTGTGTGTGTGCCTGTTTGGAGCCAGCGGCTCTTCCTTGGTTACCGGCGCTCCCTGGCCTCCCCCTGTGCTGGGCCCCACGGAGGCCCGAGCCTCCCCCGAGCGCCCGGCCCAGGGCAGCTCACGCTGACCTCGCGTCCGTGCCGGAGCCGGGGTCACTGGCCGGACGTCGGCAGGGGAAACAGAGGCCCGGGGTGCTGCTGCCGGCGATGGCGCTGGGCTTGGGCTCGGCGCTCGCACCTCTGCTGCCCCGGCCCTGCCTGGAGCCCCCACGGAGGGGGCGCGAGCGTGTCGACTGCCAGTGGGGCTGTTTCCTTATAGATCCCAGTGTGGGCTGTCCGAGACCGCAGGGGGGGGGGATGCGAGGTGCGGACGCCCCGCGGTGTGGACGCGTGCTCCCTCTGTCCCGCCCGTCCGTCCGCATCTTCCCTCCCTCTCTCCTTTCCCGTGGAGATGGCTGCGCCAGGTCTTGTCTGCGCGAGGAAGAACTCAAAGGTGGAGCAGGGAGGTGGTGAGCCGGGCAGGCCTCTGCGGGTGGATCCGTGTCGGTCACCGAGCCGGGGAGCAAGGGCATGCAGTCCAGTGGGGACAGCGCGCGTGGCTCCACGAGGAACGGGGCCGAGCTGAGTGCGCGGTCTGCACCCGGGCGGCGGCTTCATGGGGAGCGGGCCAGTGCAGGCTGGGACGCCGGGCGAAGTCCTCCCCGGGTTCCGGGTTTTATTGCCCGATGGCAGTGCAGCGCGTGGGCCGCCTTCCTGAGTTCCGGGGTGTGGGTCCACGCAGGCTGCCTGAGGGCCTGCAGCGGGCGGCTAAGGACTCAGACTGACCGCCAGTGCCCGCGCCCTTCGCCTGGGGTCCCGGTGGCCGCCTGGCCTGGGATGGCTGACTTTGCCGGGCTCCGCTTCCCCGTCTCTAAGATGGGCGTGCTGTCCAGGGCTGCGTCTGCGGCACCCCACGGGCGACTCTGAGCGCCCCGTGCTGTGCGGGCTGAGGGTGGGGGTCTCAGCACGTGGCCCAGGACCACCGTATCTTCAGCTCGCAAGAGCCAGGTTCCAGATGGACTCGTCCCCCATGTATATTACCACAGCACATGAAAAATACATGACAGCTTGGTAATAAGCCCGCAGATCATAGCTGTCAGATTGTCTTAGAAACAAAGCCAGTGAGGTCCCCGGAGGAGCCGCGCCGGCTGTCTGGGCGGCAGATGCTGGGGGGGGGGGGGCGGCGTGCGCCCCACCATCGCTGTTTAAGTGTTAGTGCTAATCTGTTTCCGGCCGGGCACTCCATCTCGCAAGTTCCCGAGCTTAAGCATTTATCAGCAAAGCAGCCGTTTCTATCTGTTCTGCGTGATTTAATGTATTTATCACCGTGCTTTGAAAATGCCTCTTCGCGCTATCTCTGAGATGTTTCCCCCGGACTCCCCATTAAGTTCATCAGGTCCACTCCCCTCCGGCTCTCCTTGCCCCCGGCCTGGCTGGCTGATTAGGAGCTGTGTCGTTAGGTCGCGGTGCACTTCTTCCCCCCGGAGAGGAAGGTGGTGTCGAGGGGCTAGGGGTCCGAGGGGTGCCCCTCGGAGCTGCCACTGCTGCCCACCTGGGGCAGAGCCGCGTTTTCAGTCGTGGGGCAGTGTCCAGCCGTTTAACTGTCTCGCAGCGTCTGTTCGCGTGGCGGGAGAGCTGGGCGTCTGCCATGACTCATCTCTGAAGTGCAGTGGACTGGGGTGTCTGGGGAGGGAGCAGCAGGCAGACCTGGCCACCGAGCAGGTGGACACAGCCCTGTGGCTCTGGCCAGGTGGGGCCGGGCCGCCTGCAGGGAGAACCTGGGGGTCGGCTTGGCCGGGCGCTGGGAGCTGGGGCAGGCTTGGCCAGGCGCTGGGCGCTGGGGCAGGCTTGGCCGGGCGCTGGGAGCTGGGGCAGGCTTGGCCGGGCGCTGGGAGCTGGGGCAGGCTTGGCCGGATGCTGGGGCAGGCTTGGGTGGGCGCTGGGAGCTGGGGCAGGCTTGGCCGGGCGCTGGGAGCTGGGGCAGGCTTGGCCGGACACTGGGCGCTGGGGTAGGCTTGGTGGGACGCTGGGGCAGGCTTGGCCGGGCGCTGGGAGCTGGGGCAGGCTTGGCTGGACGCTGGGAGTGAGGCCAGATGGGAGAGTGGCTGCATCCCGCCAGACCACCCCTTCCTGCTCTGAAGTTTGCTAGCTGGGGTCCACGCGTCAGCCCCCATGCGTCCCTAGCGCTGTCCCCTAAGGCAGGTGCTTTTATGTCATTGGCCGCTTCTGGGGGGTCCTCTGCCCGGGCCAGGGTGTGGCCTCCCTGAGCCTGCCCAGCACCCGGACTGAGTCCTGTGCACGCTTTTGTTGTGGGCTGGGCCTGGGCCCACAGAGACCTGCTCGGCCAGCAGGGAGGTCTCCCTGTCCTCGGGAGCGTCACGTGAGGGTCTTCAGGAGCTGTGTGCGGGGGGCCCAGCACGTCCTGAGCCTGCAGCTGGTGGAGACGGACCAAGGCCCTGGGCGGCCCAGGCTGCCTGGTGAGGGGCTGAGTAGGGGGCTGGCCTGGTGGCAAGGAGGCCCGGTCCCCCCAGGGTGGAGGTGGGGCTCGCAGGGACTCCCGCATCCCCGCATCAGTCCCTTGCAGCCCAGGGACTCTGATCGCTGCCTTTCTTCTGAGGCAGACGGGGGTGCGGCACTCTGCTCTCCCATGGTGCCCCGGGGCAGGCACTCTGCTCTCCCATGGTGCCCTGGGGCAGGCACTGTTGGCCTCTCCCATGGTGCCTCTGGGCAGGCACTCTGCTTCTCCCATGGTGCCCCGGGGCAGGCACTCCCTGCCTCTCCCATGGTGCCCTGGGGCAGGCACTGTCAGCCTCTCCCATGGTGCCTCTGGGCAGGCACTCTGCTCTCCCATGGTGCCCTGGGGCAGGCACTGTTGGCCTCTCCCATGGTACCCCTGGCCAGGCACTCTGCTTCTCCCATGGTGCCCCGGGACAGGCACTCCCTGCCTCTCCCATGGTGCCCCGGGGCAGGCACTGTTGGCCTCTCGCATGGTGGCCTGGCTGTTCTGGCCGGGGCCGTGCAGTCTGGACAGCCGCAGCTCTGACTGGTAGCTGATCTATCCCCACACCCAAACCTGCACCCCAACCCCCACTCCTGGGTGCGGGGCCCCAAGCTGGGGCAGCCTCTGTCCCAGCTCCTTTGGGTGGCATTTTCTAGAATGTGGGCCGGGTGACGAGTGCGCACAATCCACTCTGACCCAGGCCTGAATCGGGAGCAGAATTGACTCTCCCGACTCTGTCTCACCGTGTGGCCCTGGGGGTCTCCCCTCTCAGCCTTGCTTCCCAGGGACACAGGAGGCTGCCCGGGCCAGGCGTGGCCCTGTCCCTGAGTACTCACAGCGTGGAAACCCAGGGTTAGCGTGTTCAGGGGGGCTTTCACAGCCCATCCTGCGGTCAGGGTCGCTTCTCCCACGTGGTGCTGCTGTCAGTAAACGAAGAGTGGGTGCAGCCCCCGGCCCGCCCCTCTGCACCCCGACCATCCTGCGCACAGCCAGGCTCAGGCACACAACCCCGTGTCGGCTCAGGCACTGCCTTGCTGGGGTCGGCACGTGGGTGGGACAGAGCGCAGGAGAGCTGCAGAGGCCGGGGGCCCCGGCGGGCCTCCCGCGACCGCAGCCACTCCAGGGACCCCGGCTGCCGTGAGAGCCCGGCTGGCGACAAGTGGATGTCACACGGCCCCGGGGCACCTGACTTGCAGGTTGTCCCCAAACAGCAAGGAGAGACGGCGCGGTGCTGTCGTGGGCGCCGAGCTCTGCAGACGAGAGTCCTCCAGGGGGTCGTGGAAACGTCAGCACACGTGGGAGCTGTTTTGCAGTTTTTCATAATATGCTTCCTCCTGCGTATGGAAACCTACTCTTGCACACCGAGTAGCTGCCTTAGGGTCGAGGGTGTTCCTTCAGACCAGTGCGGCCTGCTGGAGGGGCTACGCTGGTGTCTCTCTCTCCCGGGGGCACCTGGACAAGTCTGGCTCAAAGTGGCCCTGGCCTTGCTGGGACACAGCCGGGCTCTGGCTCTCGCCCAGGGAGCTGGCCGCTAGGGGGCGCCCAGAGCCCCTCCCGTTCCTGCCTGTCGTGGTCGGCGTGTGTCTGAGTGGGGTGTGGAGCCGTGGTCGTGGGAGGCAGAGCTCTCTCGGGACTTACAAGGTTGACGGCATCGAGGGACTCACGTGAGAGAGTGCGTCCAGCGGCCTGGGTGCCCCGTCCTCTGCTTGGCCCACGCTGTGCACCTGGTCAGGCGTCCAGGCAGCAGCCGACTGGTTCAGCAGTGAGCTTGGATCTGGGTCTGAGCTCTGCCAGTCAGTCTCCCGAGGGTGTTTGGAACTGGAACTGAGAAAAAAAAAAAAGACTCACCATTTCTTTGGAGCCGGTGGATACGGTGGGAGGCCGAGGCGGCCGATCCCTCGGAGCAGGGAGAGGCTCGGGGCGGCGGCTGGCGTTGGAGCCCAGACACTTGTTCCGGACGCCGGCCACCACCTCCGGGGTCAGGTGGCTTTAAAATCTCCATCGTTTTCTTAGGCTGGGCTGAGTTGGTTTCTGTTCCAGGCAACGGAATAATCTTAGTCAAGAAAGTGTTAAAAGCATGTGCTGCCATCAGCTTCGAGAATTAATCAGTGTGCACAAATTATCACTGGAATATGACAAGACATTTGGCACGACTTTATCGCAGTCGTTTGGAGTCTGAGCTCCAGAACTCAGCTTCCCCCCCATTATGTCAGCTGCTTGAGGAACATTCTGTCTTGTCTGTCTGGGAAGTCATTTCCTAACCGCAGCAGGGAACCTCGCGTTCTCGTGCCCACGGGCCTGGGCTGCGGCCCCGCCTCTCTGCTTCCTGGAGTGCCAGGCACAAGGCCGGTGGACTGGCGCAGAAGTGCAGGCTCCTGGCTCTGAACGGTGTTTTTCAGGATCGCTCGCTTCAGAATGCCCGTGTTCGTGAACTTCCTGAAGACCCCCCGAGTGGGTAGATTACAGACCCCCGGGGTTCCCATGTGGTGTCCACGGGCCCGGGGTTCTGTGTGGCGTCCATGGGCCTGGGGTTCCTGTGTGGCGCCCACGGCCCTGCCTGGGGTTCCCGTGTGGTGGTCACAGCCCTGGGGTTCCCGTGTGGTGGTCACGGCCCCAGGGTTCCCGTGTGGCGTCCACGGCCCTGCCTGGGGTTCCCGTGTGGCGGTCACGGCCCCGGGGTTCCCGTGTGGCGTCCACGGCCCTGCCTGGGGTTCCCGTGTGGCGGTCACGGCCCCGGGGTTCCCGTGTGGCGGTCACGGCCCCAGGGTTCCCGTGTGGCATCCACGGCCCTGCCTGGGGTTCCCGTGTGGCGGTCACGGCCCCGGGGTTCCCGTGTGGCGTCCACGGCCCTGCCTGGGGTTCCCGTGTGGCGGTCATGGCCCTGGGGTTCCCGTGTGGCATCCACGGCCCCGGCTCTTTCCGTAACCATATTTTCCCCATCAAGTCTCCCTTTCTTGACTTTGATCCTCCAATCCCGTGGATGGCTGCAATGTCCTCCCCATCTTAGCACATGCTGATTCGCGATGTAAGATGCTCTTCTGGGCCCCACGATGGTCCGGGTTGTTGGCCGCCAGGCTGACCAGAGAGGTGTCGTGGAGGCCGTGCCTGCCCCGTGGCCAGTGTGCTCCGTCCACGGCTGGTGCAGGGACCTGGGCTGGCCCGGGTCGCCATGACCAGGTTCTTTTTTGTAATTTGAATTTTCCTGCAGCCCAGAAGTTGACCGCTTTCTCTGCGAAGGGCCACACTGTCTCACAGCTGCTCCGCTCTGCATCTCAGCAGGAAGCAGCCGTCAGCAACACGTAACGAAGGGTTTCTTTTGTAAAAAAAGAAAAACATTTTCTTACTTTGCAAGTCAGCGTTTTGGAGAGACAGAGGGGTCTTCCATGGGTGGTTCACCCCCCCGATGGCAGCGATGGCCAGACTGGGCCAGGAGCCAGGAGCTTCTTCCGGTCTCCCATGCGGGTGCAGGGGCCCAGGTACTTGGGGCACCCTCTGCTGCTTTCCCGGGTGCATTAGCAGGGAGCTGGATCGGAAGAGGGGCAGCCGGGACTCGGATCCGTGCCCACATGGGGTGCGGGTGTCACAGGTGGAGGCTTTACCCGCTAAGCCTCAGCCCCAGGGCGGCTTTTTGAAGCAGCCGTGAGATTGGTCGCTGGGCCAGATTTGCTGGTCTCTGCCGCAGCCCCGGGCGGGAGCCCTCTGGGGACAGCTTTGGCGAAGCAGGTGTCCTCGCGGGCTGTGTGCAGCCTGCATGGGCACTGCCGTGGCTCCGCCGGTGCCCAGAGCGCCCCCGGTTGCCTGCCCGTCCCACGGCGCCTCCCAGGCTCTCCACTGGCTCCTGGGATGTGGGACCGCTCCCTGGGAGACAGAGACCCCTCCAGTGCTGGAGCTGCCCTGTCACACGCCCCTGTGCCCCGGTCAGCCCCTGCGACCCACGGGCTCGTTCCAGAACGTTCCCAGGACTTGAGGTGCACAGACCCGCCGGCCCCCAGTGCCGCTGGTCTTGTTTACGTCTTCACTCGCCCCGCGGGCTGTGTGGAGGCCGCGGAGTCGAGCCCGAGAGCCACGCTCAGCCTTGGGGTCTGGAAGTCCTGGAACCTGGTCCCTCGCCCGCAGTTTTCACATGGGAGACGTGGGCGGAGCTCCTGGCTCCTGGCTTCGGCCTGGCCGTGTGGGGACTGGACCAGAGGCTGGGCGCCGTCTCCCCGCCTTTCAGACAGTGAGTAGCTCCTGAGCCGGGAGCTTCCCGAGGCGGAGTCCGCGTGCCCCGGAGCAGCCGGCTTCCAGTGTGCGCAGCAGGGCTCCAGCCGTCCCATCAGGCGCGCGCCGTCACCACCCGTCACTCAGGGCGCCGTCACCCTGACCGCCCGTGTGTCACACGCTGAGTCTTCAGCTGGACCGAGGGGTCTCGCAGGTCTGTGTGGTGGCCACTTGACCTGTCCATGGCTGGTGTCTCTGCTGCAGGCCTGACCCTGCTGCTGGGGCTGCTGGGAGACTCCCCAGCCCTTCTTTTCCCAAGTCTCTTCTGTCACGTGTCAGGCAGATGCATAGGCATACGCACATACAGTGCACACACGTGTGCACACATACAGGCAGGCAGACACGGGCACGCACATACAGTGCACACACGTGTGCACACATACAGGCAGGCAGACAGGGGCACGCACATACAGTGCACACACGTGTGCACACATACAGGCAGGCAGACAGGGGCACGCACATACAGTGCACACACGTGTGCACACATACAGGCAGGCAGACACGGGCACGCACATACAGTGCACACACGTGTGCACACGCAGCTCCTCCTCAACTGCCTGGTGCCCTCGGGCTCCAGGCTCTCCCCATCCTCTGTGCTGTGGGCTGACTCCCCACAGTGACTGGGAACGGGACCGTGATTGGAGGTGGGGTCTTTGGACACAGGGGAGGTCACGCTGGACTGGGGGAGCCCTAACCCGTGACGGGATCCTCACAGGAAGAGGGGCATGTGGACACAGAGGCAGTGTGATGGCGGAGGCAGGGAGGGGGTGTGATGGTGGAGGCAGGGAGGGGGTGTGATGGCGGAGGCAGGGAGGG
>CM027394.1:1541402-1552212 GCA_015711505.1 Sylvilagus bachmani | reverse complement strand
TGTTCATTTTTTTTTTTTTTTGACAGGCAGAGTGGACAGTGAGAGAGAGACAGAGAGAAAGGTCTTCCTTTTGCCATTGGTTCATCCCCAACGGCCCTGTGGCCGGCGCGCTGTGCCGATCCGAAGCCGGGAGCCAGGTGCTCCTCCTGGTCTCCCATGGGGTGCAGGGCCCAAGGACCTGGGCCATCCTCCACTGCACTCCCGGGCCACAGCAGAGAGCTGGACTTTCTATCCTGAATTTTACCGTTACTGAGATTAAGATTTTAAAACGAGACTAAAACGTCACTTATCATTATCTTTCCCTGAACGTGTCCGAATCTGCAGGAGCGGCTTCTCTCGGTAGCTTCTGTCCTGTGAGCTGACCTTGGAGACATTGTGCTGTCCTTTCTGAGTGGAGGCCATGCCCTTGGCCTCCGTGCCCGGCGGTGGCCCTGGCTGTCCCCATCACCTCCTGGTGCGGCGATTCCTGGAGTCGCCTCTCGGCACATTTCTCAACAATGGCTTCCTGGGACGGTAAGTGCAGCCCAGAGACGCTGATCAGATGGGATCTTTGTTAGGCCTTCCTCCCCTGCCTGTGTGTGTCTCCGAGACTTTTAATTACCTCTTTTTCTGGGGTGGTTTCTGGTTGTGTATTTGTGGTGGGATAGTTCATACACATACACTACACTACACGGTGTATGATGATCGAATCGTGGTGGTTAGAATTCCCATCTCCTTACAAGGGCGCCAGCACTGTGGTGCGGTGGGTTAAACCACGTGGACGCTAGCACCCATGGAGGTGCCGGGCTGGGTTCCCGCTACTCTGTGCTGATCAGCCCCCTGATGCACCTGGGGAAGCAGGGGAAGACGCCACCCACGTGCTTGGTCCCCGCCACCCACGTGGGCGCTCGGATGGAGCTCCAGGCTCCCGGTTCCGGCCTGGCCCAGCCCTGGCGATTGCAGCCCATTGGAGAGTGAGCAAACCAGCCGGTGGAAGGTCTCTCTCCGTGTCTCCCTCTCTCCGTGTCTCCCTCTCTCCGTGTCTCCCTCTCTCCGTGTCTCCCTCTCTCCGTGTCTCCCTCTCTCCGTGTCTCCCTCTCTCTCCGTGTCTCCCTCTCTCTCCGTGTCTCCCTCTCTCCGTGTCTCCCTCTCTCCGTGTCTCCCTCTCTCCGTATCTCCCTCTCTCTCCGTATCTCCCTCTCTCTCTGTATCAAATAAATAGATAAATCTTTTGAAAGAAAATTTCCAAACCTGATTCAGTGCACTTTGTATATTTATGTTGAAATATCACACTTCATTCCAGAAATAAGCATCATTATTACAGATCATAATTTGGAGTGCGTGTATTTTGTTTGGTTGGTTTTTCAGTGTGGTGAAGTCGGATAACGTAAGCCACCAACCCCTGGAGCGTGTGCAGATCCGTGGTACCGTGGCTTTTAAGTGCACATCTGTGGATTATTCGTGATCATTCTCCGTTTGCGCTGGGCCCGCAGTTCCCTTGGTCCATGCATTACCATTTCTGTGATAGTCTTGTTGTAAACCATGTACAAAATTCATCAAAACGGATTAAAGACCCACACGTAAGCGCTGAACCGTGAGAGTCCTAGAGGGAAGCGCAGGTGGAGAGCTGCGCACCACGGCGCTGGGGGGGTTCCTGGCTGCAACCCCACAGACGGGGTCACAAAGCTCCGAGGCTTGTGCATCAGAGGATCGCGCGAGTGGGAGGGCAGCTTTGGGGGGGGGGGGTCGCCAGTGACAGGGGCGGTCAAGGACCCACGCCAGAGGTCTACAGAGCCTCCCGCAGCTCAGCACCAGAAGGCACACGGCCGACGGGTCAGCCGAGGGCTTGGGCAGGTGTCCCCGAAGATGATGTGCACGTGAGAGGTGCCGGCATCGCTCATCCTCAGAGGCGAGAGCAAAAGCCACAGTGAGATGCCACGGCACACGCGTGGAGGCGGCGAGGTGCCATGGCACACGTATGGAGGAGGTGAGGTGCCACAGTACACACGTGGAGGTGGTGAGATGCCACGGCATACGTGTGGAGGTGGTGAGGTGCCACGGCACACGCATGGAGGTGGTGAGATGCCACAGCACACATGTGGAGGTGGTGAGATGCCATGGTACACACGTGGAGGTGGTGAGATGCCATGGTACACGCGTGGAGGTGGTGAGGTGCCATGGCACACGTATGGAGGTGGTGAGATGCCACAGCACACATGTTGAGGTGGTGAGGTGCCACGGCACACACGTGGAGGCGGTGAGGTGCCACGGCATGCTTGTGGAGGTGGTGAGGTGCCACGGCACACGTGTGGAGGAGGTGTGCCACGGCACACGCATGGAGGTGGTGAGATGCCATGGTACACGCGTGGAGGTGTACCACGGCACACGCATGGAGGTGGTGAGATGCCACAGCACACACTTGGAGGTGGTGAGATGCCATGGCACACGCGTGGAGGTGGTAAAATGCCATGGCACATGCGTGGAGGAGGTGAGGTGCCACGGCACACATGTGGAGGTGGTGAGGTGCCACGGCACACATGTGGAGGTGGTGAGGTGCCACGGCACACGCGTGGAGGTGGTGAAATGCCATGGCACACGCGTGGAGGAGGTGAGATGCCACAGCACACACGTGGAGGCGGTGAGGTGCCACGGCACACACGTGGAGGCGGTGAGGTGCCACAGTACACACGTGGAGGTGGTGAGATGCCACGGCACACACGTGGAGGTGGTGAGGTGCCACAGCACACGCGTGGACGTGGTCCCTGTTTCAGAAAGCAGGAGGTGACAGGTGTGGGCGGGGTGGGGAGTCTGGGGCCCTGCCCTGCCGCTGGTGCCGTGAACGGGGTGCAGAGCTCTGTGAGACCATGTGGGGTTTCCTCAGGAGATCACAGGCGGGAAGCAGAGCTGCCGTCTGGCTTCTGGGAGGTTAGGCATGACCACCGACGTTCAGAGAAGGGCTCCCACCACGGCCCAGAGGCGGGCGAGCCCGGCTGCCCTGGGGGACGGAGGGACGAGCTGTGTGTGCCTGAGCAGGACCCGTGGAAGGGCGGAGGAGACCTGGTGTTGGGCCGAGCAGACCGGCTGGTCCCACTGTAAGACAGCCTGATTCCTGGAGGCGGAGGGATCCCGGGGCCTGGCAGGAGGCCTGGGCAGGTCGCGCTTAACAGGCCCAGAGGAAAGGGCTCGGGAGGTCGGCGTCTGAGCCCTGGGTGCACGCGTGGCCGTCCCAGCGGGGGAGGTGGAACGCCCTGGTGTGGTCAGCACGGCCATCGAGTGCTGCTCAGGCGGGGCTCGCGGGCCCTCCACGTCCCGGTTTCCACAAGAGCCCGCAGTGAGCTGTCGGCAACGCCGACTGCGGTCTGCCGTGGTTCTCTCTTGACCGGTGCAGAGCTGCCACGCCCCCGGGCCCGGGGAGCTGTCTTGTCACTGTCCTTTCCCGTGGACATCGCCGTCCCTGGAGGAGGAGCGGCGAACGGGGCTTTCCCCGCTCCCCCCGAGGCCGTGGAGCGCTCCGGCCCCTCCGTCGGTGTGCGTGGCCGAGTGCGGATCACTAACGCAGCCATCTGTGGGCTTGCCAAGGCTTTTTGGTTTTTGCTTGTTTTTATCTTTGGGCAAACGTGCGGTGGGGTCTGACGCCGGGGGGGGGTGTCTGGCGCCGGGGGGGGGGGGTCTGGCGCGGGGGGGGGGAGGGTCTGGCGCCGGGGGGGGGTCTCTGTTTTCTCCTGCGGCTGCCTGCGGCTCACCGTGCAAACGTCGGCACGGCTGTTCCAGAATCAATGGCGAGACGGAAAGGCATCCCGAGACGGAAAGGCATCGCGCTCCGTGCGTGTGGCTCCTGTGTTTGCCGTGGGGAAGGCACTGGGGGGTCGGAGATGGCGACGCAGCGCTGGCCAGGACGACTGGAGTGGGCAGCCAGCCCAGCCCCGCCCGGACGCTTCCCTCCGTAAGGCCAGACACCCAACTCTGCCGACGAACGTGAACCCGGGCTGCGTGCATGCGGTCGCGTGGGGGTGGCGGTGGGCGGACTGCCGCGGCCGACGTGACCCGTGCCGTGGGCGATGTCGACGTTCGGCGCTGCCTGGGCCGTGGCTGCCGCCCGCGAGCTGCGCCGGCTCCGTGAGACGCTCCGTGCGCTTTGATCTCCACTCCGGAAAGCGGCAGCGAGCATCCTGGCTTGAAAGCCCACGTCACGTCTGTGCGGAGAACATCCCGCTCCCTTCCTTTACACTCCGAGTGACGGGCTCAGCACGATGCTGTTCCTTAAACGGGCGCCACTGCGCTCTTTGAAGACGCTCTGTTGTGAGACAGCGAAGTAAACACAAACATGTGTCGGCCGAGAAGCAGCTCTGCCACGTTGTGTCTGTTACGGCCGCTCCGCTGCCCTTGGAGAAGGTCCCTCCCTCTGATCGCGTCCGCACTTCCAGACGCGGCTGGGCGCACGGGCTGAAGAGGTGAGTCTTCTGGCCTGGCTTCAAAGCCCGTGCCTTGGCTCTGTGCTGTTCCAAGATTTATTTATTTATTTGAAACAGTTTCAGAGAGACAGAGACAGAGGTCTTCCGTCCCCTGGTTCACTCCCCAGATGACTGCAATGGCTGGGGCTGGGCCAAGTGGAAGCCGGGGGCTGCTCCCGGGTCTCCCACGCGGGTGCAGGGGCTTGAGGACTTGGGCCATCTTCCACTGCTTCCCCAGGCCTCAGCAGAGAGCTGGATCTGAAGTGGAGCAGCCGGGACTCGAACCAGCACCCATACGGGATGCTGGCAGTGCAGACAGTGGCTTTACCTGCTGTGTCGCAGCTCCGACCCCCTAAAATAGAATTTTACAAAAGATAATTTACAGTGACAGAGAGATAGCACACATCCACTGGTTCCTCCCCAAAGCCACAACAGCCAGAGCTGGGCACAGCCAAAACTGGGAGCCGGAACCCCATCTGAGTCTCCCAAGTGGGTGACAGGTGCCCAACTTCCTGGGCCATCGTCTGCCACCTTCCCGGGGCATCACAGGGCGCTGGACTGGACATGGAGCAGCGGGGCATAAACTGGTGCCCACATGGCCAGCCCCTCTGAAATAACTTTGGATAAAATCAATAGATTTCAAAAATGCTCAAAGCGTAAAATATTGTTCTGAACCAGATGGTGAGGAGAGACAGGCTGGAGGCAAGGAAAAAGGAGGACGCTGTGAGGACCCGCCTGCGTTGTCTGCGACCGGGCGGCTGTCCTCGGGGTGGGCCGGCTGTGGGCTGGGATCCCGCTGAGGAGACTCACTGTCCTGGGGGAATCGGCAATGACTTGGACATCTCACAAGCCCTGTGCCTCCTTGCTGACGTTCCGCCTCCGTCCTCAGGGTCCCCCTTCCACCCCTCTCATCCGCGGCCGTCACCTGGGACCTCTGCCTCTGGGCTGCCCCACAGCTGCCCCCGCTCCCGCTGTCTCTCCGTCTCTCAGTTCCCTGTGGCTGTGGCTCTCTGAGGTCAGGCCCTAGAGCGGGGAGAGCAGCGCTGCCTCGGGAGGACAGGCAGAGCCTGGGGGCCCAGCCCGGGCACGGGGCTGGGAGCCTGACCCTTGGTGCCTTCGGACTGCTGGCCTGGGCCATCCACGCCAGGGCTTCAACTCCTCAGTCCTCCCACGAGCACGGAAGGCGGTGCTGCACGGTGTCTGCGGGGCCGCGGAGCAGGTGCGGGGGTCACGGACTCCGTCCCGCGGAGGGAGGCGAGGCCTGTGCTGTAGCTGTGTTCTGTCTCCCTGGAGGGAGCCTCCGTCCTTGGCATGGCGAGTTCAGGGGCGTCCTAGAGCGGGGCACGAGGAGGCTGAGGCCAGCAAGGCAAGGCGGGCAGGGGAGTGGCCTGTGGAGCCCGGAGCAGACCCTGGCAGGCCCAGCAATCCAGGGGGACCTCTTGGCAGGAGCCGGAGAGGGTGAGGGACACTGACGGGCAGGCCCTGGGGTACCGTGGCTTGTGACTTGGGGGTCCCCCCTCTGGGGACTTGGGCTCCCTTCCTGGTCGTCCGTTGTTGCTGACCAGGGCTGAGCTCTGTCGCTTCTGCCCCTCGCGTGGAGTGGGTGGGCGTGAAATGGCACCGTGTGGCCGGTGGAGCCAGCCCAGGACTCTGCACGGCCTGGAACTCCTTGGCCCTGCACCTCCGGCCTCAGCCCTGACACCCAAACCCACCAACCAACCAAACCCCTCAGTGCCGCAGCGTGTTTCTGTTCACAGCGCGGTTGCTATAGCAAAGCTCATCGACCCAGAACGGCGCCCACCTGCTGGACTGCGGCCTCTCGGGGACACCGGGACATCGCGCAGTCCCCTCAGTGTAGGGCGGTCACTGGCCAGGGCCACAGTGGACCCCGGGGCTCCGTGGGGCCGGTGCAGGAAGGGAGCTGAGGCCCTGGTTGGGAGCCGGCGTTCTCCCGAGCCGCGGCTGCCCGGGAGATGGGCCCGGCCTTGGCGTTCCTGGTGGGGGCGGCTGACGGACAGAGCTTCGGCGCTTGTGTGAGGGGGACAGGCAGCAGGTAACTGCGCGTTCTTGTCTGTGACCTGGAGAGACTCGGAGGCTGAGGATGCTTTTAACACATGAAAGGAGCTCTTACAGAACTAAAAAAAGAGGATTGCTACTTTTAAAATCACTGGTTAAGAATAAAATCCCGAAGGACCACATTTATACTCACACAAACAGTTTTTTGAAGAAAAGAAGGAACATAAGACGTGAGCGCAAAGCCCCCAAAGCATAAAGCAGAGACGCGGACGATCGACCACGTCCACGGGCTCACAAACAAGCAAATTTAATTTCTCACTAAAGGAAATACGCTGAATCAAGTTACAAAATATCCACCTAAAATAACGCACCCAGGGCCTTCCACTGATACGTCTACCTCAGTCCATCCGTCCACCAGTCTCCTCCGTCCTCCCGTCGCTCGTCCACCAGTCCCGTCCGTGCACCTGTCCACGCACGCCCTGCCACCCACGCACTCTTCTGTCTCCACAAGTCCACGCATGCTCTTACCTGTCCACTCGGCTGCATGTGAATTATCCAGGTCCCTGGACTCAGCCGTGTGTCCACGCTTGCATCCACCCGCCCGTCCGTCCATGAGTCTAACCCCCACTTACCCATCCAGGAATGAACCTGTCCACCCACGCCCATCCACCCACGCATCCCTCTCCATACAGCTCCCCATGTGCCTGCCCGTGGGCATGCACTCCTGTGTGTCCACAGCTCTGTCTGGGCATCTGCCCACCCATGAGTCCATTGATCTCACATATCCATGCATCCGCCCACCCCTCAGGCATGTATCCGTCAATCATTCATTAACTGAACACTGAGCGTCCCTGTGTTCTGTGCTGGGCCCTGGGCTTCAGATGGTCCTGCGTGGTTCTCACATACATTGTGCGGACCCTCTGTAAGCGGATGTGAGCAAGATGTAGTAGTCGCAGCAGTGGCTCTGATAGAGGGTGTGTGCTGGAAATCTCGGGGGCTTCCCAGAAGAGTTGACTTGTGTCAGCGGGGCGTAGGACGTGGCTGGCGCTGGTGTGCTAGCCGAGCAGTTGGGTAGGTGGGCCTTCCGAGAAGAGGCGCAGGATGCAGCCACATTGCTGGCGTGGAGGCGGGAAGCTGACATGGGGGGCGTGAGCAGGAGGGGGCTTCGAAGGCTCGGGTCGCCAGGCCCTGGGCTCCTCGCAGTCTGAAAGGGTTGAGGAGTCTCCCTGGGACGGTGGCAGTGTGCAGGGTGGGCCGACGAGGCTGGACAGGAGGTGGCTGTGGTGGCCCGGATGAGAGGCGCTGGGGCTGGGTCACAGCTTGGCAGTGAAGCCCCTGATCTTGGCGTGTTAGGAAGCTGCACCTGGCAAAGCTGGGAACATACAGGTCAGGTGGTTGCTATGGAAACATCACACGTTGCCTTCTGATCGGAACAGGGGTGGCACGGAGTGCACCGACTGCCTGGGGTTTTCCAGGCATGAAGGTAGGGCTGGGCCGCCCCGAATGAGTACTGCCGATGAGATGTGTGTCGCCCCTTCCCTCCGAGTGACGCCGCGTCCGGAGAGGGCTGTTGGGTCAGGGATGAGTGGACACGGAGCAGGCCTTCCAGCCGGGGGGCGGATGGGAGGGCAGTGAGTTCATTAAGGCTGTTTAGGTCAATCACGCCCAAGGGACGGTGACCTCACGTGGCTCTGTGCGGCGGTCACTTGGCTGCAGGGAGGCGCAGGGAGGGGGAGCAGAAGCACAAGCGGCCCCTTCAGAGCTCCTGTGCCAGCTGCCCGCCTGGTGGGTGGAAAAGAGGGTCACAGAACAGTGATGAGGGTGACGTGTGGCGAGGGTGGTGAGGATGGTTGTTGGTGGTGATGGTGAAGGTGGTGGTGGTGCTTGATGGTGACGATGGTTGGTGGTGAGGGTGAGGACGATTGATGCTGGTGGTGTGAGGGTGGTGGTGGTGAGGATGGTTGAGGGTGGTGAGGATGGTTGTTGTTGGTGACAGTGTTGATGGTGGTGATGAGGGTGGTGGTGGTGGTGGTGATGGTGCTTGAGGGTGACGATGATTGATGGTGGTGATGAGGGTGGTGGTGGTGGTAGTGGTGATGATGGTTGTTGGTGGTGATGAGGGTTGTTGGTGGTGAGGATGGTTGTTGGTGACAGTGTTGATGGTGGTGTGAGGGTGGTGGTGGTGGTGGTGGTGGTGATGAGGGTTGGTGGTGATGAGGGTGGTGGTGGTGATGGGTGGTGGTGGTGACAGTGTTGATGGTGGTGATGAGGGTTGTTGGTGGTGATGGTTGTTGGTGGTGATGGTTGTTGGTGGTGAGGATGGTTGTTGGTGGTGATGATGGTTGGTGGTGGTGACAGTGTTGATGGTGGTGATGAGGGTTGTTGGTGGTGATGGGTGGTGGTGGTGACAGTGTTGATGGTGGTGATGAGGGTGGTGGTGGTGGTGGTGGTGAGGATGGTTGTTGGTGGTGAGGATGGTTGTTGGTGGTGATGGTTGGTGGTGGTGACAGTGTTGATGGTGGTGATGGTTGGTGGTGGTGGTGGTGGTTGTTGGTGGTGGTGATGGTTGTTGGTGGTGATGATGGTTGGTGGTGGTGGTGATGGGTGGTGGTGGTGACAGTGTTGATGGTGGTGTGAGGGTGGTGGTGGTGATGGTTGTTGGTGGTGACAGTGTTGATGGTGGTGATGAGGGTGGTGGTGGTGGTGGTGATGAGGGTTGTTGGTGGTGATGAGGGTTGTTGGTGGTGATGATGGTTGGTGGTGATGAGGGTTGTTGGTGGTGATGAGGGTTGTTGGTGGTGATGGTTGGTGGTGGTGACAGTGTTGATGGTGGTAGTGGCGGTGGTGACGACAGTGAGGACTAACACTATTTTGTGCTATCTTTGCTGGTCACTGCAGATGGTGTCGCCTACATGACCTCACTCAGTGGTCACCACAGCCCTGGGGAAGCAGTGGCCTCACGCCTACTCCACAAGCAGAACCCTGAGCAGAGGGACGCGGAGGGGACGGTCACGTGACGGTCACGTGACTGTGACATGCGCAGCCGCGGCCAGCTCCTCAGAGGCAGAGCGAGGCCGGGCAGCGGTGGTGTCTTCACTCTCATCTAGAAATTCACAAGGTGAAGGCAGAGAATGTTCCAGAAAAAAAGTCCCCCTCGGGAAGAGGCAGGAGCTGGTCACGTGACCGAGCTTCCCAGGGAATGCCCCCCCCAGCGTGGCTGACGGCAGCGACCGGCGGCATCGCGTGGAGAGCGGGTGGGGCAGCAGCAAGGGCGGGGAGGCCTAGGAGCTGCTCCGAGCCACGTCCCCCGTGTGGCAGACTCTGCTCCCCTCAGGTCCGGAGACACGTGAGGCCTGGCCGTGTGGTCACCCCCACGTGGCACAGATCTGGCTCCCGGGGCCGTGTGGTCACCCCCACGTGGCGCAGGCCCGACTCCTTGGGCTGTGTGGTCACCCCCACGTGGCGCAGGCCCGACTCCCTGGGCTGTGTGGTCACCCCCACGTGGCGTAGGCCCGACCCTCGAGGCCGTGTGGTCACCCCCACGTGGCACAGGCCCGACCCTCGAGGCCGTGTGGTCACCCCCACGTGGCACAGGCCCAACTCACAGAGCATTTGTTGAGTGACTAAGTGATGGCTCCAAGATGAGTGTGCCTGGCGGCAAGGCTGGGGCGTTTTCCCGGGGACTTTCTGTGCCTGCGAGGGTCCCCAGCTCCCCAGGGCGTCTCAGGCCGAGGGCCGTGAGGGTGCCCGGGCCCCCTCCTCAGGGCCCTCCACTCCCTGCCCTCCTGGCCGTGTCTGGGTGCAGCGGCCTCTGCTTCCCGCTGGCCTGGCTCCTCTGTCCGTGTCAACAGCTGGCGCTTTTGGTCTGGGTGCTCTCCCTTATCTATTGCGCGATTGCAGGAGCCACGCAGCTCTGTCTTCTGCCCGTCCCCCTGCACCCCTGTGGGCGGGAGGGCCCGGCCCTGCACTCCGCTCTGCAGGCCCCTCCTCCCCAGCTGCCCCGCCCCTCCTCTTCCCAGCAACAATTAAATGTAAATTAAATGGAGATTCATTCTCTAAAGAAACATTTGGTCACAGTCCCTGGCGCAGGAGCACCGGGCGGGCGCAGGCAGCTGCGCGTTGGGGCGGAACCCGCACTGCGGAGGGCACAGTGACCCCTGTCACGCTGGGATCCCCTGGGCGATGCAGTGAAGTGGGCGTCGACAGGGCAATGTGCAGGTTCTGGGCGCCATCTGCGGCGGGTCTGCCTTCCGGGTGGCTGAACAGGCCAGGAACAGACAGAGGGCCCAGCCGCCCGCCCCACAGCTGACCACGGTCCTGCCCCGGCCGCTCGCCCCGCAGCTGGCCACAGTCCTGCCCCGGCC
>CM027394.1:1495787-1541302 GCA_015711505.1 Sylvilagus bachmani | reverse complement strand
GCGCACGGTGAGCGCCCAGCCGGGGCACACTGCAGACCAGAGGGGCAGCCCTGCTGTGGTCTTCCCTCTCCTGTGGCCGCGGAGACAGGGCCAGGAGCGCAGAGAGGGGTCAGGCCGAGCAGGAGCCCCCAGCAGGCCTCAGGGCTGCAGCAGGGGCCCCTTCCCCCGCGGGGCCCAGGTGGGTGCCTCTTGTCTCCCCCGCCTTGCAGTGTGGCCTCCAGGCTCATCAGAAACGCTTTCAATTCCCCCCAAGGTCGCCCCGTGGGGAGGAGGTGTCCACTCCCAGGGTTGGCCTTGTCCCCCGCAGGAGAGAGGGTGGGAGGGACCTCTAGGGGCTCTGGGTGGAGGGTGGAGAAGCAGTTTTCCTGTCTGACCAGCACCACCCTAGTCCTGGGGGGCGGGCCCTGCCCGGGAGCCCAGCGCAGCCCTGCCGGGAGGAGGAGGGACCCTGGTAGCGAGGGCACGAAGCAGGTGCCCCAGAGGCTGAGGGAGCGCCAGGCCGCTCTCCTGTCCCCCAGCCCTAGCGCGGCCTTCTCTGTGGTTGCAGCCCAGGTACCAGAGCCTCCTGAATTTGCTTCTGCCCTGGGCAGGGAGGGGACACAGCCGTGAGGCCGCCAGAAGCCACCGCCCCTGCACCGAGGGTGCTGGGAACAGTTCCTGAGAAGTGGGAGGAAGCACGAGTTTATTTTGCTGGAAAAAAATCAGAAATCCGCGGGTCGTTTCTCACAGCTGCGTGGAGGGGGTTCCGGAGGTGGCATTGCACTCCCACACCCCGATAACCGGCAGGCGGCAAAGCGTGCAACCCCGGGCCTCTGACCAATGAGCCAGCCGGGACCAGCTCGGAGGAGACGGCCCCAGCACGGCAGACGCTTCTCCGTGCCCCCCCACCGGCCGAGGCCACGCGGATGGATCGCGCCGCGGTAGCGTTTCTGGTGCGGTTCTCGCAGAGTCATGGGGGCGGCTGCGTCTTGGCCAGCTCCTGGTGATGGAGGGGAACGCCAAGGGCAGGTGGCCATGTGTGGAAGAGTGGTTTCTCCGGGCTCGTGGTTCTGGAGTGGGAGGTCCACATGGCATGGGCTGCGTCGGGAAGCCCTGCAGCGGGGGGCTGAGCCGGGTGTGGGGTGGGTCTCGTGCGGCCCCAGACCAGGCCAAGAGCAGCACGCCTGTGAGAACCCCCTCTGAGGGCAGCTGCCGACGCCTGCGCCTTCCCGGTGGCCCCGCCTGAGAGCTTCTGCCCGGCCAGCAGCACCCCCTGGGGACTCAACCTTGAAGCACGGGCTTGGGGGGCCCTGGCCTCGAAGCCGCGGCCCCTGCAGTCGTCCACGGGCTTCAGGCCCCTAGCGTGTCCCGCGATGGCTTGGTGCTCCACTGTCCGCGGCGTCGGTGTGTCCGTCCACTCTCTGCTGCTACCCCGTGGACTGTTCCCGGTTTCCAGCTCCGGGGCGGGGGGCCTGTACTTCCTCTGCGGTGTTTCCCTAGGACTGGAGTCGCTGGCCGTGGGGCGGGGCAGGCCTGGTGTCAGCGCACACTTCCAGGCCGTCTTGCAGAACGGCCGAACCATCTCGGGGGCCCGGTGCCCCACGTCTCCATGACCCTCATCGCTGTCAGCCGTGATCTCTGACCCAGGGAGTGTGAAGTGGTCCCCCCGTGGCTTCGGCATCGCCTCTCTCGTTACTAAAGGCTGGGGCGCACGCACGTCTCCGCGTGCTTATCTGAGACGCCGAGGCGAGCCTTCTGCCCATTTTTAATTGGTTGTCGTCTTGTTATTGATCCATGGCAGCTCTCTACACAGTGCGTCGGTGAGTTCTTTCTCAGGTATTTATTTGTGAATATTCCCCTCATCTGTGGATTTCTTCCCATGGAACAGTGGCTTTGCTGAGTAAGGGTTTTAAATGTTGATGCGGTTAAATTTATATTTTCTAACGTATTACTTCTTTGTGTCCTCTAAGAAGTACTTTCTTTTTCTTTTTTAAAAAGATTTGTTTATTTATTTGAAAGGCGAAGTTACAGAGAGGCAGAGAGAGAGAGAGAGAGAGAGAGAGAGAGAGAGTCTTCCATCCGCTGGTTCACTCCCCAAAAGGCTGTAATGGCTGGAGCTGGGCCGATCCGAAGCCAGGAGCCAGGAGCTTCTTCCAGGTCTCCCACGTGGGTGCAGGGGCCCAAGGGCTTGGGCCATCTTCTGCTTTCCCAGGCCACAGCAGAGAGCTGGATAGGAAGTGGAGCAGCCAGGTCTCGAACCAGTGCCCATGTGGGGTGCCGGCGCTGCAGGCAGGGGTTTAACCTGCTGTGCCACAGCGCTGGCCTGAGAGGTACTTTCCTACCCCAAGATAGAGAGAGGCTTCCCTGGGATTTCTCCTGGGGATTCGTCGTCTGTGACGCACCCGGGTTCTGTGTTTTCCGCAGTTCGCGCGTCGTCCCACTTCCCTTTCCGAAGACTTCGGCTTCCTGCTGGCTCAGGGCGCCCCGGCTGACTCGCAGGTGTGCGCTAGTTTTCTGTCGCAGCGGGATTCGTGCACAGAGACGAGACGCCAAGGCTTTTCACAGGAAGTCGTCTTTTATCATTGTGCCGGCACGCGGCCCAGGTGGAATTTCTTACCCGGGGTCTGCCCTTCGATGTGGGTGTAGCCGGTCTCTCCCTTCCACGGCTGCATGTGTGCGTCTGACTGGATACTCTGTTAGGGCGGCCGCAGGGACTGATAGAACACTGGGCGTGCGTCCCTGTGACTGCTGGGCCCTGGGCAGTCTGGCGAGGGTTCACACCACCGCTCTGCGCGAGCGAGCAGAGTGGAGATGGTTCCATGGCAGCCGAGCGGGACTCCAGCTGACGCGTTCACAGGCAGGGCGGATTGCAGCCACCCTGACCTTGACTTTGATCGCCTCAGAAACAGGTTTGATTAGGAGACAAAGGCCCCTGCCACACTCTTACTTTGTGGAAGGTCCGAGGCCGGGTGTTTGATGCACAGAAGAGATCGTTTAGCTCCCGGATCGGAGGTGGGAAGTCCTGCACCGTGCACGACCCTGGCACAGGTGCGGGCCCCCTGCCCGGCCACATCCTGCAGGACACACGGGAGGGGAGGGCCGGCCCAGGGCCCACAGGAGCTCCCCGACCCCTTCCTGCAGCGAGGCCTCCCGTGACCTCCCTCCAGGCTCTCCCGGGTCCATCAGCACCTCACGTGGCCACGCCGGGGACCAGACTTCGGACGTGCACCCGTGGGCGTGGCGGAAGCCCCATCCGGAGCGTGGTCTTGTTCTGGGAGCCGTCCTGCCCCACAGGGCTCTGTCTCGCTCTGTTCCCGGTCCGTGCAGGAGTTCCCCTGGGATGCGTTTCTCCATCCCAGTGAAGCCCCTCGGCGTCCCGTGCTGCCTCCATCCAGTGAAGCCTCTCGGCGTCCCGTGCTGTGTGGCTCACGGCGGCTCTCTGCCGGCTCCGTTTGTCTAATGTCTTCATCTCCCTTCCGTTCTGAGAGGTGTTTTCCCTAGACATGGGCTTTTCGCCCGCCAGTCGCTGTTTCTGTGGGCATTTTCAAACTGTCTCCCGCTTGCATTGTTTCCGGTGAGGAGTCCGCCATTGCTCTCGTCCTGTCTCACGGGAACCAGCGCCCTTCCTCCTCCATCTGCTTTTAGATATCCCCGTTGATCTCTGGTTTTCAGCGTTTGGCTAGGATTGGCCTCGGTGTATTCCATCCTGCTGGGGTGGACTGGAGTTCCGGGCTGAACCGGTGTGCAGTCTGCTGTCCACCATTCAGCGGTCGTTCTGTCACAAGAGCGCTCCCAGCTTTGTGATTTCATTGTGGTGCAGGGCTCCATTTTGCTACTGGAAACGCCTCTTGGTTCTTCCTGACCACGCCTTCTCTAAATCAGCCAACACCAGGCTTCCGGAAGAGCCTCCGAGGTGGTGTGTGACCCAGTTAACAACCGACGGCCAGTGCGCTGGGCGGGGCCGCGGCCTTACTCCACCTTAGCCAGGTGGTGCACGGTGGTGCCAGGCATGGGGTGAGGAGGGGTCCGGGTGACAGGGGGTGAGGAGGGGTCTGGGTGTCAGGGTGACAGGGGGTGAGGAGGGGTCGGGTGTCAGGAGGGTGAGGAGGGGTCCGAGTTCAGGGGATCAGGAGGGGTCCGGGTGACAGGGGGTGAGGAGGGGTCCAGGCGTCAGGAGGGTGAGGAGGGGTCTGAGTTCAGGGGGTCAGGAGGGTGAGGAGGGGTCCAGGCGTCAGGAGGGTGAGGAGGGGTCCAGGCGTCAGGAGGGTGAGGAGGGGTCCGAGTTCAGGGGATCAGGAGGGGTCCCCTCCTTTTGCCTGCTCCAGGATCTGAGCCCCAGGCCCCTGGCCGATGTCTCATCCCCTTCTCCAGACTCGCAGCCCCTCGGAGAGCTGAGCCGTGTGTCTCCTCGGGCGCTGAGTGGGTTGGGGTTTGCAGTTCTGGGTTTCGCTATCCTGAGAATGGAGCCAGCCCTCCCCCCCCGCCCGTCCGCACCGGCGCAGGGGTCTGAGCTGCAGGACTCGGCGAGGGCTGCCTCCCTGGGCCTCCAGCCGCCGCCCATCGCCATTTGCCTGGAGTCGTCTGGTCAGGGGTCGTCCACCCTACAGGCTCTGCCAGGGGCCGGCTTGTCCTCGAAGCCCTGCGTCCTCACGAAGCTTGGCTGCTCCCCTCGGGCTGCTGCGGCCTCGCCCTCCTGGCCCCCGGCTCTCCCAGGCTTGTGGCCGCCCAGGCGCCAGGCGGGCGTTGGTCCTTGTCACCTGCCGAGCCGCACCGCATGAAGTCACATGAAGGCTGGCCACAGTGGGCAGGGGCGGCAGGTGCGCGTGCTCCCAGGTGTGTGCGCTGTAGTCCCATCAGGAGTGGGGGAGGCGTAAGTGCAGAACCAGAGTTCACAAGCTGATGTGCGCCTAGACCACAAGGTGAGCCTCATGTACCCCTCTCACTGTTCCAGACCCATCCAAGTCGGGACGTGACTGTCCCCGCCTCCCCAGGTGCTGCCTGCCAGGCTCCTGACAGGGGGCAGTGCGGCGGGGGTGCTGGAGGGACGTGGAGGAAGGCTGTGCCCTGGCCACAGGGTGTGTGGTGTGTGGTGGCTCCCTGGAGGGCACGCAGACTCCCCAACCACACAGCGCAGCCTCACGCAGCCCACGCAGAGCTCTGCTGGGCTGGACAGGACTTGGCCAGAAGCTGTCGCATCTGGTGTCTCCCTGGGCCACACCTGGTCCCCTCTTCCTGTACAGGTGTCGCTCCTTAATAAACACCTGACTGTCCCAGGTCTGGTTCACAGGCACCCAGCACTGGGCATGGCTGCCCCCAGTGCCCCTTGGTGGACCAGCTGTGGCTCGTCGGTGGCTTGGGCCGTGGCCTGCTGAGGTTAGCGGTCAGGGTCAGTGGACGTGGGGAGAGTGCTGGGACGCCTCGGGGAAGCGTCGTGTGAAGAGTGGAGCTGTGTACCGTGGGCGGGTTCTGGCCACCGCGCCTTGCTGTGTGCCCACGGCTGGCTGTCTGCTGGGTGGTTGTGAACAGTCGGCCTTTGGAATCCTACAGCGCACCATTTTGGCTGCAGTGCAGTGAAAACAAAAAACAAAAACACAAAAAACCCCAAGATGTGTGTTTAACTACAAGTTGAGCTCCGGCTTTTAGTTTCTGCAGAGTCGCTGGTGGCTGGGAGCCTGCCCCTCTCCTGCCCCGTGACCCAGGGTCAGCCCCGAACGCTGGGGCAGCGGCAGAGGGGACACATGGCCCCGAGATGGGGCCATGGGCGCTGACGGGTGCGTGACGGTGGAAGGCGCGTCTGCCCTGCGCCAGGTGACTCACAGCGTTCACTGGACCCAGGGTCCCAGAATCTGTCTGGCTTCTTTTCCACTTCAGTGCAAGTCCACAGAAAAAGTTGTGCACGGATTTTTTTGCACCAAAAACAAAGCTATCTCTTAATTTCATTTTCGGCAAACTTTGGGAAGTGCCCCGAATAAAAAGTGACGGATTGGCCGGGGACAGGCCAGCTTCGTTGGGGGGAGAACTTAGGAAGCGGGCGGTTCCTGCTGCCCAGGGCTGGCAGACGCTTCAGCCGTGGGAGTTCCATCATTTCCACCTGACCCACGGACTCGGTCACTTTAGCGGTGCCCGCCGGCGCCGGGAGGCGGTGATGTGGTCCTAAGTCCTGCCGGCAAACTCCGCCTACGAGGCACGCACCTTGTTCTCGTGGTTATGATAAGGAATCCGATTTTGGTGACGCTAGTGTGGTGGAGAGAACAGTTTATTTCCAAAGCAGAAGTGTGCGGGGGCTGCCTGTGGCCCGTGAGGAAGCCCGGGCCGCCTCCAATCTTGCAGGAGCTGACCTGGTCAGAATTTCCCGTGTCGTGTCCAGTTCCGCAGTGCCTGGAGAGCGACGGGTCCGCGGCGCGGGGCAGGTCCAACAGGAGCATCGGCCGCTCCCGTTCCTCCGTTTTCCTCGCCATCCATCAGACTTGCTAAGTGTTGGAGCCTCTAACAATTACTTGGTAAACCACCCCGAGTGTCTAATAATGGCGCTGAACTTTCGGTAAACAAATTCTTCACATTTTGGATACAGTCGTATAAATCGGTTGGAAACCCTTCATTGAAGCAGTCGAGGACTAGGAGCTGCACAATGCTAATTATTAGCGTCCCTAGCAAGTTGTAATTACGGCCAACGCAGCCTGTCTGCAGGAAGGCATCACGATCCCCGGGGAGCGGCGGGCCGAGCGAGCGCCCTGCCACTGAGGCCGGGCACGGGCGTGGCTCTGCTTGACGCGGCCGGGGCGGCGCCGAGAGGGCGTCCCCAACGGGGTCCGGCGGCGAAGGCCTGTTCCGTCCCGGAGGGTCACTGGTAGGATGCATTTGGCAAATTCTGTCGGGGACGGGCGTGTGTCAGGAGGCCGTGTCTGCTGGAGGAGACAGGAACTGACGACAGGAGTCACCTGAGCTCACCTGGTCTCCCAGTTTCTGTTTATAATTTATAATCGTTTATGAATTTTAAATGAAAACAATCAGTTGGAATGTTGGCAATTTAAATGTTTGAATCATAAAAATTTTTAAAAAGATTTATTTGAAAGGTAGAGTTGGGGGGGGGGAGGGGAGATCTTACATCCGCTGTTCGCTCCCCAGATGGCCGCAACGGCCGGGGCTGGGCCAGGCTGAAGCCAGGAGCCAGGAGCTTCTTCCAGGTCTCCCATGTGGGTGCAGGGACACAAGGACTTGGGTCATCCTCCACTGCCTTCCCAGGCCCATCACCGGGAGCTGCATTGGAAGTGGAGCAGCCGGGACTTGAACCGGTGCCCATATAGGATGCCAACACTGCAAGCCGCAGCTTAAGCGGCTGTGCCACAATGCCAGCCCCTAAATCATTAAATGTAATTTGAAGACAGTTACATGCAGTTTTATGAAAAATCTAAAACAATGTATTCTCACTAAAGCGCGTTCTGGGGCAGATGTGTAGCCTAGTGTTGGGATGCTGGCTCTGTGACACCTGTGCCCCCGTTGGGGACCTGTGTTCAACCCCCAGCTCCAGCTCCGGGCGCCGGCTCTCTGCGGTGCTCACCCTGGGGCAGCGTGCTGCGTCCAGCCCCCACCCTGGGGGAGTCCTGAGCTGTGTGCCTGGCTCCTGGCTGCAGTCTCTGGCCCGGGGGCCATTGTGGACATTAGGGAGTGGACTGGCAGACAGGAGCCCTCGCTCTCTCACTCTCTGTTTCTGTCTCTTAAATAATAAAAAATACATTCTCAAGAATGCCACCGACACAGTGTTAAGATCCATATACCGGGGAAACGAATTTTTAAAGCCCTTTATTTAATGTATTTGACAACTGAGCCCCCATCCGTGGACTCACTCTCCCCAAGCCCACGACAGCTGCCCTGGACCGAGGCTGGGGGCTGGAAACCCAGTGCAGGCCTTGCGGGTGGGCGCAGCAGCAGACAGCGTGCCTGGAGGCAGCGCCGAGCCTCCGTCCCCTGCGCCGATACGGCACTCGTGTCTCAGCCACTGGGCCAGATCCCGCGCCAGAGAAAGGCTAAGCTCTGTCAACGTAGAATAATGATTTATTTTCACATTTTTATGTTCAGCTAAAGAATTTATAAAAAATTTTGTTTTAATGGACATAGACATGTTGTATTTTCACTTTTTAAATTAAAAATTTATTTTTTAAAATAGCTCTTGAATAAAACTATTTTAGGTCACTAACGTAATAAAACCAATTTATTGGTCAATGCACGCATGTATAATTTAAGCATATACATATGTATGTGTTCATGGAAACATTTGCTCTGTGGACATGCGATTTGAATCACAGCGGCGCCTGCGGGGTCCTGGGAGGCTGAGCGCCTCGGCCGGCCGTGATGGGGCAGTGGTGCCGCATCTTGGTATTTTGTGCAGTCATTTTCTCTCTATGTTACCAGATCTTACAATAAGATGTTAATACAATTTTACTCATGTGGATAAAGACCCCCGCCCTCTTCTACCTCCCCAGATTCCTGTTACTTCTTTCTGTTGTTTTAAAATCAAGTGTTGGGTAAATTCGGAATGCTGTTTGCAGGGCTTGGACTGTGCGGACATGGAATCCCTGGGTTTGCAAAGTGAGCCTCAAACCTGCTTTGGTTGCGGGGTTCCAGCCCTCCCTCTGCGCCTGTGGGTCCAGCCTCCCGAGATCAAAGGGGACGGGCCGGTTCTTCTCCTGTGTTGTTCCCTGCAGGATACAGTGTAACAGCTGTGGCCTCCAGGTGCTGTTTGCTGTTCCTGCTGGTTGTGTCTGTCTGCACCCTGCGAGCCTTGCCTCCTCCAGGGAGCCTTCTTTGGCTGCGCCCACCCGGCTGAGGCAGGCCCTGCCCATGCAGGCTGCCCCTGGGCTCCTTGGGGCAGCGCCCTCCCGAGTCGTCCCTGCGCTCTCCCTGGGCGCTCCTCAGGCAGAGAGGGGCAGCCTCACCTCTTCTTCATGCAGGGCAGGGGCGGTGGCAGGGGTGTTCCTGCGTGCTCGCGCGCCCCTCCACATTCCAGGCACCCCCACCCCGGAGAGCAGACCCCACCCCCGAGGGCAGACCCCACCCCCGAGGGCAGACCCCAGGTGAACCTGGAGATCATGGGGGAGACATGGAGCATTTATATGGGGGGAGAGAGAGAGAGAGAGAGAGAGAGAGAGAGAGAGAGAAAGGCGGAGAGGGACAAGATCAGACCAAGCCCTGTAGTTGGGGGAACAAAGGAAAGGGGGGGCGGCCCTCAGCTGCCAAGACCTTCAAGGGCCGAGGGGCGGGGTGGGCGAGGGAGGGGAGTGGGCTGCTTCCGCAGAAGGCCCATGCAGGTACCCTGGATGTCTCTCGTAATATGTATTATACACGGGGGTAGGGAGAGGGAGAGCGCCCCCATCCACCGATTCCCTCCCCAGCTGAGAGGCAGAAGTCAGCTCAATGCAGGCCTCCCAGCGGGCGGGGCGCAGGAGCCCCACCGCTCCTCTGTGGGGAAGCGGGAGTCGGGCGCGCCCGCGAGCTCCTCTGTGGGATGCAGCCGTCCTATCCCGCATCTTCGCAGTGAAGCCGAAAGCCTGGCGGAGACATCCCTCACGGCCCCTTCTGTGCTGCTCACACAGATCATGATCTCTAATCATTGCTGAAGGCTCGTTTCCATCGCGGTGCCGCGGAGCCCGTCCTCGAGGGGCGGCTGTGCAGGCACACGGCTCAGGACACGTTTCACAGGCTGGAGACCGAGAACTGCTCGTGGCTGGTGTGCCACGGGGCCGGGGACACGTGAGGGGCCTCCTGTCGGTGTGGGGAAGGGAGCAGAGGCAGGTGCACCCCCCACTCATCTGGGGGCCGTGACCCCGGGGGCTGGTGAGGAGAGAACCCGTCTCAGCCCAGCTCGGGGACCTCACTCGGTCTGGAGGAGGCCGACCCAGCCACAGTGTGGTCCTTCTTCCCATGGGCTCTCTGAGTGACCGAGCGTCTGAAGGGCCCCGCCCCACGCCGGCCCTGAGGCTGGGCCCGGGGATCTGAGCCCTGGCCTGTCTGCAGGAGGTGTAGCTCACAGAGCCCCGCACTCCGCACTCCAGGGCTCCCTTGCCCCCTGCAGGGTGAGTCTCTCCTCCTCTCGGTCCCCATGGCCCCTCCCTACAGAGCGGTGTCTGAGGTGGGCGTGCTGGGTGAGAGGCGTGCGCCCGTTGTGTGACATCCCCCAGCGCCAGCAGCGCCTCTGACCTCTGGGGTGCGGGCCACACCGCTCTGAACTCGCCCTCACAGCCACGAGTGAGTTGGGGGCCCACCTGACATCCCAGACCTCACTCGGCCTTGTCTTCCAGAGCCCACCCTATGCTGAGAGCCTCCCAGACAAGGTGGGGCACGGAGCCCAAGCCCTAACGCAGTCCCAGAGCCGGCCCCCTCCCCCACTCCCAAGGGTTCTGTGGAGGGTTGGAAGATGTGGGGTTTGTGGGAGGGGCCATGGCAGAGGGCGGCACCCGCCGCGTTGCCGGCCCCAGCCCGCGTCCCCTCTCCCTTCTGCTGCGCCTGGAACCCTTCCCGCGGCGTGCCCCGTGGAGTTCGCCGTCCTTGGAGTGCTGGGGAGCTCAGCTGTGCCCTGGAGTCTCTTGTGAACCCGCCTGAGGCGTGGTCCGCCATGTGGCTGCTCTGTGCCCGGCACGGAGGCGTTGGCCTGTCCGTCAGCACCTGCTGGGAGCGTTCGTTCTGCTCGCTGCCGACCACAGATGTCTCCTGGAGGGACAGAGGTCGCAGCTGCAGGAAGGAGTCGGGGAGGGTGGAGAGGGCTGGACCTGCAGCGCGGGGGCGGGGGGCCGAGGCAGGGCTGCGCACTTGCCCAGAGACCCTGCGCGGACAGCCGGGTGTGCACCGGGCCGGGAGCTTCCCCAGCACACGGGTGGCATTGCCAAGTTGCGGGTGGCAGCTGGCTGCTGGGTCGTGACCTCTACCCAGCCAGCTGCTTAGTTTTGAATGAAGCAGGATAGGCATTATAAGAACAAATCTCGCCTGAGAGCATTTTAGAAGGACATTTCTATGTGTTTGTATGTATGTGCATGTGCGTTTGTACATGTATGTGCCGTGGACCGAGTGTCTGTATCCTCCCTGAACTGAATGTTGCCACCCTGACCCCCAGCGTGATGTGAGGAGCTGGGCCCTTGGGAGGCGATTGGCTCATGGGATTCGTTCCTTGTCAAAGAGCTGGGCGATGAGATGTGGGGCTGCCCCCTCCATGGGCTCCTTGACCCTGAACTTGCAGCCTGCACGCTGCCTGTGGACAGGTGAGCGTGTGCACCGGGCCGTGAGAAGTGTTTCGCATGGGGGTCACTGTGTGTGTTTCCCGTGGCTGCGGTGGAAGCTTCCACAGGCTCGGTGCCTTGAACGTCACCCGCTCAGCATCTCGTGGGCCTGGAGCCGCAGCTCTGGAACGGCCCCGCTGGGTGGGAGGCCGGGGTGGCAGGACACAGCTCCCTCTGAAAGGAGGGAGGAGCCGCTCGGGCATCTGCGTGTGTCTCGGCTCCTGACCTCCTCCGTCTTTGCAGTAGGCGGCCCAGTCCTCCCCACCTCCTACAGGGAGCCGAGCAGTGGCACTGGGCCCCCTGGGATCACTGGAGAACAGGTCTCCTGCTCAGGGGCTGCGTGTAGTCACGTGTAGCCATGGGTAGCCACGTGTGCAGTCCCTGTTGTGCACAGGTTGTGGGAGCCAGGATGGGGATGGCTCTGGGGACCATGACTCAGTCAACCATGGTCAGCACTGGGGCAGGTGACTCTGCCAGCCCCTGCCAGCCCAGAACCTCCGGGGTCTCCAATGATACCCGCCTGGCGTGAGCCCGCTGGTGCCCCTGCACCTCGCACCTGTCCGTGCCCTGGTCTTGTCGTCCGCGTTCACTCAGCACAGGGGCGCCCTCTGGCTTCAGCAGTGAGTTACCCTGGACCCTCGCCTAGCCCTGGAGAGGCCCACATGCCCTGCCCACCCTCCTGGGCCTCCGTCCTCGTCCAAGAAGAGCCTGCCCCAGCCAGCCTCCTCTCTCCAACGATGACTGAGGGGGACGTGGGCCAAGCTCCACCCCACTCCTGCTACCTGGGTTCTTAGAACCTCCCAGCTGAGCCAGCCCGGCCACAGGGACACACCGTCCACCTGCGGACGCCTGAGAGGACGGGGCGGGCGGTTCAGGGCTCTGAGCCGGGGGAGCTGAGCACCTGTGGTGGTGGCTGCACCCTTTCCTGTTTGTCTGCTCGGCTCTGACCTGAGAGAGAGCTTTGTGCCTTTGTCACATCAGAATGGCTTGTGACAAAAGCGCCCTCTGCTCCCAGGGAGAGCCCCTGCACTCCACCCCACCCTGGTGGCGGCTCAGGCTGCCGAGGGGACCCTGGCCTGGGACTGCACCTCGCTCTTGCTTCTCCGGGCCCCAGCACCGAGTGGGGCTCACCAGAGTCTGCTGACTGCAGGGCGCTGGGCCCCCGACTCCATCAGTGACGGTCCTGCCTTGAGGGCAGAGGTCCCTGCAGCACGCAGTCACTTCCTTGCACCGGTGCACCTTGGTTGTCCAATGACTCCTGCTGCAGGAGCCAGGCTCCATCCCGCTTGTAAGTAAACCCCTCTGTAAGGCAGGGAGCCGGCGGCCTCCCAGCGGACCAGCCTCGGCCGCCCCCGGGCGGGAGAGCTCTCCTGCCCCTGGGCGCAGGCTTCAGGGCCTGAGCCCCGGGTGGCGATGAGTCACGGAGGCACCGAAGGAGACCAGCTGACGGTAGCCCTGTATCTGTCGCCTTGGCAACAGATTCGTTCTTGCCTTCCCCATGAACAGTTCTCGGATCCCAGAAGTCGGGGGCCCCTCAGGTCGCACTGGGAGCTGGGCGGGGACAGGACCAAGCCAGGTGAAGGGCACAGGTGCCCGGGTCACGCGTGGCTCTCGTCACGGGGAAGTCGCCACGTCTCCTGGCGGCAAGCCTGGTCTGCGTGGCCCCAGCCCAGGCCTGGGCACGGGAGGTCTCTCCTGTCGTTGGCTCTCTTGGACGCCGGGAGGGTACGGCAGCGTGTGTCCCATGGACGGTGGACGGCTCGTGCAGAGCTCGCTGGCCTGGGACTGGGGGACTAGGGGACTCGGAGACTCTGGGTTCGAAGCTCCCCGGCTTCGGGAGTTTGAAGCACTTTCCCTTTCAGCAGCCGCGGCCATTGTGCACGGGGGCGGGTGGGGGTGGCTCATGACGCAGAAGCGCCAAGTCGACCAGAGCGAGGGACTCGCGCGTCACCCCTGACGCTCACCGTTTGTGGGGGGAACTTTAAGATCCTCGCTCGCGGCTGTTTTGGGATGCGATGTTCTGGGCGTCTGCTGCCACCCTGTGCTGCAGATGCCCGGGGCCGAGTCCTCTGAGCGTCGCTCTGTGCCACCCGTGCTCCCGGAGGGCAGCTCCCGGAGCTTCGGCGCGCCCAGGGAGAGCAGCGGAGCCTCCTCGGCACCTGGCTGTGTGGCTCCCCCGTGCTCGCGTGGCCCAGGGCTGCTCCGCCGTGGCTGTCGCAGCGTGGCGCCCCACGCTCCAGGCGGGCGGTTCAGGGACGCCCGGGCTGACGGCAGAGCTGCGGTGGTCCTGGGGGGGGGGGTGTGATGGTCTCTCGCCCACCCCGATGGCCTTCCCTGTGGGATTCTGGATTGAGAGGAGGTGTGAGCCCGTCAGCAGGCTTCTGTGAGGGGAGCGGAGACCCCTGGAGCAGGGTATTTGCACCGCCAGGCCAGGGCGCACGGTCAGTACGCAGCCCCTTTCCTCGGGTCCCCTCCCTCTGGGCGTGCGTGGGCGTGGGGGGGGGCTCGGGGCGGTGGCTCCTGGTGGGCAGGGCTTTGTGACACCTGCTCTCCAGCTCTGCACGGAAGCCAACCTCAGGTGGCTGACGGACGGGAGGGCCCTGTCCTCACTGGTGGTGGGAAGAGGCAGCTTTAACACCAACAGAGGGGCGAGCGCTGCGGCCTGGTGGGAAAGCGGATGCCTGGGATGCGGGGATCCCGTTTGGGCCCCAATTTGTGTCCCGGCTGCTCCACTTCCCATCCAGCTCCCTGCTGATGGCCTGGGAAAGCAGCCGAGGGTGGCCCAAGTGCACGGGCCCCTGCCACCCATGTGGGAGACCTGGCTCAGCCCTGGCACTTGAGGCCATCTGGGGAGTGAACCAGTGGATGGAAGACCTCCCTCTCTGTCTCTTCCTCTCTCTCTGTAACTCTGACTTTAAATCAATCAATCAATCAATCTACCTTAATAAAACCAAATGGATCGATCAGGTCTGTGAAAGTTTGCATATCACTAGTGGGGAAGGTGGGTGACCGCAGTGGACAGCAGCTGACCTTCCCCTGCCGACGAGATGGGGAATGAATCAGGTGGGACCTTGTAACGGGCGGTATTTTCATTTGCATGAAAACCTCGCATTTCCATACATCCTTGCATCTAGAATCTCTCTTCCTGCAGCTGTGGCTGGAGTGTGCAGAGCCGGGTGTAACCCAGGGCGCTGGGGGAGACGGCGGGGGTGAGCGACTGGGGGACAGTGCATAGGCTTAGTGAGACTCCTAGTGGCGCTTACACAGAGGTCTCAGAGCAGGCCGACGCGAACCAGGGTGGCAGACGGAGCCCGGGCCTCCCGCCTGTGCAGTGGGGTGTGTCCAGCCTCCCTCCCGCCTGTGCGGTGGGGTGTGTCCAGCCTCCCTCCCGCCTGTACAGTGGGGTGTGTCCAGCCTCCCTCCCACCTGTATGGTGGGTGTGCCCAGCCTCCTGCCTGTGCGGTGGGGTGTGTCCAGCCTCCCTCCCGCCTGTGCGGTGGGGTGTGTCCAGCCTCCCTCCCGCCTGTACGGTGGGGTGTGTCCAGCCTCCCTCCCTCACGGGCCCTCTCGGAAGAGCACAGGAGAGACTGAGACAGTCTGCACAGGGCCTGTCTGGCAAAGTCCACTGTGGGCAGACAGTGGCTGAGGGTGCTCGGGCTTCTGTCAGGGACTCGCCCCAGGCCCGGCAGTCCCACCGGCTGCTGTCGGGGTGGTGGGTTCCCCGCAGGTGCAGACAGGGCTGGACAAAGACCCGGAGACACAGGATCCGACTCCTTTGTGACCTCAGGCAAGTTACTGTCCCTCGCTGTACCCCATTTCCATCTCGGGCGGTCGGTCTGGGCCAGTTCTGCTGTGATAAATGCATCCTGCCCATCCCTGCTCACTGGGGGACCTGGCTGAGGGGTGGTGACACGGCTGGTGCCGAGGCAGAGGGGAAAGGGACAGCGGCGCCAGCAGCACCGCCGGGGTCTCAGCGGGCAGAGCGAGTCACTCGGCCAAGTCCAGGTTCACGGGAGAGATGGGCACCTGCCGCCCACTCGGCCAAGTCCAGGTTCACGGGAGAGATGGGCACCTGCCGCCCACTCGGCCAAGTCCAGGTTCACGGGAGAGATGGGCACCTGCCGCCCACTCGGCCAAGTCCAGGTTCACGGGAGAGATGGGCACCTGCCGCCCCCCTGCAGTCGGCCCGAGTGAGCTCTGAGCCCTTCTGAGGATCTGCGGGGTGCAGGTGAGACCTCAGTCTGCTGGGCGGGCTTCGTGCCACGTGGTGCCCTGTGCACTGCACGTGTCTCCCTCCCCTCCTTCCGCCTTCCCTGCATCTCAGGGTCAAGGCAGGATTTTGCCGATCCACAAGTTTCCAGTTAATGAGGACCACATACATCTTTGAAGACGCTGTGATCTCAGTTTAAATGAGGATCTGAAAATCTGCAGTCGGTGCATTCCGGGTCGGGCGAGACAGGGGAGGAATGAGCCGCCTCACTCGCCCAGGCTGGGGCGCAGGCTCTCCGAGGGAGGTGCGGGGCAGCCTGCAGCCCGCAGTTGGCCTCTCTGGTCAGTTCTGGGTGCCCCTTGGCCCCTGGGGTGTGCAGTGGGCCCACAGCAATCACAAGGTCCTCACAAGAAGGGGGTCGGGAGGGTCCCGCGCAGAGGCTGAAAGCCTTGGGGCCGTGAGCTGGGGAGAGCCGGCAGCTGGGGTCCAGGAGACAGCTCCTGCAGAGCCTCCGGGGGACGGGCCCTGCCCTGCACCCGGGCCCCTGAGCCCAGGCTGGGACGTGAGCCTGTACTGCTGATGCCCTCCGTGTGCCGTTCTCACAGCAGCCCGGGCGAGAACCTAGGCAGGGCCGGCCGGAGCCAGGTCCACCTGGGCAGGCGGCACTGGACTCCGTGGGGCTGGCACTGGCCCAGCGCTCCTGGGCCTCCGTGTCCGCTTCCCTTCCTGGTGTCTCCCTGCGATGGGGGTGGGGCTCGTCTGTCCACCACTGTTCCATCTACCATGTGTGGGGGTGGCCTCTCCTGCCCAGGCCCCGACGCTGGGGCCGCCATGGAGGCAGCGGCCGTGTCGTGAGCAGCGGCTCCAGCCCTGAGCAGGAAGGAGCCTGCCCTCCCTCCCGGTGGGCAGCCTGAGAGCGGTGAGAGTACAGGACACAGGGCAGCCCCACGGAGGCGGCTGGCAGAGCTCGGAGCACGGCCCGGGGCGGTCCTGGCCTTGGCCTTGGGAGGCTGCCACAGTTTGCAGCTAGCACGACCTAGTATTTCCTTCCTTACCTGCCCCCGAGGCCCAGAGCCCCCCTGCCCCCACAGGCTGGGAGCACGGGCGCCGGGGAGGCCCCGGAGCCCCTCTGCCCGCAGGGCAGGTGGACGTGCAAGGGTAGGGCCGTGTTCACAGGGCCAGGGCCCCGGTCTGGTGCCTCTGCGGTGCTGGGTCGGCAGATCTTGGGGAGCTTCCCACAGCTCGCCCTGAGCGTCCCAGGCCGTTTGTCAGCAAAGCCCCCGAGGGCCCTGGGGGCCCCGGCCTCGGGGTGTCTGTGTGGGAGGCCTCTGTGTTGCTGGGTGCCTGTGCGTCACGTCTGCCGAGGATTCCTCTGGCTCCACTCCTGGGACCCGGAGGGCAAACGGCCCCCCCCAACCCCGTGTTCCACAGCAGTCTGCGCGTGAGTGACGCGGGAGAGGAGCTGAGTGAGAGACAGACTCCTGTCCACCCACCAGGCGCTCATGCACTCTGCCGGCCTGGACCCAGCCGGGCAGCAGAGTGGACACAGCCAAGTCCCTGCCACCTCCAAGAGACGGGAGCACGGTCACGACTTCCGGTCCTCCGGGTTCCTGCTGGGGAGCTCAGCGCTGGCTCAGCGCTCCCTCTCTGTCCAGCCCACCCCTGAAGACAGTCTGGGGGGAGGGTGGGGACCTGGCTCTGTTGAGTGACAGGTGGCTCGGTGCACCTGCGCCCTCCCACCTGCTGCGAACCTCTGCCTCCCCGACTCTGCTGCAGCCCCAGTCACCCCCTCTCCCTCTGCCCTCGTCCTGCCCAGCACCTGTGCTCAGACCAAAGCCCAGCTGGCTATGGGCAGTGCCTCACCTTTGCTGCAGGCTGGGTGGAGTCCGTCTGCAGGGCCTTCACCTCGGTCCTGTGCCCTCTGTCCCTGGCAGGGCTCAGGAACACTTCCCAGAGGAGGGGCTGTGGCTGTGGGGCTGGGGCCGGGCTGTGCTGGTGAGTTCATGTCCTGTTGGTGAAGATCCTCTGGGTGCCTTAGGTTTCCAAGCACTAGAGCCCTTGCCGCCTCAGGGTGGTGCTCTCCAGACCCACCTGTGATCCACCTGTGATCCCGTGGCCCTTCCTGATCCACCTATGATTCAGCGATCCTTTCTGATCCACTTGTGATCCACCCGTGATCCCGTGGCCTTTCCTGATCCTTCTGTGATCCCATGGACATTCCTGATTCACCTGTGATCCTCCCATGATCCTATGGTCCTTTCTGACCCACCTGTGGGCTCACGGGCCTCCAGGGAGGGGAGGTTCCCATCTCCTGGGTTTGGTACACTCCAGGCCTTGAGAATTCTGCGTGCAGCCCCAGCTGCCTGCTGTGCTTTGCTTCTGTGCTCCACAGGGATCCTCCCGTGTCCGTGGGGCCCCAGGGGTGTCTGGGAGCCCAGCCCTTTCTCACAGCAGCAGAATTGGAGGTGCAGTGACGGATGCCCTGGATGGCTGGGATTTTTGCTTGTTTCAGTCACTTTTTCCACCTTTTCTTTGAGACTCACGACTCAGTGCTAAGAGCGCACCTGGGGCTGACCTCACACCCAGCTGCAGCTTCAGGCTGAGCAGGAGACCAGGAGTGGGCGGCCAGGGCCCCGGGGGGTCTTTGCTGGAATCGTGGGCGGTGGGGCCCAGGGGGTCTTGGCTGGAATCCTGGGCTGTCAGAGCTCCAGAGGTCTTTGCTGGAATCGTGGGCGGTGGGGCCCTGGGGGTCTTGGCTGGAGTCGTTGGAATGAGGCCCTCATACAACGCGTCCATGTGCGGTGCCACTTGTTGGACTCTGGTTGTGTGCCAGGCTCCCGGCTCAGTGTTCCTACAGCGCTTTTAATTCTTACACGTGCTGTGCCTCCTTTTTGGTAAAGATTTAGTTATTTGAAAGGCAGAAGGAGAGAGAGAGAGAGAGAGAGAGAGAAGACTTCCATCCTCTGGTTCACTCCCCAAGTGGTCACAACAGCAAGATGTGGACCAGGTTGAAAAGCCAGGAGCCAGGAACTCCACCCTGGTCTCCCACACGGGTGACAGGGACCCAGGTAGTCGGCCATCTCCCTCTGCAAGGAGCTGGATCGCACGGGAGGAGCTGGGACCAGACTGGCACCTGGGAGCCGGCTGCCAGTGTCAGAGGTGACGGCTTACGTAACCGCTGCGCCACGGGGCCAGGCCCTGCTTCTGTCTCTGTTACAGATGAGGCACTTGAGCCCCGGGGAGGTTGTGACTCTGGAGACGCTTTGCAGGCTAAGGTGTGATTTCGTGTCTGTCTGTGTCCGTGTGGCTTTTAGGTTCACTTAGTAACGACCGCTGCTTCCAGGGTGACCGTCCGTCAGCGTCCAGCTGGGACAGGCCAGCGACACGTGTGTTTAAAACCAGAGTCTCTGTAGCTGTTTCTGGAACCTTGGAGACACTCCCAGCGCCATCTCTGGGTATTGATCCAAAGAAGCAAATCGGAAGTCGGCACAAAGACGAGATGGTGTTTATTCATCACGGGGTAATTTGTGATAGGAGAAATCAGGGCTCATCTAAATGTCCTGTAATGAGGGGATGATTAAGCAAATTATGCAGCCAAAGATGCTTACAATGAGTTTGTAGTAACACAGGGAGATGCCTCGCATATTAAGTGCGAAAGACAACAAGTGAAAAACGATGTTTGGAGACTGATCTCAAGCACAGAGAATTGCAGATGGGAAGAGTCTTTAGAAGACGGAGTGGGCCAGTGTCTGCAGCGCCTTCCCGGCAGGGAGACGCGCGCTTGCTGTGGCTCGGGATGAGCGAGCACTGTGGCTAGAGCCAGGACGGAAGACGACGTGTCATTAAGAATCCTGGTGAGGACAACCAACGTGACGGGGTTTCCTTCTCAGCTGAGCTGGGCCTGTCGGCCCGGGCTGGACGCCGACGGACGAGGTGACGGCCGGCCTGGGGCGGGGTCTGGTCTGCTCGGTGCTTCCCACGTGGCCTCTCGGCGTCCTCACCCCCCCACCCCAACCCTGGGTTTCTCACTGTCGCGTCTATCACGGATCCAAGTGAGTGCAGAAAACACAGACGCAGCTCTGAGGAATGTCCATGTCCCGTGACAAGCCACCCGGGACCTCCCCCGTCGTGTGGGGCCAGAGCATTCTGGAACCTTGGAATGTTCTAGTCTGTGTGCCCCTTCCTCATCCTCCCCCCGCCCCGCCTCTACCCTGGCTGGCCGACTTCTCACATTTGTGGGGCTTGGGGCTAGCGTACAAACCCAGGCCCACACACCATATGTCTAAATATTTATAAATTGTAAATCAAGTTAATGAACTGTTAACAAATACGCCCGCCTCCCGCGTTGACAAATATACCTTCATCCTAACAAGGTGGAAAAATGTGTAAAATTATGGGTTATATTCTGATAAGTGAAAGCTGGCGAAATATGGAAGCAAACGGAATTTAATTATTACGCATATGCCTTGGCGTTCTGTTGATGGGCCAATAACATTTGGAAGAGTAAAACAAAAATATGCATAAGTTATACGTTGCCGTGTGCTTATTCCTCAAAATTTATTCTTCTTGCCTTCATCTCAGCAGCATCACTAATTATGTTATTATAATTAAAATCTTCCCGTAATTTGCATTTTATTGACAATAATGACAAATTAGACACACTCTCCTGAGTTATGTAGTTCTTCCATAGTTTTCAAAACTTAATTTTGGTTTGCAGGAACTTTGATCCGGAGAGGCTGTAGCAGCTGGGTTGTCAATAAAATTCTTAGAGGAATAAATTGATTCGGAAACCAGCCAAGTCCTTTGAAATTTTACTTACAGTGTTTAGGCGTGATAGTTGCACATCTGCGTTCGTGATTAGCACAGGGAAAATAATCAAGTGCTGGATTTCATCATCTAATGCCACTGTCCTCGCTCCGGGCGCTCCTGGGTTTCCTTGTCAGAGTCAGGACTCCTGCAGGGATGGGAGCCCAGGTGAGGAAGGGGTGAGGCCGCCCCGCAGGCAGAGGGCACTCAGCTCCGCGTGCGCCCGTCTGGTGGGGTCGGAGAGCGGCCATCTTTCGAGAACCAACTCAGGGTCCCAGTGACCTAAGGCCCTGCCCCTGGCCCCATCTCATGAGGCTTCCTCCCCCAGCACCGCCACGCTGGGCACCGAGCTTACAGCGCGGGGACCCTGGGGGACACAGTGCGTCCCAGCCGCACACCTGCGGGGACCCTGGGGGACACAGTGCGTCCCAGCCGCACACCTGCGGGGACCCTGGGGGCACAGTACGTCCCAGCCGCACACCTGTGGGGACCCTGGGGGCACAGTGCGTCCCAGCCTCACACCTGCTGGTCCTGGCGTCCAGGGTGTCCTGGCCACAGGTGTCAGGTGGGGAGGTGTGGAGCCAGATCTTGCCTGGCCAGGGCTGAGGCCTGGGTGGCCCAGGGCTCCTGAACGAATGTTTGTGTACGTTTCCTGTATCTGGCGCCCCAAAGTGCTGCCCGGGGAGCAGGACCCTCCTTGTCTGGAGGCAGGAGCTGCCCGTGCCAGTCCTCGCTCAGCGTCTCTGGACTTCCATCCAGGACGGCACGAGCAAGGCCAGGTGGGACGCCCTGCGGGCAGAGTCCCGGAGAAGACGAAGCAGCAGCCTGAGGGTCCAGTCTGTCCCAGCTCCCCTGAGGGGTGGCCAGAGTCCCTGTGGGGGATGGGCGAGTCCTGCGGGGAGACCCCGGGATGGCCCCGTGTGTCTGGGCCAGGCCACCGTGACCCCAGCTCCAAGCGGGCCAGGTCGCCTGGGGGTTCTGTCCCTGTGTGTGGGGCAGTGCGCACCCAGGGGCTGCCCGCCCACTGCTTCTGCCGCTGGGCCCATGGCTCCCCGGCCAGGCACTGGGACTGCCGCGGTCTGGCTCGCTCTCCTGGGCGGCTTCCGGAATCTGCTTTCTCCCTCTCTCCTTTTCCACAGTGTCGGGTGCCCTCCCCGCCCCCATCCCCGTCAGCAGCCCCTTGAGGACTGATGCCCGCGAGTTACGTTTTGGAGGTTCTGTCTCGACTGACGGTTTTCCCAGATAAAGGATGCTGGCTGGGGGTGGCTCCGGGGATGGCAGGGCTTGGCCGCCGCGCTGGCGATGCCGGGCATCGCTGAGCTGTGTGCACGCGTCCTGCTCTGCCTGGCAGGGGCTCCCCCTTCCCCGCGCGTCCAGGGCAGTGAAGGTCCCGCCGGAGCCTGGGCCATCCTCGCGTCGGCCTTCCTGTGTCGGGACCCCTGCCTTGCTTCGTGGGTGCTCTGAGTTCTCCCTCGGAACATGCACAGGTCCCTGCCCCGGTGAGACCGACGGTGCAGACTGGGCTGTCGGTAGCAGCGTGAGAGGTGGAAAGGGGCTTGGGGACAGGGCACCCCACCGACGCGAGTCCACGGAGGCGGCCCCACTGCTCAGGGTGGCCATCCGCGGCCATCGCAGATGTAGCAGCAATTCCGCCACCACTGCGCCCGTCTCACCACTCTCTAGAACATTCTGAGCTCTTAGGATGGGGAGAACCTCCCCTCCGTGGGCCTGGGAGAGCAGCAACCCTGGGAGGGCGGGCGGGGGTCTCCTGCAGCCCCGGACGAGCTAGCTCCCAGGCAGCGGACCCCGCAGCCCTCCCGGCAGCCATGGAAGTTTCCAGATGCTGGGTCCTCGGCTGTGTCCCCGTGCCCGTTCCCTGCGCTGTCGTCAGCACGGCGTGCGCTCTGGTTTCCAGCGGCTGCCCTCGGCCCGTGGTGCACTCTCTCGGCCGCTGCCCAGCCGTCCGCCGCCGTGTGGGGCGGGCCCGGACCGCGTGTGCAGATGCCCGTCCGTCACTCTTGGCTGTGCCGTCTCCGCAGCGTTCATTTTCTTCTTCTTCTCTCCCGAATGAGACCGACGCCAGCTTGAGGAATAAGGAAGAAACGACTCGCTAGAAGAGGTGTCAGTGTCTGGTACCGGAGCCGCCTGGAGTCGATTAGCGAGCCGCGGAATTGCTCCTGCCGGGCGGAAACCAGGGAGTGGGAGCCAGGGCCTGGGTGTCCTGGGCCCGGCAGGGGGGGAGCAGGCTCTGGTGCAGGCCCAGCCCCCCGCCCGCCTTCCTGGCCAAGGCCAGCGCTCAGGTCAGAGGTGCAGATGTGTGCAATGGCCGCAGAGCGGACGGAGTTCTCAGAGCTCAGTGGGGACAAAAGCCGTGTCCACGCGTTCATCTAGAACAAGGAGATTCACGCTGAACCCGTGTGGACAGAGAGAGACGCTTCTGTTGGTTCAGGACCCCGCCCAGCCCGTCAGGCGGTGGTGGCCGCTGCCCTCCCGGGCCCACGGCTCGCCCGGCGCCCGGCTGGGGCTGGCGTCCAGGGGGCGGTGTCTGAACCACCCCAGTGGGGTTCAGAGTAGGCGAGGCGATTCGACAGCTCCTGCCGGTCAGGCATTTCCTGTTTCAGGCCGGAGGTGGACCGCCCAGTGTTGGGAGTCACCCCCGGGCCCCTGGGCCTGGGCTGCCGCTCGCCTCCCTGGCTAAGTGAGCTCAGGACTGTGGTTAGCAAAGCGGGTTGGGGGCTGCCAGGGTCCCGCTGAGGTTCAGCTGGCAGAATGGACCAGGATGCGTCTCGGCGGTGACGGGGCCTTTGTGCAGTGTGGCCACACCCGTGTCCTCCAGTCCCGCTTGTGGTCACCCCACCCAGCGATGAGCGCCTGAAGGGGTGGTGGGGCCTGGGCCTGCCCCTCTCCCAGAGGTGGGCTTCGGCCACCCTTGCTCCCTGGGCACCCATCCGTGTGGACGTACTTGCCCTGGGCATACGTGGGGAGGATCGCGTACGCAGAGAGCATGTGGTGGGCAGCCAGTGGGAGGGAAAGGGGGGCTTCCGCTGGACGAGCCCTGCTGTGAGGTGAGGGACCCCAGGAGGGGCTCTGGGCCTCAATCCCTGCGCTGGCTCTGCACCCCAGCGCCTGCCCAGCCTTGAAAATGCACTGTGGGCCAGGGCCAGAAGGGAGGGTGGGGGCCCTCGGTGCTGGGCCCTCTGGGCTGGGGAGGCCTCCAATCCAAAGCAGAGTCACAGGGGCCTACGTGTACAAGCACACACGTGTGCGTGTGCGCTCACATGGTGTGCATGCGTTGGCCACCTGTATTCCTGTAGTGCTCCACATGTGTGTTCACAGGTATCCTCTTGCACATGTGTGTATGCCTATCTGTGCACATACGTGTGATGAGCCCACATGTACCCACGATGTGCTCACATTTGTGCCATACAAGCTCACATGCGTGAGTGCAGTGCACGTGTGTGCTCCAGCATCTGTATGTGTGTTCATGTCTATGTAGGCAGGTGCCTGAGTGTGAGCGTGTGTATATTTCTGTATGTGTCTGTGCATGTGTGTGCACATGTGAGTCTGTGTGTGCACACGTGTGTGCCCATGTGTGTGCGTGTGCACATGTGTGTGTGTGTGTGTGTGCACGTGCAGCTAAGTGACTTCCCATCCTTTCGTGGCTGCAGGCTGTGAGGTCCAGGGCTCTCACCGCAGCCTCCCCCAAGCACACAGGACTAAGCGTGGGCCTGGCTTCAGCTCAGCGCCCAGTCCTCGCCCCGGGTCCTCTGCCCGGGAGCCGCTGGGCAGAGGCGCCGTGGAGCCCGGCGCTCTGAGCAGCTTCCGAGACATGTCTGTGACCTGTTTGGGGCAGAGGGAACCTTCACGCGGAGAGGAGGCCTTGAGGAATCACGGAGTGGCATGAAGGAGTCTGAGGGACAGCGGCTTTTCTGGGAGACCCCTGGCCTCTGCCGCCGGCCTTCCCTGACGGGGCAGGGGTCAGATGCGGCGGGAAGCCAGACCCCTGCTGGAAGCTGTTGGGAAAAAACTGTTTGGTCCATGAACAGGCCAGGAGCCCTGCGGGGGAGCCGGGAGCCCTGTGGTGGGGGCCGGGAGCCCCGCGGTGGGGAGCCCTGTGGTGGGGCCGGGAGCCCTGTGGTGGGGCCGGGAGCCCTGCGGGGGGGCCGGGAGCCCTGTGGTGGGGGCCGGGAGCCCCGCGGTGGGGAGCCCTGTGGTGGGGCCGGGAGCTCTGCGATGGGGGCCGGGAGCCCCGCGGTGGGGGCCGGGACCCCAGCGGTGGGGTGGGCGCAGAGCTGTCAGCCGGCTCCTGTGAGGGGAGGAACGGCGATGGGTCTCTTGCCCTGCAGAGGTGGGCGGGTTCCCTGCGGCTCCGCCTGCTGCCAGCCACGGAGGCAGCCGCAGGCCGGTGCCCCTCCGAGTGCTCGGCACGCATCTTCCCGTGGGGCCTGCACAGGGCGGCGGCCTAGCGGTGGGGCATGGCTGCCCGAGGTTTCAGACGTTTAGAGCCGCGACGGCGCTTGGAACCCGTTCCCGTCTGTCGAGTTCACAAGCAGCCTATTACTTTAAGGCAGTGATCAAAGGAAGTACTTTTTCTTAAACAATTTATTTACTTGCAAGGCAGAGTTACAGTGAGACAGGAGACAGGAGGGAGAGAGAGAGAGAGAGAGAGAGAGAGAGGCCTTCCATCCGCTGGTTCACTCCCCAGATGGCCTCAACGGCCAGGGCAGGGCCAGACAGAAGCCAGGAGCCAGGAGCCTCTCCCGGGTCTCCCACGTGGGTGCAGGGCCGCAGTGCGTGGGCCGTCCTCCACTGCTTTGCCAGATCCATCAGCAGGGAGCGGCCGGGAAGCGGAGCAGCCGGGATTCCAGTCGGCGCTGCGTGGGAGGCCGACATCGCAGGCGGCAGCTTCACCCCTGCTTGTCTGTTTCTGAAACAAACAAAACCTAAAGCACTCGTGTCTGCCGGGCTCACTGCCATCCAGCATCCATTCGTCCATTCATGAGAACACTGAAGGACGTTCCTGCAGCCCCAGTGGTGGCCTGGGCGGGACTCCAGCCCCGGAACCCAGTTCTGCCGCTCCGGACCGTAGGGCCCCTCCTCCCCCTTTGCCTCAGTTTCCTGTCTGCCCATGGGAGCGGGTTGGTTTCCATCTTGCAGGGTGTGGGGCCAAGTGTCAGATGACCCAGACAAGCCCTGGACCGCTGTGGCCTGAGGACGGCCAAGCGAGCGTGACGGCCGTGGCCCCACCGTGGCCTGAGGACGGCCGAGTGAGCATGACGGCCGTGGCCCCACCATGGCCTGAGGACGGCCGAGCGAGCGTGACGGCCGTGGCCCCACCGTGGCCTGAGGACGGCCGAGTGAGTGTGACGGCCGTGGCCCCACCGTGGCCTGAGGACGGCCGAGTGAGTGTGACGGCCGTGGCCCCACTGTGTCCTGAGGACGGCCGAGCGAGCATGACGGCCGTGGCCCCACCGTGGCCTGAGGACGGCCGAGCGAGCGTGATGGCCGTGGCCCCACCGTGGCCTGAGGACGGCCGAGCGAGCGTGATGGCCGTGGCCCCACCGTGGCCTGAGGACGGCCGAGTGAGTGTGACGGCCGTGGCCCTTTGCCCGTGGGACGCAGAGGCCTGAAAACTCCCTGGCTACTGTGTGCCGGTTGGAGATACGAGTTCATACGAGAGGCATTGCTCTTTTTGCCCTGGCTCCCAGGAAGCTCAGAGCTGGGTTTTGGCAGCTCCCAGCTCGTGGAAGTTTGGGGAATTTTTGTGTCTTTCCCTGTCTGTTTTCAGAAACGCCTTGGTGAGATGTGTTCCTGTGACCTCTGCCTCAGGCCGCTCGGGAGCCCTGGTCATGCGCAGCCCCAGACCCCCGTCTGCACAGTGGCCGGAATCCCGCGTTCCCAGGCCATCGGGGCCGGGCAGACCACGGAACGCTGCGGCCCCCGCACAGCTGCGGCCTGCCTCCATCTTCGTGGCCCTCGAGGTCAGCTTTGGAGGCATCTGGGCGAGCAGGAGGGAAGAGAGCGTGTCCCCGGCAAGCGGCGGTGTCTCAGGCTGTCACTTGGAGCGCGACACATTCATAGAGTGCTGTAATGAGAAGAGCTACTAAAAAATGATTTATTGACGCGGTAGACCTGTTAAAACAGGTTAATGTCAATACAATTAGCTCCTGGATCAAGGAGGGACACTTGATGAAGCAGCAGTAAACGCCACTCCATCAGAGCAGGGGAGGGGCTGTGCGCCCCGTCAGAGCAGGGGAGGGGCTGTGCGCCCCGTCCGAGCAGGGGAGGTGCTGTGCGCCCCGTCAGAGCAGGGGAGGTGCTGTGCGCCCCGTCAGAGCAGGGGAGGTGCTGTGCGCCCCGTCAGAGCAGGGGAGGGGCTGGGCGCCCCGTCAGAGCAGGGGAGGTGCTGGGCGCCCCGTCAGAGCAGGGGAGGGGCTGTGCGCCCCGTCAGAGCAGGGGAGGGGCTGTGCGCCCCGTCAGAGCAGGGGAGGGGCTGTGCGCTGGGCCGGGGAGGAACACGCTTGCCACCCACCCTCCCGCCGCACCATCCCCACGGGCTGGAGTCAGACTCCCAGGCACAGTCAGTTTATCTGGAAGACCCGCAGACTCTGCCATTTCATGGGTGGGTGGCTCCTGAGTGATTTCAGAGACGCGGAGCTGGGAAGTGGGCAGAGCAGAGCCGGCGAGGCCCCAGTGGCTGGCGGGGGACCGGGGTGTTCTCGGGCTCCGGCAGGCCCAGGAGGTCGGGACTGGACGGGCAGGGCAGGCCTGGGCCCCGGTGAGCTCCTCACGCCCCTGAGCCTGGCACCTGCACCTGCTCAGAGGGGCCACTCCCCCGGGAGCTGGCAGCCATCAGCTCCGCCCCTGGGTGAGCTGAGGGGACTCTCAGGGTCCTCAGAGGCCTGTGTCTGACGGGGCTTCTCCCAGGCAAGCGTCCCGAGACAGGAGCTCTGGAGGACTTTGGTGGGCAGGTGAATTTCGCCCTCACCTCCTGTCCCCCGTGGCTTCCTGGATCCTCTCAGCGCGTCCTGCGGCCACGTCCTCTGTGCTCATTGGTCAGCTGCTGCAGGCTTCGGCACGGAGCCAGCGACCGCCAGGGCCCCTGGACTGGAGGTTGGGTCCTTTCCCTCTGCCAGTCCACTGTGCCTGCTTTATTTTCTCTAGTTTTATTTATTTGTTTGAAAGGCAGAGTTGTAGCGAGAGGAGAGGGCAAGTTAGAGAGAGAGCCATCTTCCCTCCGCTGGTCACCCCCCAGAAGGCCACAAAGGCCAGGCCAGGGCCAGGCCGGAGCCGGGAGCCGGCAGCGTCACCCAGGTCTCCCACGAGGGTGCAGGGCCCGAGCACGTGGGCCGTCCTGCTCTGCTCTCCCAGGCGAGTTAGCAGGGAGCTGGATCAGAAGTGGATCGGACGGGGATTGCACTGGTGCCCGAGGGCGTGGTGGCATTGCAGGCAGTGACTTAACCTGCTGCGCCACAGCGCCGGCCCGGTGCCTGCTTCCTCCGTGTCACCCAGCTCGGGTTAGCCCCTCTGCAAGCGAGGCCCTGGGGCTCCACAGGTGCCGTGGCCTCGTCAGGAGCACCCTGGTCCCGGAGCTTGGCCTCTGCTCCCAGTGCCCCGAGGAGGCTGGACACGCGGTTCGCTGGGGGCGTGGGAGCGCTGGCGCGGCTCCCCGCTGCCGAGGGGCGGTCCCGGGCTCGCTCTGCCAGATGTGTTTGCTCCCCGCGCCTCCCCCGTGTCGGCTGCCGCAGTTTGTGCAGCCACGTTCAGTGTTTCGTGTCTTGGAAGGCACAGATGTGATTTGTACGTGCTAATGAGCAGCCGCCATCTGCCGCGCCACCACGTTCCATCCCAGAGCTCAGGCAGGTGTCGTGGGGGGGCACCTCAGCACCGTCCCTCCCCTCCCTGGTCCTGGGCTCCTGAGAGCAACTCAAGGTCGTGGCCTGATGTTCTGCAAGGCTGCCTTCGGCTCGGGCTTTCTCAGTGAGCGTGGTTGTGTGTGGGTGTGTGTGTGCATGTGTGTGGTGTGTGTGCGTGTGTGTGTGCATGCGTGGTTGTGTGTGCATGTGCGTGTGTGCACATGCGTGTGCTCGTGTGCGTGTGTGTGCGTGTGTGGTGTGCATGCATGTGTGTGCATGTGTGGTGTGCATGCGTGCATGCATGTGCGTGGTTGTGTGTGTGCGAGCACACGTGTGTGTGGTGTGTGTGCATGTGTGCATGTGTGTACATGTGTGTGTGTGTGCGTGTGTGGTGTGCGTGCATGTGTGTGTGTGCGCGTGGTTGTGTGTGCATGCGCATGTGTGTGCGTTCACATGTGTGCGTGCACATGTGTGCATGCGTGTGCATGCGTGTGTGTGGTGTGTGGTGTGTGCACACACAGGTAGCACACAGATAGAGGCTCCTTCCCAGGGCACTGCTCTTTGTAAAGATCTCTGCTTCAGGGGCCTCTGCTTGGTCTGGTAACAAGCGTCTCAGGTCAGCAACTCACTGCTCGGCTGAGCTCACCCAAGGCCAGACATGCTCCCACCACCCAGTCGCCAGCCAGTCCATGTCATCCGTCCACTTCCCATCTAACCGTCAGGCCCATCTCTCCATCCCTCTACCCAGTCAGTACATTCTTCCGACTGTCCACCCACCCACCCATCCACCCACTCATCCACCCATCCACCCACCTGCACACCCACACACCCAGCCATCTGTCTACCCATTCATCCACCCACCCGTTTGTCCATCCATCTGTCCATCTACTCACCTGTCCATTCGTCTGTCCATCATCCATCTATCCATGAACCCTCCCACCCGTCTCTCCATCATCCACCCATGTACCACCTGCACATCTGTGTGTTGTACCCACTTGGCCCCGTCCCATCCGTCCACCCCAGCATGTGTGGAAAGGACCCGTGTTTAGGTTGAGAATGACTGAGTCAGGGTCCCAGACGGGCCTGGATCTGTGGCTGTTATTTGTCTCTGAGGCTGTCTTCAAGCACGTGCGTTCCCAGCCAGAGCCTCTGTGGCTGAAGGGGGCGGGTAGTGAGTGCCGCTGCCGTCCAGGGCTGCACGGCCAGTCCCCTCACCCCTGGGCCCCCGACTGGCGTGGACTCTGCGACCTGGCCAGCGTCCTCGCATCCCCCGCTCTCAGGCTGTCACCGGCTTCTGTCGCTCCCCCCCGAGGACGGTCGGCTGGTGGGATGTGAACCACGGAGGCCGCAGGTGCAGGGGGAGACGGCCAGAGAGGCCGAGGCTAGGGAGGCTCCCGGGGCCGTGGGTGCCTTGCGTAGGCGGTGATGGGGGGCGGGGGCAGATGGTGCCTCGTCCCCATGGGACCAACGCCTGGAGAGGTTCCGGGGTCAGCACAAGGATTAGCTGGGAAAAGCACAGCGATCCTATGACGGAGACGCAGTCCAGAGCTGACTTCAGTCTCCAAGGGGTTTGTATCCCTGCAGGCATCCGGCGGGGGATTCGGGTGGGGGCCGGGGTTTGCCATCCTGCCTGTCTGGAAGGGGCACAGTGTGCCGGGGAGGACGCTTGGCCAGGCTGCCTGGCCTCCTGGCCTGGAGTGTCCAGCAGGAGGCGGGGTCTGTGGCCCTGGGAGCAGCTGCAGGTGGAGCCGAGGCTGGGGACACCCTCTCGACGTGGGGCCCGGCTGGGCTCTGTGCAGGGCAAGGCAGGGCTCAGAGGTGGGGAGGGGCCCCTGCTGGTGCCCTTGTCCCTACAGCGAGAGTGCACAGCCGGGCACCCCCGGGCCACGGGGCATCGGCTGGAATGGGAGGCCAGGGCCACACGGCGCTACGAGGGCCCCACTGCCCGGGGCTGAGGCAGGGCCTGGCCTTGTCCTGAGCGGCCAGATCCGCCAGAGCGTCTCCTGTGCATGAGCACATCAGGAGGGTGAGCCACGGCAGCTCCGACAAACACCCGTGTTGGGCCTCCCCTGGCATGTCCATCACATGTCCATCATATGTCAGGGCGACACAGCCAGCGCGTCCGAGTACGACGCACCAGGGCGCCCGTTCTTACTCCTAACAGCGCGTCCGCCCCAGCTGTCTCCAGCCACGGGAGGAAGTGTTCCCTTGGCGCTGTTTTCACTGAAATGCGCTTCCCGCTCCAGCTGCGTCTGCGGACATGACAGTGGCGGCTCACGTCGCGGGACTGTCTGATGGGTGTTGCTCAAAGGCAGGGGCAGAGCGGAGTCGGAGGCTCCCACCCCCCAGTCACGCCCCGTGCCCGCAGCACTGATTCTGGGTCTGCCTGGAGCCAGGGGCTCTGTGTGGCAGGGACCCGCTGCTTGTCTCTAGGCCGCGCATTAGCAGGTGGAGCCAGGGCGTGGACCCAGCATGGGCTGTGGGGGTCCCAAGGGACCTCTCGATGCTGGGCCCGGCGCCGGCCTCGCGGCTCCCACGTTACCGCGGCGCAGGCCTGGTGTAGGCATGGCCGTACCCGCTGCCCCTACGCCACGTCTCACAGCTGTGAGGAGTGCGTTACTCTGATTGTCCCAACTTCAGACGACAAAACTGCACAGAAATACAGGCGCTTGCCCAAGGCTTCAGTTTGGGTCACTGCTGTCGCCAGGGGATCCGGGTGCAGATTCGGACATTGTCGTGACCAAGGCAGATTCCAGCGTGAGGGCGGGACCCGCTCCAGGTCCAGCAGGTGCCCCTCACTCGCCCGGTGCAGCCCGTGGCGGGGTGAACCAGGCCAGACACCAGCTCCGGCCCTGAGTCCACCCGAGTGGCCCCGGGTGGGATTCCTGCGAGGTGTGGCCCATAGGAAGACCTGGGCACGGTGCTGGCCCGGCCACGCCCGGCACAAGTCAGCCTTCACTGAGACCACATGTTTTTATTTCTCTGTACTGCACGGATTAGAGTGTTTTGCCTTGTACTGTTTCCTTAAATGAAGGATGCAGGCTGCCTGTTCGCCCCCTGCCCTCGCCCCCCACTCCCGCCTGTGGCCCCTAAGGAGGCAGCGTTGGCCAGGGCCAGGTCGCAGCCGAGCTGGGCCTCACCAGCCTGGGGCGGGCGTGGTCTCCGCCGGGGCAGGGTACTATGTAGTGGGGTGGGGGAGCGAGGAGGCGGAAGCGGGGGTCCTGGGGCTCCAATGCTCCTGGCCAATCCAGTTCTCGCTCTGAACAGGAAAACCTAGGGTGCGGGGCTCAGCCTGTTTCCAGCGAGCATGGGGGAGGGGACAGCTGGGGCAGGCAGGCCCACGGGAGGTCAGCGCGGGTTCTGGGGCTGCTCCTGTGGTGACCCTGAGGCCGGCAGGAGGGCACGGGAGAGGGTGTCGTGTCGGGCCGGGTGTTCACCGAGCGCCTCCTTTGGGTGCTATTGCTTCGCCCGGGACCCTTCCAGTGCACCCATGGGAGTGGCATTTTGCAAACCGGTCTGGTCCAGCCCCAGCCCCTGGCCCAGGGTCTCTGCTGCCCCAGCCCACAAGGGTGGGGGCGGGCCCTCGCCGGTGGAGTCCGCCCAGGTAGCCTGGGCCGCTTGGAATGTGGCTTAGCTTCGGAGAATTCATCTGAAATAGATATTTCTCTCCGCCGCCAGAGGGATTTATCGGCAAAACTAGCCATCTATTAACATTATCTGGGGGCTCTGCGCTGGTGAGAATAGGTACTATAAATCTTAGTTGTGTAAAACCCGGCACCAGAAGGCTTTCTGTGGACGGCAAATAGGAAAGCCCAGTGAGTCCAGACCTGTTTATTTTACTTAGAGGGAAAGAACATTCCGTACCCAGCCAGGCAGGAAATGGGTTTTGGGGACGGCCACTTAGCCCAGCTGTTGGCCCTGAAACTGGGAGCAATCGCTCCTGCAATTAGAGCAGGAGTTGGGAGCACCAGACTCAGTAGCTTGTGATGGAAGCTTCTGGAAGCTTTAGCAGGCTGTCGAGTCCAGGGCCGAGGCCTCCCAGGGGCATCTGATTCAGAGGACCCCTGTCCCCGCTGCCCGCAACAGCCTGTGCGTGTGGCTTCCCCGGCAGCCCCTGCTCTCCGCGGCACCCCGCGTGGATGAGAGAGCCCGGTCCCACCCCGCCCCCTGTGGTCCCACGTGACGTGGCTTGTCTCTTGGCTGTGGGGAGACGCGGAGGTGCCGCATCAGAGCTGAGCTCTGCCCCAGAGGGGCCCAGAGCCCCTCCCTCAGGGGATGCAGAGGGGCGCAGGGCCAAGCAGGGGTGTGGGCCCGGCCCGCCGCTGCTGGGCTGTGACAAGCCGCAGTCCTGCACTTCGGTGCTTTGGTGAGATGGACACGCGAGTGCCCTTAACCGCTTGGGGGAAGTGGAGTTAGATTGCTTTGGTGCAAAACCCCTTGAAATCCGCGCGTGGTTTTCCCACGTTGTGCGTTTCGATGCACTGTTGAAGACGGCCGCGGGCACGGATGTCAGCGTGTCTGTGCGCGGCGGAAGCGTCTTCTAGGGCCACTCCCCAGACCTCCCCGAGGTAGGAGCTCCTGCCTGTGGCTTCAGCCTGCCGGGCCGGGGCACCGGAAGTGGGTGCCCCAGCCACAGCACGTGTCCCGTCTGGGGTCTGTGCCTCCCGGCTCACCTGGGGCAGCCCTGTGGGCCCTGGGCCCAGACGTCCTCCCGGCTGGAGGCCTCAGCGTTGCCAGACGCTCGTGTGCCTCCTCTCCCTGCCCGGGCTGAGCAGGTGCCCAGGGCTTGCCCATCCGTCCATCTGTTCCGGGGCTCTGCCCTGGTCAGGGGTGAGCAGGGGAGAAGGGGCTGGGTTCTGTGACCACTTCCTGCCACGACCCCTCCTGGGGGAGGTGGCCAAATGCCTCCTGATGCCCCCGGAAGTCCCCCGGGCCTCAGCCCCACCTCCCCGCCTTGTTGCCACCCTGCGCCCTTCACATCCTGTGTGCGAACCCCGTCATGGGCATCTCTCGGGGGAGGTGGGGACTGCAGCCGAGGATTTGAGAGCCAGACCCAGCTGCTTCGCCCTCCGAGCCCCGTCCAGATGCAGGCGTGAGGCCGGAGCTGGGACAGGAGGCAGAACCAGGGCCCTGGGTCCGTGCCTGCCCGAGGCTGCGAGACCTCAGACGGTGCCCTCATGAGCCTCAGTTTCCCGCGCTGGGAGCGAGGGCTGGACTTCGAGAGCCCGGAGCCTGTGGGCGGCTCCCAGCCCCGCAGGTGCACGCCCCTCTTCCTACCTTTGAGAAAGGCCGTTCCGTTTCCTGGGCAGGTGGTTGGTACCGATGCAACTGCAAATGTGAAAAGTGAGGTTGAGCTTGAGGAGGACAGGGTCCCATGTGACCGGTTAGGCCGCAGGCTCCCTGACTCCCTGGGGGCTGGGGCTCCTGCAGATGGGAGGAGCAGGGTGCAGGGCTGGGGCGGCCCTGGAGGAGCGGTGGGGGCCCCTGCACCCCAGCTCGGCCGGAGGCTGAGGAAGGCGGCTGGCAGGATGGAAGCCCGGAGTGTGGGAGGGAGCCTTGGCTTGCGAGGTGGGGGGTGAGTGCAGAGTCTCGGGCCCGCTCCCTGGCGAGGGTGGGGCAAGGATGGATCTGTGCTCCAGTGTCCAGGAGGAGGGGAGGGGCCGGCTGGGGCCCCGAATCGCCCAATCCAGCACAGCGGCTGCAAGTCCAGTGCTGGACACTCGACCTTCGGGGTCCCGGATTGAGCAGGTGGTGGGTGTGTAGGAACCTGAGGCTCCGAGGATCGGGTCTGGAGGGAGGTGCTGGGCGGGGCTCGGGAGGTCGGGGCTGCTGCAGGGTCTCTGCTGTCGGCCCTCTGACCCCCGTTCAGCCGCGCCTGAGCAGCACCGCCCTCCAGGTGGTTGACTCCTTCTTGCGCGGGGCTCCTGTCCGCAGTGGAGCCGGGACAGGGAGGCCACGGCGGTCACCGGCTGGGCTCCCCCCACGGAGCTGCACTGCGGTCTGCTGGGGGCGCAGCAGGGTGGCTGGCCACGCTACAGCTCGTCTGGGGGGGGGGGGGCGGGCCCCGGCCCATCTCGGCACATGCCCGTGTCCTCCAGAGTCCATTTCTTTGCTGAAATTCAAGGCGCATTAAGCTGCTGTCCTTCTGAACCTCCAGTGGCGGGAGGCGGGCCGCGGCACGTCCCGGGCTGAGTGCGAGCTCCTCATTAGAGGAGTTGGAGAAGAATCGGAGACGAGCGGCCGAGCGGAGGTTGGGGGTGCTAATCACCGGCTCATGCCCTGTGGGCGGGGGTGTGCCAGAGACGGCTGAGGCGGGCGGGCTGGGATCACCTGGGAGGACGAGCGGGAACGAGTGTGCAGTCTGCAGTCCACGCACCAGACGAGCCACGCTGGCTGCTCTGTTTCTGGCTCCTCCCTCCCTCCATGAGGGCTGCGGCGTCGGCCTGGAGGCCCGGGCTCAGGGAGCGGCCCCTGGGTCCCGCAGGTCGCCCAAAGCCCGTCCGACCAAGCAGGGCATCGGAGGGGATTTCAGGTGGAACGAAGAGGAGGATGCTGGACGCGCACAAGCGCTTTCTACCTTGGGGGTCTCTGTCCCGAGGCCATGGGGAGTGGGCAGGGGGTCCTTGGGCTCTGAGTGGGGGAAACTGCAGGGCACGCTGGCCCCTCCCCACCCCGGCAGCGTGCATTCCCACGCCCTCTCTGGTCTTCCCCTGGCCGGTCCTACACCCTGACCTGGCCCACACTGAGCTCCTGGCCCCTGCTGTAAGCCTGAGCCCCCAGAGGACTGGGTAGGACCAGCTCTGCCCCACTGACCTGCTGCTGGCCCCACGGCTGCCTCTCTGGGCTCAGCCTGGTCAGTGGGGCTGCACATGACCAGCGGGCCCTGGGACATGGGACTAGAGGCCTCTGGGCACCTGGCCCTCTTGGTCCTGTTCACTGAGGGCGGGGGGCCACCACCCTTGTGGGAGGAGTCCGGGCCCCTCCTCACCAGTGCACGTGGGGCTGATGGGAAGGGGTGGCTTGGGACCCCGTGGTCTGGGGAGGCTAGGATGCCGCCTCTCACCAGGCAGGGTGTTCGCCCCTCCTGCGCCTGCCGTGCGCACCAGCCCGGCTTTGCTGCCAGCGCTGGCCCGTCCCCAGGGTCCTCTGCTTTCTCTGGCTGGGCTTGAGCCCCAAGGAGCGGGCCTGGCCCAGGAGCCGGCTGACATGTCAGGCTGCACGGTGTCCACACGGGCACCGTGGAAGGAAGGACTGACCACCTGCCTCCCACTTGGGCCCTGTTAACTTCCCTGTAATTGGATTCATTAAAAATATGTATTTATTTGTTTATTTGCAAGGAGAGTTGCAGAGAGGGAGGGAGGAAGGGGGAGAGAGAGAGAGAGATATCTGCTCATTCAGTCTCCAAGGGGCCACAATGGCCAGGGCTGGGCCAAGCTAAAGCCAGGAGCTGCGTCCGGGCCTCCCACATGGATGCAGGGTCCAAGGACTTGGGCCGTCCTCTGCTGCTTTCCCAGGACACAGCAGGGAGCTGGACCGGAAGTGGACAGCCTGGACTCGAACCGTCGCTCCCATGGGATGCCAGCATCACAGGCAGCGGCCTAACCTGCGCACGCAACACGGCCCACGGTGCCGGAGGGAAGACACTTCCCAGCCCCCTCTCCCCTGGGGACCCTGGGCCTGGAGTCAAATGGGACTAGAGGTCCAGAGAGGGGGCAGTGGGCCCGGAGGAGAGGGCCCTGGGCCCAAGGCCTTCACTCCAGAGAGGGAACCATGGCCCAAAGGTGATACCTCGCCCTGGGGGCCAGGGTCGGCCGGGGAGGGGGGATGCTCCAGGTCCCAGCACAGAGCCGGTGCCAGGAGACCGAGGCCCCAGGAGGAGGAGGCCGAGGGCGTCCGCCCGGCTCCCAGGGTGTCAGGTGAGACCATGATGTGGCCTGGGGCTCTCTGGGGTGGAGCAAGGTGATGGGGCTGAGTCGAGGGCCCTCTGCAGAGGGAGAGACCCTGGCTACTGAGGCCCCGTTCCCTGGAGTGGTCAGGGGACCACTGAGAGCTGCGGGCTGGGCGCTGGTGCCTGCCCCAGGCTCCGCCTGTGCCGCGAGAGCAGCGTCCGGTGGCTGTGAGTGTCCAGTGTCGCGGCAGCGTGTGTGTGAGCAAACTGGGGTCAGTGTGCTGCCGGGGGTGGTCAGACCAGGCCGGAGCCTGCTGCCTCCCCAGCACCGAGCCCCGGCCTGGGGCCTGGGCCGTGGGGTCTCGGCAGCTCTGGTCTGACCCCTGTGTGCGTGGGACGAGTATTGCGACCCGATGCTGCGTCTCGTGACACCCATTCCCCACGGAGGCCGGGGCTGCATCTTTAGTGCGTCCAACTTTCTTCTACCAAGAGGTCTCGGATGTGGACCAAGCGGTCCTCGGGGTCAGAATTTGCCCGTTTAATGTTGATGAGACCCTTTCAGGTTACTTGACCCATTGTACAGAGACGGAAACTGAGGCTCGGGGAGGCCCCTGGGTGAAGAGGGGTCGGCGTCCGGGCTCCCTGGGTCTGCAGCCACCTCCCGAGCACTGCGTGGGGCCGGGAAGTGCTGACCCCGCCTGTGTGCACAGGAGTTGCCTTCCCTGACCGGAGGCCAGGTGGGGGGGAGGTGTGTGTGTGGGGGGGGCTGCTCGACGGAGAGTGGAGGCCGGGCCGATCCCCGATCGCCAATCGCCGGCCTCTTAGTCTTCTGTCCTCTGCCTGTTTGGGCTGAGTCCCCTGGGCCCCCTCCCCACCGCCCGCCTGATGATTCTGTCTCTGAGCTGAGCCTGGCTCAGGGCGCGTGCATGCTCCTAAGGCAACAACCGGCTCTCTCTCTATCTGTCTCTGTCTCTCTCTCTCTCTCCCTCTCTCTCTCTCTCTGGCAAGCGTACCCGTGGGGGTGGATCGTCTCCTGATACGCGATTCTCGGATCTAACTGAACTTTCCGTGTCAAACACCTCCGACAGCCCCGCCCCGGCGTTCTCCTCGCCAACCGCAGGTGCCGCCCAGAGCCTGCGCGCTCCTCTCCCAGGCTCCAGTCGCAGCCGCGCCGCCAGTGCGCTTCCGAAGGGGGTGCTTTGGCTCGGAATCCATAAACTCACTCATTCCGCCTGCTCTGCATTTTTATGAGGTTCTTGCAGTTTCCAGGGAAGTTCATTTCCTTCCAAAACGCCCATGGCGTAGGTCGTTCCTGAAGCCAGCGACTCCGCCTCAGTGAGTGTGGCAGGCGGGGCTCCTCCTGCCTCCTCGGGTGCTGCTCCCAGGTCTGGGTGTGCCTGACCCCAGGCCCCGGCCCCCCCCTCGGGCGCTACGCCCCCTCTGGGTGTGCCTGGCTCCAGGGCCTGCAGGGAGCCTCGCCCACCTCCTGGGGCAGCCTTGGCGTCCTTGTCTCCGATCTGCCCGTGCGCACTGCACAGATCACCCGGAAGCTGGACTCGGCCCTCTTTGCTGCCCCCGGCCCCAGTGCCTGTCTTCGCCATGAGCCTGGCCCTCCCGGGAGAAGCTCCTCGGCAGGCATCAGATGCCCATCTTGGATGCGTCTCTCTTGGGGGATGGGCCTCTGTAGGTCCAGCTAACAGCCCCCAGCCCTCTCTCTTGCTGGCGGCTGCCTCGGTCTCCCTGTGGCTGTCCCCATCTCCCTGTGGCTGTCCCAGGGACCCTGTGGTTCCCAGACCTGGTGAGGTACCCCGTCGCCCGCTGCCCTGGTTCTGGGCTTGCTCTGGGGTGTGGTGAACATTGTGGTTTCCTGAAGCCTTGGGCACTGTGGAAACCCTCACCTGCTTCCTACTCTCCAAGAAAGGGGGAGGCACAGACAGCAAGCCCCGCCTCTGCCTCCCCCGTGGCCATGGGCTTCGGTCCTGGACCTGCATCCCTTGGCCGAGCTGCCCGGCCTCCTGAGGTCGCTCACGGTCCACCCTGTGCACAGACATCGTCCCGCTCGTCCCCTCCAGGGCGTCTGTCCCACCCTCTCCTCTCTCCGGGTCACCGTCTCCTTGTTCTGCTGGACCATGACGTCTGGAGCAGACGGGCCGCACCGCTGCGCATCTGACAATAGAAATCTCCCGTTGGCCCTGAGGGACCTCCAGTGAGTGACGCCTGCTCCCCGCTCGCCACCAGGGCCAGCCGCCGGCACCACGCCCACGGCGCGCCCTGTGCCCCGAGGGAGCTACCACCCCGACCTGCCAGTGGTCCTCTCCTGGATCCCACAGCTGGGTTTATCTCCTAACATTCTGAGCTTTGCCACCAGGTAGGCAGCACGTTCTTAAAACGTCTGAGAGTGGAGCGATCGGCATGCGTGTGTGCGCCGGTCGGCGCAGCTCGGCCTGCTGACGTGTGCGCAGCGGCAGGTACAGACCGAGGCCTTCCACCCACGCAACTGTTGAAGGAGAACTTTGGGCCCTGGGCGCCTGCGTGAGTTTTCCTACCGGCATCTTCCCGGAGCGAGGCTGTTGGGTAGCGAGAACGCGTCTCTAAATTCCTCACACGGTGCCAAGTCTTTGTGGGGGCTCCCTCCCGGCCGGCGTCCCGCAAGTCTGCCTGCTCGGCCTTCTCCCCAGCCCGTGTTGGTGTCGCGCTGCCGGGGGCGGGCAGTGACTGGGACTTCTCCGGTTCTAATGAGCATTTCCCAACGACGCGTGGGGATTGTGGTTCCCCGTGGACTGGCACGCGCCGGTGCCAGTGTCCGACCCGTTCCCCCTGGAAGTGGAGGTCACACGTCAGGGCCGAGGTCTCCCTCTGTTATGTGTGCAGCTGCGTGTGGTGCCTTTGACTCTAGCTGGTGTTTTGGGAAGCGCGGAAATGCTTAACTGGAATTTGACCAGATTTATCCGACTCTCCCTGTGGGCTCACGGCGCGTCTTGTCCATGGCGGCTGCGAAGCTGCCCTGCCGCGCCGTCTTCTGGGAGGGGGTGAGGTGTTCGCCCTCGGCGCTTGAGCTCAGTGCGTCCAGGGTTAATTTCCACGCACGGTGGGAGACAGAGGCAGGCTTCGTTTCTCCGTGTGTGGGAAAGCGGTGGCCCGAGGATCATCCCTCGCTGTGGGTGCCCCACACCCGCTGGTGCTGGCTCTCCGTGCCCTCCCCGCGTGCCGAGGGCCCGGTCTTCATTCCGGGAGCTCTGTCCCAAGTCTTGGTGTCCAGGACCGCAAGCTGTGTCCTAGTTTTCGGACTTGTCGACCGTTGCTTGTCTCGTCTCGCCTTCTGCATTTCACATCAATGTTAGCGCTAGCTGGTCGTTCTTTGTGGGGCTTTGATTGGTGTCACATCGAATCCATAAACATGGGGCCTGATCGGCTGGCTGATATCGAGCGCTTTAATCAATGCAAATTATGTCTGCGCCTCTTCTAAGAGCTTCGTTAACATCTCCCAATAATGTTTTATTGTTTCCTGAATACAGACCTTTTCCATTTTGTTAGATTAATTTCTTCTTCATAATTTCAGCTGCTATTGTATATTCCCCCTGAGCTTTTCTCACTGGGGTGTAATTTGCATGCAGTAAATTACACAGAACTTAGGGTGCAGCTCGATGCGTGTTGCTGTACACGGACACTGGCGTAACAAACCCTCAATCAAGGCGGGGGCCCCTCCCGGGCAGTCGTCCCGGGCCTCTGGCTGCGGCCACCGCGGTGGGCACTTCTGTCCCTGCAGCTCAGCCGTGGGCGGCGTCTCCATGGGGTTCTGCGGCGTTTGCCGGTTGGCGTCAGGCTTCTGGGCCCGGTGCGGGGCTTGCGAGGTCCGTTTGGGTTTGTCTGTGTCCGCACAGCCGCCATCCTGGGAGGTCTGGGTGGTCTGTGCCGGCTGGCTGTAGCGGCACTCAGTGAGCCTTCTGGGGAGAGTGTGGGCGTGTTTTCTTCTCCCTGGGTGTCTGCGAGTGGGGTGTGCCGAGGCACGCTTAGCTTTGTCAGCGGTGGAAAAGGGTTTCCAAGCTGGGTGCAGCACTTACGGCCCCCAGCCCGCGCCGGGCCACCCCCACCCCCCGCGCCCCACATGGGCTGTCCTCAGTTGTGGCCTTTCTCTGTGAGCCAGGCGGGGTCACGGTCATGGGCGCCCTCCCGTGTGCTGACTGGCCTCTCCTGTCCTCGGTCACGAGCGGTCAGGCCCTTTTATGCACCTGGGAGGCTCCTTGTCCACCAACACTGCCCTCACCCTGAGAGCACAGGTGGACGGATTTTCACGGCTGTGCTTGGGGGTAGCCGCCAGCACGCCGACCCATGGAATGTTCCGTCACCCCGGACGCCTGTGGGTCCTCGCCCTCACCTCCAGCTCTGGCTCCCGTCGCTCTAGAACTCTGCACATGGAGTCGTGTGGTCTGAATTCTCCACTCATGGTGATGCACGGCGCCTGCGTGTGCCGCGTCGGCATACGTGTCTTCAGGCTGCAGTGTGTTGCGCCCCCTTCCATGCTGATACCACAGCTGGGTTGCCCGCGCACCTGCCGGCGGCCGCTGCGCTTGGATCCTGCATCTGGTGGCTCCGAGCGGCGCTGTTAGGAGCGCTGAAGTGTCCGTCTCTGCAGGTGTTTCGTCTCCGTGGGGTGGGTCATCGGCAGGAAGCGGTCTGGAGGCGGCCGTGGCGTTTGTGCCGCCTCAGTCCCGCTTACCACGTCGTCTGTCCCGGTGCTGTGCGGGCCGTGTGGTGGGAGCGCGTGGCTTCTCTGATCCCTCGTGGGCGGCCGCTGTCCCGGTCCTGTTGGCCCTCGGCTGTCTTGTCTTGGGAAGCCTTTTCGCATCTTTCGTCTGTTTCTGCGCTGCCTTCGTGGACTTCAGTTGTGGGATCCTGCCGTCCACCTGTGCTCTCAGGGTGAGACAAAGGGCTTGGCCACTCGTGACCGAGGACAGGAGAGGGCGCCCAGTGACCGTGACCCCGCCTGGACGCCAGCCCGGGGTGCAGTTCCCGAGCTGCGGACGTCACTCCCCGTCTCTTCTCCGGGATATCTTAGACGTGAGTGTTGGTGCAGTCCGACCTTTCGGCACGTCCTTTGATGGTTGCGCTTTTTTGGCACCATCTGAGGCATCGCTGCCATCTCAGGTCTAGAACCTTTACGGTCTTTGACTCCACGTTCGTTGGCGTGAACGACACAGACCGGGGCCTGTCGCCCGGATGACGGCACGCGGCGCTGCTGTTCCAGCGTGGGTGTCTGTGTTTCTGGACTCCACGTTCGTTGGCGTGAACGACACAGACCGGGGCCTGTCGCCCGGATGACGGCACGTGGCGCTGCTGTTCCAGCGTGGGTGCCTGTGTTTCTGTTTCTTGCCTCATGCCCATGGCTCCGTCCCCAGCGCGTAGCTGAGGAGTGAGGAAGGCAGCGTCCCTGCCCGGTCCCCAGTCCTGGGTCCCGAGGGTTTGTTCTTTATGATCAAATCTTGGCGGGAAGCTTTTGTTGGGGGCTCTCTGTCACTGGACGGAGCCCCCGCTGCCCTGGTCTGCAGGGACTTGTCGCCACAGGTCCGCGTTCGCTTGCTGTGTCTGCGGAGGGGAGCACAGCGTTTTCTCCTCTAGTCTCTTCAGCAAGATCAGCTGCTCGGCATTTAAAACGGCTAAAACAGCCTTGACTTCCTGGAATGCACACACTTCTGTACGTTGATGGGCTTGACTTACTGGCATTGTGTCAAGGTTTCAACATCCACGTGCCTGAGAAATACTGGCAGTCAGCTTTTTGAGCTGTGTCGTTAGGTTTCGGTAATGGTTGGCGTGGGCTTCATAAATGAGTTGAGAAGTCGTCTCCTCCTGCTCCATCGGGTGGAGTTCGTTCCCTTTCTCTGATGTGTGGTGGGTGCATCCGTGAAGCCCCCCGGACCAGGAGGCGTCTTGATGGGAGGACTTGAAACCACGGGGGCCGGCGCTGTGGCACAGCAGGTAAAGGTGCTGCCTGCCGTGCTGGCACCCACACGGGCGCCGGGTCAACTCCCGCTGCTCCACTACTGATCCCGCTCCCTGCTAATGCTCCTGGGAAAGCAGTAGGAGATGGCCCGGGTCCTTGGAGCCCTGCACCCACAAGGGAGACCCGGAAGAGGCTCCCGGCTCTGGCCTGGCCCAGCTCTGGCCATTGTGGAGTGAACCAGTGGATGGAAGATCTCCGTCTCTCTCTCTCTCTCTCTCTGTCTCTCTCTGTCTCTCTGTCTCTCTCTCTGTCTCTCTCTCTGTCTCTCTCTGCCTCTCTGTAAATCTACCTTTCAAACAAATAAATAAATAAATCTTTTTAAAGAAATTGTGAAATTCCCTTAGTAACTATAGGGCAGTTCGGGTTTTCCACTTCTTCCTTAGTCAGTTCTGGTAATTTGAGTGTTTAGGAATTTGTCTATTTCTTTGAGGCAGCTGGGCTCATCGCCCTCACATCTCCATATTCTCGGAATGTCTGGTCCGGAGCGGTGCCACACTGTGCGTGCCTGACACAGCCTATGCTGTCTGCCTCGCCGTCTTCGCTGGATGAGCTGGGAGAGAGAGAGAGAGAGAGAGAGAGAGAGAGAGAGAGAGAGAGAAAGAGAGAGAAAGGTCTTCCTTTGCCATTGGTTCACCTTCCAATGGCCGCCGCGGCCGGCTGATCTGAAGCCAGGAGCCAGGTGCTTCTCCTGGTCTCCCATGGGGTGCAGGGCCCCAAGCACCTGGGCCATCCTCCACTGCACTCCCGGGACACAGCAGAGAGCTGGCCTGGAAGAGGGGCAACCGGGACAGAACCCGGCGCCCCAACCGGGACTAGAACCCAGAGTGCCAGCGTTGCAGGCGGAAGATTAGCCTGGTGAGCTGCGGTGCCGGCCATAGTCACTCATTTCTAAGAACCACGTTTTGGTTTCGCTGCTTTTCTGTGTTGTCCTTTTACCGGTTTCTGCTGTTACCTGTATAACTTCCTCCCAGTGACTTTGCATCTACCATGATCTCCTTCTCCAGCTTCTTAAGGTAGGAAGTAGGCTGGTCGGTTTTAGACCCTCCAGTCTCCTACATCAACGTGAAAAGCGCGCAGTGGTTCTCTCCTACTGCGTTACCTGTGTCGCACACATTTCGATGGCTTTCTTGGCGTTAATCAGTGTTCAGTCCCCTCTGGGATTTCTTCTTTGACAAGCAGATTATTTGGACTATTTTTAAAAATATATGTAAAGATTTATTTATTTATTTATTTTGGAAGTCAGAGTTAGAGGGGAGACAGTGAGAGGTCTTCCATCCGCTGGTCACTCCCCAGATGGACGCAATGGCCAGGGCTGGGCCAGGCTGGAGCCAGGAGCTCCACCCGGGTCTCCCACGTGGGTGGCAGGCCCCGAACACTTGGGCCGTCTTCTGCCGCTTTTCCCAGGCGTGTTGGCGGGGAGCTGGATCGGGAGTGGAGCAGGAGTGGACGTGAACCACTGCCCACAGGGGACGCTGGCTCGCAGGCGGCAGCTTTTCTCGACGCCAGCCCCAACCTGTGTTATTTAATTTCCAAATATTTGGGAGATTTTCCAAATATCGTTTTTTGTTAATCATTTCTAATTTACTTGATTTTTAAAATTTCTGTTTTCAATTGTGGAAATGCTGAGACCTGTCTTGCGGCCCGGCAGAAGGCGTGTCTTGCGAGTGTGTGTGTTCTCACTGTCGGCTGGCTGATGGTGCCTCGCCCGGCCTCACCGCTGCTGTCTCCAGGTCCCGTTGTGTGACACCAGCTGCAGCCCCAGCTGGGTCTCTGCTCCTTTCTGCGCCCCCTGTTCCGTGCAGTTCTGCTGTCCCCACGTTCAGGGCTGACCACGTGCTGTGTCCATGCGCGTGGGGCAGCGTGTGCTCCACGTTTCGGCTGTGACCTCTCCTCCTGTGACACGGTAGCCAGAGCCCATCCCGGGTGACGGCCGCTGTCCGCAGTCTTCATGCACTTGCTGAAAGCGCCGACGCATTTATTTTTAATTTTCCTCCCGATCCCGTCTTTCCTTCCTTCTCCGGGGTTAGTTGTCTTTCATGATTCCGTTTTATCTCCATCATTGGCTTTTCATGTGGCGTTTGTTTTAAATTGTTAGCGGTTGCTTTAGGGTTCACCCCCTCTGCCCGCGTGAGGATCTCCCCGTGTAAACTGTCCGTTTTGAGATAAGTTTTCACAGGTAGGAGGGCGGGATTTTCCGTCTCCGCGCAGTCACCTCTGGGCCGGCCTCTCGGCTCCGTGGCGTCTCCATCGTTTCTTAGCACGTTGTCAGGCAGGCGCGCTGGCGGTGAGTTCTGTTTGTCCGGCTGTGAAGCGGTGCTTCAGCCCGATGTCAGAGGTGTTTCCAGGAAACAGAGCTTCGGGCGCGCGGATTTCCCTGCGGTGGCTCCGGCCCCCGGCCTGCGAGGGGTCAGCGCTGGCTGCTGGGTCTGCGCGCTCCTCCGTCCACACCCGCGCTTCTGCGCCGGCGGCTGCGTCTTTCTCCCGTCATGGCCGCCGTGCCCGTTTCTGTGTTTGCAGTTGTGGGCGTTCGGGTTCCATCAGGTGTGGGAAACGTGCAAACTCACCTCTCCCAGGGGCTTTTCCTCCGCCTCCTCCCGGGACTCCGCTGCGTGTGCTGGGAGGGAGGCCTGGCCGCGCGGGTGGCCGCCCCACCCTGGTTTCTGCCATTTTCAGGCCTGGCCCCCGCCTCGTGCCTGTTTGTCGGTTGCCGTCTGTGGTGGAGGCCAGGCCGTGGCGCTGGCGTGCGCACTGGCTTCCGGAGTGTTCTCTGGGGAGCCTCGGGGTCGGGTCTGCCACAGTCGTGCACTCGTGGGCCGGGCTGGTCTCTGAGGACTGGGTCGGTTTTGTCCACGGAGTCCAGCGTGACCCTTGCCCTGTGGTGACGGCGTGGACCTCCTAGGGTCCCTGGGCAGGTCTGGAGACGCTCCCCTCCCCCGCTCCCTGACTGACCACTCAGGGGTGCTCCCCCCGTGTGTGGACTGTCCCCAGCCGCCTCCCCAGCAGGGCCGCGTGAGGCCTGCGTGGCTCCTGCTCTGGTCCCGACGGCCAAGGTCAGTCCCCAGGGGCTCTGTCCCGGCCCTTCCCTGGCCTGGCCACTTCCTTCTGTGTCCCCTTTGCCCCCGCGCAGGGAACCCTGGTTCGCGCTGTTCTGAGCAGGTGTCTGGTGACGGAGGCGAGAGGGCGGGTTCAGGCCAGTTTCTCCTCCTCGCCCGCGTGAGGGGTCACAGAGGAGTTAAAGCCTCTCTCCCTCTCTCTCTCTCCCTCTCTCTCTCCCTCTCTCTCCCTCTCTCTCCCTCTCTCTCCGTCTCTCTCTCTCTCTGTCTCTGTCTCTCTCCCTCTCTCTCTCTCCCTCCCTCTCTCTCTCTCTCTCTCCCTCTCTCTCTCTCTCTCTCTCCTCTCTCTCCCTCTCTCTCTCTCCCTCTCTCTCTCCCTCTCTCTCCCTCTCTCTCTCTCCCTCTCTCTCCCTCTCTCTCCGTCTCTCTCTCTCTCTGTCTCTGTCTCTCTCCCTCTC
>CM027394.1:1477975-1495687 GCA_015711505.1 Sylvilagus bachmani | reverse complement strand
TCCATGTCGGCTCCTTCTTTCCAGGAATGTCCCTCTGGTTTCCAGGGCCTCGGGGGCCCTGACCTGCAGAGCGCAGCCTCGCGGGCGGAGTCCGTGTTCCCGGCTGGCGTGGCGTGAGCCCTGCCACGTGGCTCCCTGTTGCTCTCCTGTGCCTTCACTGGGCTTCCTCAGGTTCTGCGTAGAATCTGATCTCTGTCCTCAGTGGGTCGGCTGCTCCGACACGAGCCGAGGCGCCGTCACCGGAAGCTGAAAGGCGTATTATGTACGAGATGTCCGCTCATCCCTGCCATGTTAGAAGCCTTCACGTTAATTCAAACAACGCGCGTGCAGGGGCCCTTATGTTGCCCCGTGCGGCGGCGCCGGCCAGGAGTGACGGCCCAGCGGCTTCTCTTCCTGCCGGTCCCGTGCGGTGTTTCTGCCCTGGACCTGATGCTCGGCCGGTGCTGCTGGCCCATGTCCCCGGGAGGCGGGGTCCACTCCCGTTGCGCGGACCAGGTGACCACGGAGCTGGGTGCATCACGGTGAGGTTAGGGAAGCTTCTCCTGTCCCTAAGCTCATCCCCTTCCTTTGTTGAGAGAAATCAACAATGCACGGTGACTGGCGTCGCCTCTGCGTGTATTAACGTGATCATGATTCTTCCCTGACGTGGTTACGTAGCGAGTTACGTTGGCTGACTCTCTCCCACTAAAGCGCGCCTGAGGAGGGCAGCCGGTTAACGCCGCCCAGGGAGCCCGCCGCCCGTGTCAGAGCGCCGGTCCAGTCCTGCTGCTGCGCTTCCGCCCCACCTCCCTGCAGACACGCCGGGGAAGGGCCCGCCGCCCGCGTGGGCGATGCAGACTGGAGCTCCCGGCTTCAGCGCCACTCAGCCCCCGCTGTTGCAGCCATTTGGGGTGAGCCAGAGGGTGAAGATCGCTCCTTCCCTCTGTGCCTTCCAGATAAACAAATAATACACCAGCAACCTTTAGTTATTTATTAATTTATTCACAATTTATTTATTTGAAAGGCAGAGTTACAGAGAGGCAGGGGGAAAGAGAGAGAGAGAGAGAGATCTTCCAGCTGCTGGTTCACTCTGCAGTGGCTGCAAAGGCCAGAGCTGTGCCCATCTGAAGCCAGGAGCCAGGAGCTTTTCTGGGTCTCCCATGCGGGTGCAGGGGTCCAGGCACTTGGGCCATCTTCCACTGCTTTCCCAGGCCACAGCAGGGAGCGGGATCGGAAGTGGAGCAGCCGGGACTTGAACAGGCGCCCATATGGGATGCTGGCACTGCAGACGGTGGCTTTACCCACTACACCACAGCACCAACCTCACAGCAAACTTTAAGAAGTACAAAGCACCTGAGTTCTCAGGATAAACGGATGCCGTGAAGTGTGTGTCATGCCGCGGGCTGGCCCCGCGCTAGGAGGCTCGCGTCTGTGTTCACAGTGACCCCACCCCCCGCTCTCTTTCTTTCTGTCTCGGCCTGGTTTGGGCACCAGAGGCCGGCTAGTGTCTCAGCACTGGCCGGAGGCGCCCTCCCGGCCCCTCTGCTGGAGCTCAGATCGCAGTCCCAGCCTCTCGTTCACAGGAGGGTGCTCATTTCCCCTCCGCCCAGGCAGTCCTGGGAAGTGGGTTTGCCTGGGAGCTGGTCTTCTGCGTGTCTGCACACGCGAGCCTGTCCGCAGGATGTGCCTTGAGACGCCTTTTCACTCCCGACCTGGGCTCCTCTCCGCCTCCCTCGCCGCGCCTGCTTCCCCCTGGCCACACGCTGCCAACTTCGTGTCTCCAGCTATAACTTGGTATTTCTGATCCTCTTGGTGGTGGATTTGTCTGCTGTTGCATTAATGTGTTTGTCACACTGTCCAATCCTCTGGCTCCTTAGCCCCTCCCCAGCCGGCCACCCTCCCTGGCACAGCTGTCACGGTGTCACCCGCTCCCCAGCCTGCCACCCTCCCTGCCACAGTCACCATCATGGTGTCACCCCTCCCCAGCCTGCCACCCTCCCTGGCACAGTCGCTGTCATGGTGTCACCCGCTCCCTAGCCTGCCACCCTCCCTGGCACAGCTGCTGTTATGGTGTCACCTGTCCCAGGCTGGGCCACCCTCCCTGGCACAGTCACCATCATGGTGTTACCCCTCCCCAGCCTGCCACCCTCCCTGGCACAGCTGCTGTTATGGTGTCACCCCCCCCCCCAGCTGGCCACCCTCCCTGTCACAGTCGCTGACATGGTGTCACCTGTCCCAGGCTGGGCCACCCTCCCTGGCACAGTCACCATCTTGGTGTCACCGCCCCCAGCCGGCCAGCCTCCCGACTTTGCCGTGTGTATTGCAGGCTCACACTTTCAGGTGCAAACACACTTGGGATTATCACGCTCCTGGTGAACGGCAACTTCTCATCGATACCGAAAGCCACTGTTTACCTCCAGTAGTCTTCGTACCTTGAGGCCGATGGATAGGAATCGACGTGGCTACCGCAGCGTCCTGATTAGCGTTCGCAGGTGCGCCGTTTCCAGTGCTCTCCTTTAAGGCTTTCTTTTCCCGCGTTTGCCACGACTCACGCAAACAGTGTGCGGATCGGAAGTCTTGCCTGACGACCCTGACCTTTAATTGAAGCATTTTGTCCATTAACATCCAGCGCCTTTATGGATGTCTCAAAGCACATGGCTCTGGGTCCACTAGCGGCCGGGATGGCTCTGAGAAGGCTGGCCGCTGGGGAGGCGTCGTGGGGTGTCCGGCCTCCGGCCTGGGTCTGACCGAGGCCCAGAGCTCCTGTGGGTGTCCCAGAGCTGGGTCCCTTAGCAGGCGGGATGGCTCTGAGAAGGCTGGCCGCTGGGGAGGCGTCGTGGGGTGTCCGGCCTCCGGCCTGGGTCTGACCGAGGCCCAGAGCTCCTGTGGGTGTCGCGGGGCCTTGCACAGCTCCCGCCACCTTGTCCTTGCCCTCAGGTCATGGCGGGGAGGGGCAGTGACGGGACCCGTGTGACAGGCGGGCAGGCCCCCAGCCCTGCTGTCCCGCCTTCCCGTCCGGGCTCATAACCTCTCATTTGCTCCCTGGTTATCATTGCAGGGACGTGGCCCCTTACCGGCAGCACCTACAGTTGCTGTTCACACACCAAGCGGCCACGCCGGGCAGAATGAGGGGCAATCAAGCTAAGAGCAAACAGTGCAGCCAGAGGTGGGGTGATACGTGGTGTGCGGCCGCTGCTCTCCGCCCAGCACGGGGTCTGTAGTGAGATGCAGAGTATGTTCTAGAGGAAGGCATGGCGCACGCCCTGGCCACTTCCTGTGGCCGTCGGTGTGGCGGCACAGAGGGTGTCCACAGCACCAGCTCTGGCCCTTCCCGGCTCACCGAGGGCTCCGCCCTGCCACACCAGCTGGCCTCTGACGTCCCTGTGCAGCTCCCCTGTGACCGAGCGGGGCGCCACGGCCTGCGTGGCCCCTTGTGGGCCCAGACGCCCCTGTGAGGTTCGTGTCTTGTTCTTAGTCCTGCTCTGCGATACGTGTGGCCCTTGTCCTAGGTTCTTTGTCTCGTTTTCCTGCTGTCTTGTGGAGCCACTGAGTTTTGATTGATTGATTGATTGATTGATGATTGAACATTCACATTTTTATATGACAGAGCTAGGATAGTTAAAAAGCCAGTTCGTTGGCTTGGGGGTGTAAACGCAGGGTTTGCGACTAAACTAGGTGCAGACAGGTGCACACAGCGTCTGCGTGATGCCACTGCGTTTCTGCCATTTCTGTGGTTTCTGGTGTGCAAAGTGGAGTTCAGTGTCCACAACAACGTAAGTCACCCAGGTGATGTCTTCCCAGGTGCCACCACGCCTTCCAACACCGTGACGGCCGCCAGGTGCCACCACGCCTTCCGATACCCACAACAGCCACCGAGTGCCGCCACGCCTTCCAAAACCCACGACGGCCGCCAAGTGCCGCCACGCCTTCCAAAACCCACGACGGCCGCCAAGTGCCGCCACACTCCCAGTACCCACAGTGGCGCCTCTGGAGGGGCTCCACCTTTGTGTGTGTTAAGGTTTGCTGGTTTTCTCTGGAATTCTGAGGCCGCAGTAGGAGCCACCTCGCCGCGTCTGCTTCTGCCTTGTTCAGCTCGCGATGGCTGGGGCTTGTTGCTGTCTCCCGACAGTTTTAGAAGCTCCTCTGGGGGCTCAGCCCCTAAACATCGCCCTGCGCCCCGGCTCCGTGGGAGCCCTCGCCGCACCCCGCCTCGCGTCAGCCGTGCTCGCGCTGTCACCGGGCGTCGCCCATCTCTTCCACTCTGTGCTGCCTATGGATGGTTTTTAACAAATCAGCCTGTCCTTCGCGTCTCTGTTTTTCCCTCGTTGTGTCTCTTTTGCTGTTAAACACTTGCGCTGAGCCGTTGGGTTCTCGCTCGTTTCTCGCTCATTCGTTGGTTTCTAAATTGCCAAGTTCCCGTGTGGTTCTTCCTGGAGTCTGCTGTGGTTGGGGTGTGGCTCCGGGGTCCTCGCGGCCCGATGGGGTGGGGTCCCTGAGTCTCTGTTCCTGCTGCTCGTCACCCACTGAGAACGAGCACTTGTTCAGGACGGATCCGGGGCTGGCGATGACCACGGCCCCTGCGGAGAGGACGTCTGGCCTCGTCCGGCGGCCTTGGCCTCGCCGTCGCGTTCACCTGAGTGCCAGGGTGCTGCCTGCACAGCTCCTCGCCCTCCCCTCTCCCTGTGCCGGGGCTGCCTCCCCTCCCGTCCTGGCTCCACAGAACAGGGCAACCTGGGCCCCAGCCCATCCCCGCCCTCCTCCTCGGCCAGCTCCTCCTGGGGGTCTGCGGCCCCTGCGCCTCGGCCCTGGTGCTTCCCGGTCTGCCTGTTCGGTCACACCGGGTGCTGTGCTCCGTCCCCAGTGGCGCGTCCCACGGCGAGCACTGGGGCTTCTCCCTTCACGCCCAGCTGCCGCCACCTCCTGCTGGGCCACCCTCCTCTTCGGCGCGCTCAGCAGCTGCCGCTCACCCCTGGAAAGTCCAGTGTCCCCGCCGCGGCCTCTTTGGTCCCCTCGTCATCTGGCCTCCCATGCCCCATCCGCTGCGTCCCCGACTCCTCGCTTTCGGCTGCCGAGGCTGCGCCCTGCCTGCCGCCGTCTCCCCGACCTGCGCCCACACCTAGGAGGGACCCTCCCCGGGGCCAGGCAGTCAGCGAGCGGTTCAGACGCCCGTCCCACGTCGGCGCTCCTGGGCTCAGCTGCTGGCTGTGCACCCTGGGGCGCTGGCGAGGGCTCAGCCGACACGTGGGAGAACTGGGTTGAGTCCTCGGCGCCGGCTTTGGCCCCCGGCCCTGCCCCGTCTGTTGCAGGTTTTGCAGACTGAACCCGGAGGTGCGAGCTCTTTCTCCTCTCAAGCAAAAGCAGAAGGCCGTCTCTCTCCACGTGTCAGCCACGCGCGGGCAGGCCGTCCTTCATCCCTCCACGTGTCAGCCACGCGCCGCCCTGCGGGCAAGGACCCAGAACGCAAGCATGCTTTGCCGCCTCACCTGGTTCTGTGGGCCGGGCGCGGGGGAGACTTGGCTCTGTCTGACGACTCGGCCCAGGCCAGCGCCGCCTGCAGGATCCGCTTCCAAGATGGCTCCCGCGTTGCCTGGCGATCTGAGGTCGGCTCTTGGTGGGGTCCTCTCCACGGGGAGGCGGGGGTGCCCATGACAGGGAGCCACAGGAATGAGCCGGGGCAGCGGTGGCATGGTGCCCTAGCCTCAGAATCTCAACATGTCCCTCCCACGGAACCGTGCTGGTCCCATGCACCACCCCACCTGTGTCCCAGGGTGTCCCTAGGGCTCTGCCTCACCACACCACACACCCCTGGACCCTGCCCCTGGGCCCTGCCCCCGGAATCTGCCCCGCCTGCCTTCTGTCAGCCCCGAACCCACCCGGCTCATAACGTCCCTTGTCGTCCGTCTCACACATCTCAGCATTTGCTTCCGGGAGGCCGCGGTCTTCTCTCCTCTTTCTTCCTGTGCCTGGCACAGTGCACGCTGGAAGGACAAGGCCGGCTCCGGCCCCCAGGCACCTGGGAGAAAGGAGGAGAGAAGCGGAGGCCAGGGGTAGGAGGCCCTGCCAGAGCCGAGGGCTGAGATGGAGCCCTGAGCAAGGCCGGGGCCGCACCGTGCTGGGGCAGCGCGTGGATCACCGAGGGCGGAGCCGAGGGCTGGGATGGAGCCCGGAGCAAGGCCAGGGCCGCACCGTGCTGGGGAGGGCAGCGCGTGGATGGCCGAGGGCGGAGCCCAGGGCTGGGATGGAGCCCAGGGCAAGGCCGGGGCCGCACCGTGCTGGGGCAGCGTGTGGATGGCCGAGGGCGGAGCCCAGGGCTGGGATGGAGCCCAGGGCAAGGCCGGGGCCGCACCGTGCTGGGGCAGCGTGTGGATGGCCGAGGGCGGAGCCCAGGGCCGGGAAACTTGCAGAAAAGCCGAGCTCTTTGCTTTGGTCTCCGAGTCCCAGCGCCCGTTGCCTGGCCTCATCACGGGGAGAGAGAGGCAGAGACAAGCGGTGCAGACACGCATGATGGGAGAGCCCGTGACAGCCGTATGGGAGGCGGGTGAGGGCCGCGGGCCACACGGAGACCGGGGTTTGCAGGCTGGGAGCAGGCGGCGGGCGGGCGAGGTGCTGGGAGGTGCAGGCGCCCCCCAGTGTCCAGTGGCTTTGGTGCTGCGCTGTTGTGGTCCCTCCGTGGACGTCCTGGCTTCTGACTCACGGCTGAAAGAGCCCCCTGCAAACCATCCCCGGTGAGCACAGACGTCTCTTTCCATTATTTCCAGAAACCTGTACTCAGTCTGCATCGGGGGGCTGGGGGCTGGGGGCGCCGGCCTCAGGAGCCTCCCCTGACTGGGCCGGGCCCTGTGGGGCCACCCTGCTGGCCCAGGACTGGAGCCGGCCGTGTGCACGTGTGCACTGCTCGCTAGGCATGCACTCTCGACTTTTCCTGAATGCATTTGCCCTCCTATTCAGTTATCAAACAGATGCTTTTTGACCAGTTACGAGGCTACCAGAGCCTTTGAAGGCCCGTAGGGAGATGGGGGGGCCTCGGCCATGTTCCTGGCTGAGAGCAGAAGGCCGATATCGCTGTGCTGATAGCGAGGATCCAGCCCCCGCCCTCCCCCTGCTCCGTGTGGGTGGCGCTGGGCGGGGGGCCTGCTTTCCTCAGTCCACCACTCAGACGATTCCCCGGGGAAGCCCCCGCACCTACGCGGCCACAGTCACCTGCGGCTCACCATTGCACGCCCAGGTGAGGGGCTCGAGGGTCAGAGTCGCCTCAGTCACAGCAGCCCGGAGCGGGAAGCAGTCCACTGACCCACACACGTCAGCAAACGTGGTCTCTCCACGCGGCCTTGAGGAGGAAGGAGGCTCTGACGCCCGCCCCCACGAGGCTGGAGCCCGAGGACGCTGGGTCCAGGTGTCTCAGTTCAGAGAGGGTGGGGTGGTGGGGCGGGGGCCGGAGCCTCCAGTCCGCGACAGGGCGACGGCTGGAGCTGGACGCGGTGGCGCTCGCACACCTCCGTGGCCGTGTTCGGTGCCTGCAGCCGCGGCGGCCGTGGGTTTTGCGTGGTGCGTGTTGTGCTGCCACAGCAGCGGCTTCCTGGCGATCCCGGCGCCGTTGCTCGGGGCCCCGCAGACCCTCTGCCGCCACCGCCGAGGAGCTGGGAGCCCGTTTCCTGGTCGCGCTCCCTGGGGCAGCTCCGGTGGTGCAGGTTTGGGGTTCTGTGGGTTTGTGGACGCTGTCCGTGGCCCCATCCTCGCTCTCCCCTCCCCTCCCTTCCCCTCCCCTCCCCCGCCCTTTCTTTCCCAGCTCCTGCCGGGGACTCGTGCACCACAGACCACATGGCGCGGCTGCCTCCTTCCTCTCGGCGAGGCCACACAGCGTGGAGGGGGTGGTGCGGGCCGCGGGCTCCGGCTCTCCCTGGTGTCCCTGAGGGCGGCTAGGTTGAGGGGGCTTCCCTGCCCCCTTCCTTCCTGCAGCCCGGGGGGGGGGGGGGCTGTGCACAGAGAGAGGGGAGGGCCGGTGGGCGGGGTTTCCAGAAAGTGCTGTGCTGGCATGGGGAGAGGCCCGGCCTCGGACGGCTCCCTGACTCCTGACTCTGGCAAGTTGCTCCGGCAGGGGGAGGGGAGGAAGGAGGGCAGGGGAGGAGGAGGAGGGGGAGAGGAGGAAGGAGGGCAGGGGAGGGGAGGAAGGAGCGTAGGGGGAGGGTGCAGCCTTCGCCTGGGACCTCTCCTTACTGGGCAGCTGGCGGAGATGGGCGGGGCTGGGGGTTGAGCGAAGACTTCCCTGAGGATGGTCCTGTCTGCCAGCAGGGCCTGGCACCTCAGGAAGTCGCCGAGGCCCGGCCACCAGGAGCCCAGGCTCCAGGAGAGGCATCGAGTTCGTGTTTTCATGACTTCCGCACAAGTTACTCAGCTAGATGTTTTTTAAAGATTTATTTATCTATTTGAAAGTGTTACACACAGAGAGAAGGAGAGGGGGAGAGAGAGAGAGAGAGAGAGAGAGAGGTCTTCCATCTGTTGGTTCACTCCCCAGTTGGCCACAATGGCCGGGGCTGAGCTGATCCGAAGCCAGGAGCCAGGAGCTTCTTCTGAGTCCTCCACGTGGTGCAGGGGCCCAAGGACTCGGGCCATCTTCTACTGCTTTCCCAGGCCACAGCAGAGAGCTGGATCAGAAGTGGAGCTGCCGGCTCCCGAACTGGTGCCCATATGGGATGCCAGCACTGTAGGCGGCGGCTTTACCCGCTACGCCATTGCATTGGGCCCCCCCAGCCAATTTTTTAAAGTGGAGAGCGGAGGCTCCTGGAATGCCTCAGTACCTGTCTGCATGTGTTTTGTGTGTGTGCTTGTGTGGGTGTGCACATGCATGTGCACATACGGACACATGTACACGCACACACATGTTGCTTGCATGCACATGCGTGCAGGTGTTCATGCATAGCTGGATGTGTGCCTGCATGAGCACGTGTACATGTGTGTGCGTGCTGGTGACCTGAGTCTACCAGGGAGGACTCTGGGCTGCAGCGGAGTGAGTGGTGCCGACAGCCCCTGGCTACGCCATGTCCCTGTGTGGCTGCAGCCTGGGAGACGCCTGGCCCTGCTCTCATTGTCCCATCTGACCCTGGCTTGGTCTTCGTCCTCCCTCTCTCCTCCCTTAGTCTTCCTCCTCATCTCTAACCCTCAGACTGATGGGCAGAGACCCCCAAGACAACTGGCTGTCCTTGACATTGGTTCCGGCCAACTTTCCCGGCTCTAGCTTGCATTCGTGGAGGACGGGGGCGCTCCAGGCGGTGCAGGGATACTGGCCTCTTGGGTCACCCCGGCCCTCCTCCTCCTCTCTTGGGAAGACGCCCGACCCTGCGGCTCGCAGACCCCGGGACTCACCCAGACTTCAGTGGCCAAAATCTCTCCTTCAAGGAGCCAAGGAAGCCCTGGCTTGACTTGTTTAGTTGGTTAATCTGTGGTAAAGCCATCAGAAATGATTTATCGATCTGTTTCAAAGCGGAATCCCAGGAGGAGGATACGATCCCATCTTTGCCACAAATCCCACGTTCAGCCTGATCCTGAAGGTGTTTTCGAGGTAGGATTTGCAGTAAGAATTTCATACTGAGCTAAAACTGCCGTAAACCTTCCTGGTGCTTCAGGCACACGCATTGCTCGATTGAAAAGTCGTCGGCAGCTGCAGCCAGAGCAGCGTCTTTGTTTCCACACGCGGTCCAAGTCCCAGAGGTGCCAACCCGGGACTGGGGCCAGGTTTGCCGGGTGTGCCTCCTGGGGACCCCCGGGAGCGTCAGGTCAAGGCTTGACTAGGGGCTGTGGTGGCGCCTGAGGGCAGGGACAGCCGATGCCTGCGCTGTGTGTGGGCGCTGGAGTCGTCGAGGTTCTCCCAGGAATGTACATAAACAGAACGAGGGCCCACACTGTGGTGTGGCGGATTGAAGCTGCAGCCTGCAGTGCCGGCATCCCATATGGGTGCTGGTTCGAGTCCCGGCTGCTCCTCTTCCGATCCAGCTTGCTGCTATGGGCTGGGAAAGCAGTGGAAGATGGCCCAAGTGCTTGGGCCCCTGCACCCATGTGGGAGACCCAAAAAAAAGAAGCTCCTGGCTCCTGGCTTCGGATCAGCTCAGCTTTGGCCATTGCAGTCATTTGGGGAGAGGGCCGGCGAATGGAAGACCTCTCTCTCTCTCTCTCTCTCTCTCTCTCTCTCTCTCTCTCTCTCCCTGGCTCTGCCTCTCTCTGTAACTCTGACTTTCAAACAAATAAAATAAATCTTAAAAAAAGTAAATAGAACCGTATATTATATAAATAAATAGATTTTCAATGTTCATGTGTAGAGAGAGACCTGAAGGAGCTGGGGCGCTGGCAGGTCTGAACTCTGCAGCGTGGGCCGCGGGCTGGAGGCCCAGGGCGAGCTGACACCACAGCCCCGGTGTGCAGGCAGAACCCCGTCTCCCTCCAGGGGACCAGCCTCTGTCCCAGGAAGGCCTCCTGCTGATGGGGCGAGGCCCCTCACGTCCTGGAGGGTCTCGTGCCTGACTTCTGCCCCCCTCACTCGGGGGTCATGGCCCCAGATGCCTTCCCAGTGACATCCGGGCTCCTGTCCTGGCCGAGCCGGCACATAACGGGAGGTCCTGGAGGGAAAGTGGAGGCCTGGCAGGAGGGTGGGCACAGGGGCAGAGCAGGGAGAGGGCGGGGGCAGAGTCCACGAGGCCTGGGTGCCAGCCGGTCACTGGCCATGATAAAGGTGGGACAGATGCCAAGGAGGGGCCGCTGTAGCAGCATATCCACAGGCCAGGCAGGGACGAGACGGCAGGGCGGGGCTGCCCAGGGCGGGCTGCTGGGGCTGGGAGCCGGCCTGGTGGATGGCCTGGAGCTGGTGGACATGCCTGGGGTGCAGTGGACATCTGCAGATTTGTGCTGAGGGGCCGCGAACAGATTGCACCTGCTTGTCCACCTGGGCACTGTCCTCTCTGCCAACGCCTTCCCATGCCTGCTTTACCTAGTGATTTCTGGGCACATCAACTCAACTCGCCAGCAGGTGCCTGGCACGCCAGAGGAGCTGGGGAACTGCTTGCCAGTGAGTGAGGGACTGGATACCCAGGCGACCGAGGGACTGGATTGCTAGGTGACTGAGTCTGTGGACGCCCTGGCTCGGCCTCAGCGTGGCCCTGTGCGCGGCCGAGAGCCACACGCTTGGTGAGAAGCGCGTGGGGAGCGCTGATACTCCGCCCCAGCGTGCGCCTTCATCTATTTAATAACCTGCCCGTGTTGTGTTTTCCAGTGGTAACAAGGCTGCCGTGAACACCCTTGAACGTTAATCTTCCGGCACTTGTTTATTTCCTCAGAATAGAATCCCAGACACGTGTGGACACATGAAGCGCATTGCCAAGGGACCAAGTAGGATGGCGACAGCTTGGTGGAATCACGGCTGAGAACCCAGGAATCCTGGGTTAATCCTGCCCTGTCGGTCACGCCCGGCTTGTGCAGGTAGTGCAGGTGCAGCAGCCACGTGGGAGATGGCACGGGGTGGCTTCCCCTTGACGGCGACCAGAGCCTGAGGTTCCGGTGCAAGCTCGCTGTGGACCAGCTGGGTGGGAGCGTGCGGCTCAGGCCGGACCACTGTCACCCCTCCGACAGCCCTGGGGTCTTTGCAGCGGTTGGTTGCCGCGTGGTAGACAGGCTCGAGCGTGACCCAGTGCCCAGGCTTGCCTTGAGTGAGGGTGGAGGATCCAGGCCCAGGCACACCTGCTGCAAAGCCGGGGAGGGGTGGGAGAGAGAGGGCGAGATGGGCAGCCTGGCTGGAGGGCCCAGCCCCGGCTCCGCATGGAGATGAGGAGGGGAAGGGGGCAGCAGGAAGAGGTGTGTTCCTCCCCCCAGGAACATGCCGTGAACATGTCAGGACACGCAGGCCACCAGCCACCCTGGACTCGCTGGCTTCAGGCGACCCCCGCGTGGGTGCTCGCGATTCAGAGGGTCAGTGACTGTGGCTGGGCTCAGCAGGGTGGCTCTTCTGGCCGCGGTGGGCTCCCTCACGTGGTCAGGCCGTGCATCGCGACGTTGGGGCTGGCCCTGCGGGATTGCAGCCCCTGGTGACACTGTCCATCTCAGTAGGCCTCGGTGCACAACAGCGCCTTTCTCAGAACCGGCCATGACCGCGTGGGCTTGGCTGTGGTCACCCTGGCTTCCTTGCTGTCAGCGGGAGTGACGGTCTCTCCGTGGGCTGGCCAGGCCTGCCCGTGGAGCTGGCACACTGTCCTCACTTCCACCACAGTCTAGGGGTCAACACGGGTCGCAGGTCCAGATCAGACCCGAGGCGTGGAGAGTTAGGCCCTTTCCCGGAGGGTGCGGTGCTTTCAACGCTGCCCCAGGCCGCAGGCTGAAGCGTGACCGTGCCGTGAGGAGTGCCCCACTCCAGCCCCGGCCCGGCTCGTGCCCTCTGACCTGTGACTCGGCAGGAAGGCCATTGCCAGGCGCTGGTGCCTTCGGGTTGGGCGTCCTGCCTGTGGGAGGTGAGAGGCACACTTCGTCCTCTACAGGCCGTCCAGTTTGCCGCGTGCTCCTACGGCCGCAGGAAGCAGAGGCGGCGCGGGTGGCGGGGTGTGTGGACGGAGGCAGGAGCAGGCGCACAGCCTCTCAGTCGGCCGCCGTGGCCGTCACAGAACGCCCGAGGCCTGCTGCTTCCTAGAGAACACGGGTTGATTCTGGCTCATTTTCCAGACCCTCCAAGTCCAAACAGCACGACGCGGCTCCAGGCAGGGCTCCCAGCTGTGTGACGTCACGGCCTGTGCACCTGTGTGCCTGCGTCATCTCAGCGTGCCTCTCTCTCTCCCCAGCCAGGAGGATTTTACCATGGATCAATCTCTTCCCTAATGACCTAATCCAGCCTGGCCACTTCCCCAAAGTGCCCCCTCTAAACACTGTCACTGGGTTAAGTTCCCGCCCTCTGCTCCGTTGACATAACGGGAGCTCAGCACCCGCGTGAGTCCCGGGGACCGGCACTCAAACCAGAGCACGGCCCTGAGCCCAAGGTCTGACCAGCGGCTTGTCCTGGTGGCGGGGAAGGCCGCGGGAGGGCGAGACCTGGGGCCCGGTGTCGGCTCCTTCCCAGAAAACCTTCGGACATCGAGACTGGACAGCGGGGCAGAGCTGGGCCCTGTGCTCCCAGCTGGCCGCTGCCCTGCTGGCCGCCGCCTTCCCATCAGCCTCTTCCCCAGAGTCGTCGCTGTGGGGGAATAAATCGGCATCACTTGTGATCCTAGTGGAAGTGCCTCCAGCCTGCTGGTGCCCACTGCTCGGGAGCGAGGCTCTTAAATCAGTCTGGAAGCGGCTTCCACGCAGGATACAAATAGCCTTCCGACGGGCTGGGAATCCCTGCCAGATCCCTGCCTCGAACAGGATGAAAAATGGGATTAATCTGAACAGAGCAGGCGGCGGGCACCTGCTTACCCCGTGTTAGACACTCAGGAGGCTGCGGAAATCGCCGTGTCCTGCTGCAGCCAGAGTCGGCGCCAGGGCCGACGGACCCGGCCTGGGGGCCTGGGCCTGGGCCTTGCCGGTGGCCACCTGACCAACGCTGGCGGCACCGCCGCTTTCCTGCCCGGAGTAGGGCCGGCAGCCCTCGCCTTGCTGGGCCGCGGGAGCGCTGGCCACGGCACAGCAGAGAGCAGGGGTCCGCGCGGCCCAGGCACCTACCGCCCCAGGAGGAAGCGTCCAGCCCTGCGGTGCAGGGGCTCCTCCTGCGACCCGCCTTGTCGCAGGGGAGTGGAGAGGCGTGCTGGCGTCCTGCTTCCTTGCTCCCAGTCCTCTAAGCATTGTTCACGCCGGGCGAGCTGCGTGATTAACACGCGTGACGGCTGTGCGCGTCAGGTGACTGCCCGGTGCTCGCGTTGCTTCCGTCTGTTGGCGATGGTGCTGCAGCGTAGGTCACTCAGCCCGCCAGCGTGTCGGATTTCGGTCACTTTGTGCTCGAGTTCCCAGAAGTGGTTTCACACACACACACAGCCCGCCACGGTGGTTGGCGTCTCTCCGAACTCCTGCTCAGAAGTCCCTACCAATTTGCACTGTCACCAGCAACAAGTGACTGCCATCGGGTTTATTGAGCTCTTGCCAGGATGAAGAATCACGTCCCCGTATTTCTTCAGTGGATGTGAAAGGGGGCACATTGTTCTTTTTAAGGAGTGCGGCAGCTTGGCTGGCCGACTGCACTTCCCGGTCTCCTTCCCTGGGTGTCTGCGTGGCCCCGGGGGCAGTGGTGAAGCAGCCACCAGGGGCCCCACGCGCCATCCTTTGCTGGCCTGGCTTGGAGCTGCGAGAGCCAGGGCTGGACCAGGCCGAAGCCAGGGCCCAGGAGCTCCCCCCGGCCAGCCGCGTGGGGCAGGGACCCGCGCCCGTGGGCCGGCACCTGCTGCTTCCCAGGTGCGTGAGCAGGAAGCTGGGTCAGAAGCGGAGTCAGCAGGACTGGAACTGCTCAGGTGCCGGATCGCAGGGGCTGAGCCATGAATACAGCCCCTGGTCTCGCTGTTTGAATGGACACCGAGAATCCAGTCGTGCGAAGGCGTCGTAACCGATAGCATCAGCCATGTGCTCGCGGCCGTTCGAGGGACTCCCGGTCTGTCACAGACAGTGCGTTCTGGCGCAGGTGCTAACGGCTGACGGCCGGGTGGACGGATAGCAGGTGGATGGTGTCACCCAGCGGCCGGCGTGCAGGTTCCTTCTGCTTTCCGGGTGCCCCGTGCACTGAGCTGTCAGCGTGGAAGCCACATCCCCGAGCCCTTTGCCGGAGGGGCCTGGTTTCATTTCTGCAGAGGACGGCCGCTGCCATGCAGTGTGCAAGCCCAGCCGGAAAGCCGCCGACTCTCGTGACGGACAGCGCGAGACCCGGGCTGCGCAGTGCCTGGGCACTTCCAGTGGCGGCCAGCCCACCGTCCCGTAGCAGATGTGCGTGGCGCTGCACCTCTCGGACCTCTGCATGCTTCGGGGCTTCTCCGACCGTCACACTCCCCAGCAGCGAGGGCTTTGTGCTGCGCCGAGTCCCGGCCCGTGAGCGCCCGCAGCCACTCCCGCTGCTCCCTGCCTCTCCCAACCCCGGGCCTTGCGTGGCACCCCTGTTTCCGTGTTTGGACTCACCTTCCCCATGGAACCGTCGTGGATGGAGAGAGGAAGTGCGGTTCCCTGCCCAGCCCCTGCTGCGTGTGGACCCCCGAGCTTCCGCTCGGCAAGTGCAGACGCCTCCTTGTGCCAGGTGACGTCTGGAACAGCCCGGCTTCTGAGCGGCCGCACCCCTCCTCGGGAGGGGGTGGAGTGGCCTCTTTCCCCGGTGTCCTTTGTCCCCTGCAGCCCGCCTCGTGGAGACTGCTGCCCTGCGCAGCCTCTGTGAGTGGCCTTGTCTTGGTGAAGTTGGAAGTTAATTCGGCTACGATCCTGCTTCTTACTGGGGCCTGTACCCTGGGAGCAGGTCGCCCCCGGCTGCTCCGCTGGCCGCTCCGCTCCGCGAGGGCCGGCCGTGCTGTGTGCCGTGGCCGTCTCCGGACTGGGCATCCTCCCCTTCCTCTTGGCCTCTGTGGACTCCGTGTGGCCAGTGGCTGCCACACGTGGCTGGCGTGGTTCCTGCCCCTCTACTTCCTTGGCACCTGTTGAGCTGTTTATCGGAGCTGAGTGAGCCTCCTCTCCCTGGACACGGCAGCTGTGCAGATCTGTGTCACCGCTCAGGTCTCCGCTCAAGCCCCGTGCCCGTCCCCTCCCATCCACCTTAGCTGCCATGAAGCCACTGTCGCATTCAAACGGGTTTTTTCCTCCGGGACCCGGAAACCACCTTTGTTTTAGCTTCATAGATGTACAAGGTACTTCAACGAGGTTGCGGAAAGTAGAATTAAAAGATAGGTTTGTTTTTCTGGTTTCGACACTCATGCCTACATGGGATCTTCAAAAAGTTCGTGGAAGATTGCGAACAGACTGAGCACGGCCGTCAGAGCTCTGTGGCATCAGACGAAGGGACCCTCCGGTTCCGCGCGGACCCCTGGGGTGGCGCGTGCCGTCCGTCCTCCCCTCGCCCCCCGGGTGGGTGCCTCCTCTGAGACTTCATGGCTGATGTCAGGACTTCTATAGGTCTGTGGATCTCTGAAACCCGACGAGGAAGCTGGCGGTTGCAGCGTCCGTCCTGCGCCTGCGTTGGGCGCGGCCGCGGTCACGCAGGAGGCCAGGCTGCTGGTCTCCCGTGTTGTCCAGAGAAGGCCTGTGCTCACCAGCCAGCGGCGGCAGCTGTTCCTGACAGCGCGCCTTCCGTCTGCGGGCCCGCGTTGCTGTACGTTACCCCTGAGAAGTCCCTGGATGACCCTAAGGTTGTTTTCCCGTCACGCTGATTTTGCTCTGTCTTGAGACGCCACTGGGCGTGGGTTGGGTCCTCGTTGTCCGTCTCCCCGGCCCTTTGCTAACTTCCGTTCCGATTTGCCCTCTCCCAGCCCCACCTGCCGCTGCCGCGTGTCCTCAGTGCATCTGTGGCTGGCTCCCTCAGACACGGGCTGTCGTCCTCAGGTCCCCCTGAGCACTGCCCGGGTTCCAGCCCTCCCGCTGGCTCTCGGCCCTGTCATCTCTGCTCAGAGCTCTTGCCGCAGCCCCATCCCCGTCTTAAGTCACAGAATTGTCCTAATCGAGATGAAAGGCCTGTGCCTGTTAGACGCCGCGGAGTCTCGGGCTCGTGGCCGTGTTGTGTCAGCTTGGCTTCTGCCTGCGCACACCAGGCTGTCACTTCGTTCACGGCACAGCTTCTGCTCCGGCAGCTCCTTCACGAGCTGCTCCCGGCAGGTGGGGCTCCTCAGGAGTTGCTGGTGCAGCCCACGGCTCCTGAAACCCACAGCCGAGGCGGGCACCGGCCCATTGCACGGCTCCTGAAACCCACAGCCGAGGCGGGCACCGGCCCATTGCACGGCTCCTGAAACCCACAGCCGAGGCGGGCACCGGCCCATTGCACGGCTCCTGAAACCCACAGCCGAGGCGTGCACCCGGCCCATTGCACGGCTCCTGAAACCCACAGCCGAGGCGTGCACCCGGCCCATTGCACGATCCTGAAACCCACAGCCGAGGCGGGCACCTGGCCCATTGCACGATCCTGAAACCCACAGCCGAGGCGGGCACACGGCCCATTCCGCGGCTCCTGAACTTCTGACGCCACCCACTGTGCGCCACAGACTCCAGTGGCTCTGCCCAGCCACGTGTGTCCTTGTAGCATAGACAGTGGCCTCTTGATGGAGATGCTAAGGCCCATAGCCTGGGGCGCCGTGCCAACGCCGAGGGCGCACTTGACTGAGTTGGGCCTGGTTCCCAGCAGTAACTGGGCACGGTGCCCTGTGTCTGTGGCCCCTGGACGGCATCGCAGGTGCAGACCTGAGGGGCTCCAGGGCCACTCCGTGTCCCTGTCTCGTGTTCTGGCTCCCCGTCGGCGTCCTGACTCGGGCCGTCTGTGCTCCCAGTGGCCTCCCTGCAGCGGACACATGCTTGGCCACCTGTGAGGCTTTCCCGGGGGCCTGTGGTGGCTCAGGCCCCTCCCACACTGCACTCACCCGGCCCCCTGCAACCCTGAGATAAAGGACAGAGCCCCCTCCCTCCCTCCCTGGCTCGCCCTGCCTGGTGGACAGAGCCTCCCCCCCCCCCTTCCTTGCTGGTCCTGCTTGGTGGACAGAGCCCCCCTCCTTCCCCCCCTTGCCCTCTCAGTAGACAGAGCCCCCCTCCCTCCCTCCCCCCTCCTTCCCTCCCTCCCCCCCC
>CM027394.1:1427895-1470316 GCA_015711505.1 Sylvilagus bachmani | reverse complement strand
GTCCCTGGACCGCTCTGCGCTCAGTCCCTGGGCCCCTCTGCGCTCAGTCCCTGGACCGCTCTGCACTCAGTCCCTGGGCCCCTCTGTGCTCAGTCCCTGGGCCCCTCTGCGCTCAGTCCCTGGGCCCCTCTGTGCTCAGTCCCTGGGCCCCTCTGTGCTCAGTCCCTGGGCCTCCATCGTCCTGCAGATCCTACTCCGGATTGGCCCCTCTCTTGTCCATTTCCCAGCAGTTTTTTTTTTTTTTTGACAGGCAGAGTGGACAGTGAGAGAGAGAGAGACAGAGAGAAAGGTCTTCCTTTGCCGTTGGTTCACCCCCCAATGGCCGCTGCGGCCAGCGCACCACGCTCATCCGATGGCAGGAGCCAGGTGCCAGGTGCTTTTCCTGGTCTCCCATGGGGTGCAGGGCCCAAGCACCTGGGCCATCCTCCACTGCACTCCCGGGCCACAGCAGAGAGCTGGCCTGGAAGAGGGGCAACCGGGACAGAATCTGGAGCCCCGACGGGGACTAGAACCCGGTGTGCCGGCGCCGCAAGGCAGAGGATTAGCCTAGTGAGCCGCAGCGCCGGCCCCAAGGGCGGGCCAGGCAGAAGCCAGGAGTCAGGAGCTCTATCCAGGTCTCCCACGTGGGTGCAGGGGCCTCGTGCCTGAGCCGTCCTCCGCTGCTTTCCCAGTACGTTAGCAGGAAGCTGGATAGGAAGTGGAGCAGCTGGGATGTGAACCGGCGCCCACATGGGAAGCCAGCGCCGCAGACAGTGGCTCAACCTGCTGCACCACAGCGCTGGCCCCAGATATTTTAACTGTGTCCAGGGGGCAGATTGATCGCAACAGCAGTTGCACCATGGCCACCGGCCAGGACTCCCGCCCAGCGTCCTGCACCCACTGCCCAGCAGGGTGGGAGACCCGTCTGGACCGGCTTGTCCACACCACGTGGGTAGGAGCAAGCAGGAGATGAGTGAGCACACTGGCCCTTCCTGCCTGTCAGTTCCCCACATCTGCTGTGCACCCTGCATTAGGACCCAACACAGCAGCACACTGAGGGCCGGCGCCGCAGCTCACTAGGCTAATCCTCCGCCTGCGGTGCCAGTACACCGGGTTCTAGTCCCGGTCGGGGCGCCGGGTTCTGTCCCAGTTGCCCCTCTTCCAGGCCAGCTCTCTGCTGTGGCCCAGGAGTGCAGTGGAGGATGGCCCAAGTGCTTGGGCCCTGCACCCCATGGGAGACCAGGAGAAGCACCTGGCTCCTGCCTTCAGATCAGCGCGGTGCGCCGGCCGCAGCGGCCATTGGGGGGTGAACCAACGGCAAAGGAAGACCTTTCTCTCTGTCTCTCTCTTTCACTGTCCACTCTGCCTGTCAAAACAAACAAACAAAAGAAAAAACACATGTTGAGGACCAGCCCGGGTCCCTTCTCTGGTTCCCGGCACCAAGAACTCGGTGCCCCTGTGGCACTTGGATCACATGGGTGCAGACTGGCCAACGGGTCCCAGCTTCACACAGGCACGAATGCTGTGACGGCGGCAAAGTGGAGCCAGGAACGGGGCTGGTGGGAGCTCTGGGGCTGGAATGGACGCGGCGGCTACTGGGGCTGGAATGGACAGTGGTGGCTTCTGGGGCAGTCACATTTGACAAGAGGGAACCAGTGGGGCAGAAACCTAAGCAGAGAGCAGACAACAGGATCTTCAGCGGAGGGTGGAGAGCCCAGGGAGCCTTGAAGTGGTTGATGGGGTGATGGGTGCTGGGGGAGACGGGACGCCCTGGGTCTGGAAGGAGCAGGTGCCTGCCTGACCGTGGGAGGTGAGCTGATGCCCCCCGGAGGCCCATCTTCCCTCCGCCCGCCCCATCGGAAGCTCCAAATGGCCGAGCCCCTGGACATGATGTTCTCTGTTCTCAAGTGGAGCCTTTGCAAGCGCCGCGAAGCACCCGGGCCCTCGTGGCTGACAGGGACTGGGGGGCTCCCGGGAGGCTGAGCCTGACACGCCCGGCTCCCCGCCGCCCGTGCTGTCCGGCCCGCCGGACAGAGTGCAGAGTGGCCGCTGGTGGCTATTCTGGGGCTGTGAGGATGCAGCTGGGATTTCCGTGTCTCACATCCGCCGTGTGATGGATCCCGGCCTGGGCTCTGATCCCTGGATTAGGGCCTTGACGCAGGCGCTGGGCCGCACCCTCCTCCGCCCCTGGCTGGAGCGTGTGGATTAAGGCACCGGGTCACGTCACAGTCTGGCCAGAGCTCACAGTGCCTCTGGCTAAGCCCAGTGTGAATCCGAGTCGAGCGCAGTGGCTGTGGAGCCTGGCTGAGAACGACAGGGAAGTGGGGTTGAGGGGACCAGAGCTTCGGTTCTGCCTCCCAGGGTTTGCATTCGCCTGTCTCCAGCCACACGGCGGGCGGGGGCCTGCTGGAGGGGCTCGGGCCAGGGCCAGGGGTCCCCTGGGTTAGGTGCTTGCCTCAGGCAGGGGCAGCTGCTGTGGCGTCTGGCCCCGCCCCTCCAGCCTGCCCACTTTCGGCCTCAGTAGGAGCTGTGCAGAGGCCGAGCAGCTGCTGGGGCCTGGGCTTGGGTCAGACCCAGGAGCCCCGGCCTCTTGTGCGAATTACCCGGTCACAGCAGAAAAGGGACCGGGACGCCATCCATCCGGGGCCGGCCATGCTCATTTGTGCTTTTCTGGCCAGAGTGCAGATCTAGAGTGATGGTGAGGGGTAGGAGCTAAGATTAGGGGAGGATTAGCGTTAGATTTGTAGCTAAATTCAGTGTTAGTGTTAAGTTAGGGTTAGAGCTAGGGTTAGAGCTAGGGTAGGGGCAGTGTCAGGGTCAGGGTCAGGGTTAGACACATCTCTTGGTGTGCATTCTCCTCCCCTGCCCACAGTCATGGAGCTGGGACGCCACACTTCCTTTGTGACGTGGAGACAATGGCAGCCTCTCGTCCAAGGGTCTGTAAGTATCTCAGCCAGCCCCTGGGATACCGAGGCCTCCTGCCCTCCTTCTGACCGTCCCACCTGACGGCCCCCTGTGCGCCTGCTGCCCAGTTCTGGCTGACATGGCCAGGCATGGACTGTGCCCTGTGTTGCGCACTGGAAGGTCCTGCAGGTGTAGGACACAGTCCCCGCCAGCAAGGAGCTCACATCCCCATTCTGCAAGCGGAGACCACGTGGCTCAGCCTGGCTTCTCTGGGGAGCGAAGCCCGCGTCAGGTCCCGTTTTAGAAGAAGGCACAGCCTCGGGCAGCAGTGAGGAGACACGGGGCTGCTAGGGAGGGGTGGAGGGCCAGCGCGCTGCGCACTGGCGGGGCTGGCGCGGCGGCGCAGGGTTAGGCCAGCACTTGCGATGCTCCCGAGTGAGGACGCGGCTCACGTCCCCACTGCTGTGCTTGTGGTCCAGCTCCCTGCGGATGCCCCGAGCAGCAGACGGCCCAAGAGTGGGTCCTGCCACCCACATGGGAGACATGGGTACCCCGAGCAGCAGCAGCAGACGGCCCAAGAGTGGCCCCTGCCACCCACATGGGAGACATGGGTACCCCGAGCAGCAGCAGCAGACGGCCCAAGAGTGGCCCCTGCCACCCACATGGGAGACATGGGTACCCCGAGCAGCAGCAGCAGACGGCCCATTGCTTGGGACCTGGGAGCCCAGGGGCGGTGGAGAAGGAAGACCCCAGGGGGATGGCCGGAAGGCAGCGGGATCGGCAGTTTCCGCAGCTGCTCCTGCCCGCAGGCCGTGTCCCGATCTTGTCCGAGCTGTGCTGATTCCCGTCTTTGCAAATAGCATAAGGAGGGATGATGACACGGCTCCCAGGTACTACCTCCTTCGTGGCTTCCTCATCTGCAAAGGGAGACGGGGCTCGAGAGCCGTCACACGAGCGTCCGTCCTATCTCGTGGTGCCCAGGTGTGGGGAGCCCTTGATGGTCCAGCCTGTCTGATCCCAGCAGCCACTCCTCCTCAGGACCCACCCCCCACCCCAGAGGCCTGCAGGGGCGGTGGGAGGGCTGGGCCCAGCCTGGGTCTCCGATGGCTCCACAGACATCGGCGCAGTGGAGGAAGCTGGGAGCTCTCGCCCCAGCAGGGCTGGGTCCCGCAGCCCCACCGGAGTCAGCTTGCCAAACATTTCCTTAATAATCCGTCCGCTAACACTAAACCGTTTCGCAAGGATTTTGATTTGGCGGGCTTTGGCAGCGTTCTGTCTCCCCCCTCCTCCCTCCTCCCTCCTCCCTCCTCCCCTGCTGCACCTGGTCTCCCTGCTGGCCCTTGCGTAGGGCCCTGGCCACCGTGGAGTCCTTCCTGCCGGCCCCAGGGTCCCACCATGCAGGACGGGCGGCCTTGCTCTGGCGAGCTCTGGGGCAGAAGTTCCAGCCCAGCCCCAGCTCCTGGTGGCCGCCGAGGCCCCGGGTCGCCACACCGTTTGCCCCCCGGGCCAGTGCCTCCGTCCTGTGGATAGATTCGGCCTCAGGGAGCGGGTCAGGCACGCACAGGGCACGACAGCCGGTGCAGTTAACTGTGATTAATGACTCAGGAGCCCCTCAAAGTTCACAGCTCATTTAAGGGGACACAGGGACACAAGACCCCTCAAACCATCCCGCGAGGTTCCATGACTCCTGCGTCCTCCTGGAAGTGTGTTCTGTTTAGGTTTGTTTTTGGCAGAGTGAGTGAAATGAGTTCATAAATGGTCTCCACATCCCGGGCGGGACGGCTGCTTCCCGAGTGGGATCCGTGTGCGTCCTGCCGGTCCACTTCCCATCCAGCTCCCTGCACCTGCGAAGCCAGAGGACTCCGGGAAAGTGAGGGCGAACGCCGGTGGCAGAGGTGGAAGAGCCCAGCCGAACGACGCTTTCCAAACTTCTCGGTGGGTTTCTGGCGCGGTGCTGGTGCGAGAGTCAGAAGGCAGCGGGCCACAGCCGTCCCAGGTGTGGCTGGGAGAGGGAGCCGGAGCACGCGGCTCCCCATCACAGCCGCTTCCCACAACGTCTCGAGGCCTGCTCACAACTGCCCCGGGGCTGGTGGTGACTGCTGCACCCCGGGGTCCCCACCCCCCCGCTCTGACTGCACAGAACGGGCCTCTCAGCTGCGTCCGACTTCGTTTTGGGAAATATTTCTGCAGTTGGCGCTGATCTTGTGTCTGCCTGTGTTCAGAGCAGGGAGGGGTCATTGGCTTGGTGTGCCCTCCACAGCCACAGGATCCCAGGGGAGCGACGTGGGGCTGCCCCGTCTCATGGAGTCGCTGCCAGTCGCAAGGGGTGACGCGTCTTCAAATCTGACGGAAATGCAATCAGTGTGGGGACGGGCTGGATGCACACCTGTGTCCCTGCGCAGCACGAGGTGGAACCAGCCCCCGTGTCCGTCGACAGACAGCACACGTGTGGTGTGTGGATGCAATGGCACACGGTTTTCACCTTTAAGATCCAGAAACTTCTGTCATATACGGCAACTGGGTGGACCTGGGTGGGCACAGACGTCCCACTGAGGGGGGCATGCCGCCTGGAGGTTTCATGGAGAGAGCCTTGGGGGAGGCTTGAATTTGGCCTCCGAGGACTGTGTGCAGGGGGCGGTGGGCGGCGTCCTGCTGGGGGCTGGGGTCCGCGTGCTTGCTCTGGTGGGAGTTGGGTGTGAGATTCCTCCCAGGGTCACTGTCACGGAGGAAGTGAGGGGCGAGCGCCCGCGGCCGGTTGAGGAGGACGAGGGAGACGGTGCAGGTGTGTGAGCAGCTGTGTCTGTCTTCATCCTGCGTCTCAGGTCTGGGCCCGAGAGCCGGGGGAGCTCTCCCCAGGTGTCGCTGAATCATGCCATAACCACAGCCCAGACTGCAGCAACACGGATTCATTTATATGCACACGGATTCTGACATGAGCTGCGTCTCCCAAGCAAGCAGAGACGGGGAGCGGCTTCTGGCGGCCGTGATAAGAATGAAGTGGGCAGACGAGCTGCTCAGGCAGGAGCCTGGACAGTTGACGGGAGAGGCGGGCAAAGACAGTGGATCGGAGGGCGCCCGGCCAGGCAGTGGCCACCCAGCAGAGGGCCCTGCGGGGGGCAGGGGTGGCCATGTGGGACGGTCCCTGCTGGCGATGCTCAAAGCGTAGCTCTGGATGGGCAGGGAAGCGTGGGGAAGCTGGCACAGAGGCAAGCAGGGGCCACAGCCCACGAGCCGCTCATCTGGCATTGTTCACCTGCCCGGTGCCTCCCAGGGGCCTGAGCGGGGGGGGGGGGCGAGGGCGGCAGGATGAGCCTGCGAAGCACGGAAGACCAGGGCAGCAGCGAGGGGCTGAGCTCCTGGGAGCCACAGGGCCAGCTCCCCGTGGCTCCTTGTGGCTCCCCGTGGCTCCCTGTGGCTCCCCATGGCTCCTCACGACTCCCCGTAGCTCCCTGTGACTCCCCGTGGCTCCCTGTGGCTCCCTGTGGCTCCTCGCGACTCCCCGTGGCTCCCCATGACTCCCAGTGGCTCCCTGTAGCTCCTTGTGGCTCTCTGCAGCTCCCTGTGGCTCTCCGTGGCTCCTCACGACTCCCCGTGGCTCCCTGTGGCTCCCCGTGGCTCCCTGTGGCTCCCCGTGGCTTCCCTCCCTCCAGCGCATCCCGTGTGCTGAGGCTCTGGACACAGCCTTCCCCAGAAATGTCTGCCCCGGGCACAGGAGGGCGTTTTCGGGGGCTGCTTGACCGGGCCGCACACTGGCTGGCGTCCAGGCGTTCCGTGTGTTCTCCCGAAGCCCTGGAGACCTGAGAGCGGAAGCAGGGCCTGGGCAGGGCGGGCTGTCCCTCTGGGGGCCCCTGCGGCTGCTGGTACTCCGAGGCCCACACAGGCGTCTCCTTGCTGCCGCCTCTCTCCTCCCCTCCTGCCTCTCTTCTGGCCATGAAAGGGCTCGGACACGGGGGGTGAAGGGCGCCCCATCTCCGTGGATCCCACCTGCAGGACCCCATTTCCAAACGAGGTCGTCCAGGGAGGAGCGGGCAGTGATGGCGTCCACAGGGGCAAGGGGCTCGGGCAGTCGTGGAGCTCCCCGGTGAGAAGCGGGGGTCCCCTGTCTCTGGGGCTCCCCCCACAGGCAGCCCTGTTACCTGCTGTCACCGTCTGTCTCAGCTGTTCCCCGTCGGGGCTGCTGCCCCAGAGGTCTGCCCCCCGCCCTGTCCAGCTATGGAGACCGCTCTGGAGCCAGCCCTGAGCCGCCCGCAGCTCTCCAGAGGCCCGGTCAGGGGCCCTGCACCACGGCGGCCAGCGTGCCCGTGCCACACTGCAGGTTCATGACAGCAGCACGCATTTCTCACACGTGTCACCATGTCCCGGTGTAGTGTGGGACCCCTGCTCACCCCTCAGCACCATGTGGCAGGGGCCGCCCACCACCCTGGCATCCACACGGACGAACCCAGTCTGCCAGTGTTCCGAGGAATGCCTGGAAAATGAAAGAACAGCACCCACAGGGTGCAGCACGTGCGTCGCTGAGCCCAGGAGCCGGGCCCGGCACTTACAGCTCCTTAGTTTCTTCAAGATTTATTTATTTAGTTGGTAGAGTGATGGGATGGTGGGGGAGGGGGAGAGAGAGAGAGAGAGAGAGAGAGAGAGAGGTCTTCCATGTGGTGGTTCGCTCCCCAGATGGCCACAACAGCCATGCCTGGGCCAGGCCCAAGCCAGGAGCCAGGAGCTTCATCCAGGTCTCCCACGTGGGTGCAGGGGCCCAGGCGCGTGGGCCGTCCTCCACTGCTTTCCCAGGCCTTGAGCAGGGAGCTGGATCAAACCAGCACTGCGATGCGGGAAACCACGCTGCAAGTGGCAGCCTGACCACCTCCCCAGTGCCGGCCCCAGCAGCCTCATCTTCCCCGGGTGCGCCCAAGCCCCGCGCTCCTGCGTGGACGCCTGAGACTGTCCCTCCCCAGACCCCACTGTCTGTACTTGTGACGGGCGGTGCTCGGCAGCTTGCGTTTGGCTCCTCTGGCACCTGCTGTGCACCGTGCGCCTGACTCTGGATCTCCACCTGGACAAGACCTCGCCCAGCTCCTCTGTCCCCCGACGGCAGAGACCTGCCCGGCGTGACCTCCCCCGCTCCTGTCCCAGCTCCTTCTCAGCTCCCCTCTGACTGCAGGTGCAGAGCGGGGTGGTGAAGCACACTCTCAGACTCCGTGTCTGAGCAGCACACGTGGCGCTTGGCTCTGCCGCTCACACAGCATCAGCTTGTCCGGCTCCACCCGCGCTGTGGCCAGTGCCAGGGCTCCCTTCTCGGGGAGGCAGCCCTGCGCTCCGGACATCTGCCCCCTGTCCTCAGCTGGGCACGGGTGGCAGGACGCGGGAGCGCACACAGCTCGCGAGCAGACCCACTTCGTCCCTGCGGGTGGATCCTTGGGATGAGGGACCCACTTCATCCCTGCGGGCAGATCCTTGGGATGAGGGACCCACTTCATCCCTGCGGGCAGATCCTCAGGGTGAGGGACCCACTTCATCCCTGCGGGCAGATCCTCAGGGTGAGGGACCCACTTCGCCCCTGTGGGTGGATCCTCAGGGCCCCCTGCAGATTCCGGTCTTGGTTTCCTGAGGGAGCTTCGTGCACCTCCTCAGAACGGCTGTGCCGGTTGCCCGCCGCCAGTGCTGTTCTGGGTACCGTGGTCTGAACGCCACTGGCTGTTCAGGTGTGAGTGTATTTGTGGGCTCTCCGGTCTGTTCCACTGACGGATTTATGTCTTTGCTTTGTCCGGGATCATGCTGTGCCTCGCATCACAGTGTCGTTGGAGAGCCGATCGCTTGATGCCGTTAGCTTTGCTCTTTGGGGTCGTAGCTGCTTGGCTGTGTGTGCGTGTGTGTGCGTGTGTGCGTGTGTGCGGTCCTCTATGACTTTTAAGCCTGTTTTGTCCATTTATATGAAAAATGACACTGGAGCCCTGACGGGCGTCGTGCTGAATCGATGGGTCGCTTTTGCAGTGTGGACATTTTAACAACACCGCTTGCCACCTGTGAGCCCGGGGCGACTTTCCATTGGCTGTGTCTTCTTCGCTTTCTCCGGTTCGTGTTTTAGTTTTCAGTGCGGAGGTGTTCCCAGCTGAAGCTGTTCCTGACACTTCGTCTTTGTGGCTGCTGTGAGGCGGCGTTGTTCCCCTGATTTCCTCGTCACACAGTTCTCCGTCCGCACGCAGAAAAGCCACTGCTTTTGTGTCCCCTATGCCTTTATTCTAGCAGTTGGGGTGGAGCCGTTAGGGATTAAGTAAACAAAATCACGCCGTAAGCAGGCAGGGGCCGTTCCAGTCTCCCTTGCCAGCGTGGGCGCTCTGAGTCTCCTCTCGCCCAGTGGCCCTGGCGAGGGGTCTGATGCTGCGCTGAGTCCAATGGCAAAGGCGAGTGACGCTGCCGCCTCCCGGATTTGCGAGGGAGCGTCCATCTTTCTCCGCTGGGCGTAGCGCTGGCCGCGGGCTTCCCATGCCCGTGGCCACGGCTGCACTGCACGCAGTCCTCTGTCTGCTGGGCCGTTTTCTTCCGTCAGGCGAGGGTGTTGGCATGTCGTGGATTACAGCTGTGCCTTCCTCCCGGGCTCGTTGGCACGGAGAGCGCGTCTCCATCCTCGCCTGTGGTCCGCGTGGCCTCAGAATCGCGCGCGGGCAGCTCGTGCAGGGCCTTGTTCTCCATCCTTCACTCACGGGGTCTTTTTTAAGCTTTATTTATTTATTTGAAAGTCAGAGTTACACAGAGAGAGGAGAGGCAGAGAGAGAGAGAGAGAGAGAGAGAGAGAGGTCTTCCCTCCGTTGGTTCATTCCCCAATTGGCTGCGACAGCCAGAACTACGCTGATCCAAAGCCAGGAGCCAGGAGCTTCTTCCAGGTCTCCCACGTGGGTGCAGGGGCCCAAGGACCTGGGCCGTCTTCCACTGCTTTCCCAGGTGCATTAGCAGGGACCTGGATCAGAAGTGGAGCAGCCGGGACTTGAACCGGGGTCCATATGGGATGCTGGCACCCCAGGCCAGGGTGTTAACCCACTGCGCCACAGCGCCGGCCCCCGTGTGTCTCTTTATTGGAGATTCTGCTGCATTTGCATTCAAGGAGCTACTGGTGGATGCGGGATCCAGCACCTTGGGCTGAAACTTGCTGGGTTGGTTCCTCTCCTCCTCTGGTTTTCCCTCGCCGTCCTTTCGTCCTCTTCTGTTTGCTTCTTCTAGAAAGAACTGTGCTCAGGGAGAGGTCTGACACGCGGCTGGCAGCTCCAGTGGCTTCGCGCAGCCCCGCCCCAGCCCTGCCTCCACGTCCCCGTTCCTGGTGGCATCAGCGCCTCGCAGTGTGCACTCCCGCGCAGCTGTCTCCGGGGCCACTCCCCAGCCTGCTGCTGGGGGTCCCTGTCACGCCGAGGGGCTTCTGAGTGCCCGGTGCCCGGAGCCAGGGGCTGTGGGCTCTCTTTGTTCCAGCCTCCCAGCTTCCTGTCAGTTCCCGCGAGGGGGCTGGCGGCAGGGAGCTCCCTCCGTTCTTGTTTGCCCCGGGGACTTCTGCTTCTCCCTGTTTTGCAAGCTGGCCTCGCTGGCCAGGCCTCCCTGGCAGGGCGTTTGTCGGCAGCATGGCTGTGCTATCCCCATGGGTCCTGCTGAGCTGTGGCCCTGCTGGGCCATGTGAGCCGTGGGCCTCCTGAGCTATGGGTCCTGCTGAGCCGTGGGCCTGCGTCCCTGTGTGCTGTGGTTCCTCCCTCTCACTGCTCCCTGGATGTTTTGTGCGCCTTTGAGCGCCGGGCACTGCTGAATGAGTTGATGGGTCCCCGTATGCAGGCCCCGTGCCGGGCTGTGGGCCTGTGTCCCCGTGTGCTGGGCCGTGGCCTGCGTCCCCGTGTGCTAGGCCGTGGTCTGCGTCTCCGTGTGCTGGGCCGTGGCCTGCGTCCCCGTGTGCTGGGCTGTGGGCCTGTGTCCCCGTGTGCTGGGCTGTGGCCTGTGTCCCCATGTGCTGGGCCGTGGCCTGCGTCCCCGTGTGCTAGGCCGTGGTCTGCGTCCCCGTATGCTGGGCCGTGGCCTGCGTCCCTGTGTGCTGGGCCATGGCCTACGTCCCCGTGTGCTGGGCTGTGGTCTGCATCCCCGTGTGCCGGGCTGTGGGCCTGCGTCCCTGTGTGCAGGCCCCGTGCCAGGCTGTGGGCCTGCGTCCCTATGTGCAGGCCCCGTGCCAGGCTGTGGGCCTGCGTCCCCGTGTGCTGGGCCGTGGCCTGCGTCCCCGTGTGCTGGGCCGTGGGCCTGAGTCCCCGTGTGCTGGGCCGTGGCCTGCGTCCCCGTGTGCTGGGCCGTGGGCCTGCGTCCCCGTGTGCTGGTCCATGGCCTGCGTCCCTGTGTGCTGGACCGTGGCCTGCGTCCCTGTATGCTGGGCCGTGGCCTGCATCCCCGTGTGCTGGGCCGTGGGCCTGCGTCCCCATATGCTGGGCCGTGGCCTGCGTCCCCGTGTGCTGGGCCGTGGCCTGCGTCCCCGTGTGCTGGGCCGTGGCCTGCGTCCCCGTGTGCTGGGCCGTGGCCTGCGTCCCCGTGTGCTGGGCCGTGGGCCTGAGTCCCCGTATGCTGGGCCGTGGTCTGTGTCCCCATATGCTGGGCCGTGGCCTGCGTCCCCGTGTACTAGGCCGTGGTCTGCGTCTCCGTGTGCTGGGCCGTGGCCTGTGTCCCCATATGCTGGGCCGTGGCCTGCGTCCCCGTGTGCTGGGCCGTGGCCTGCGTCCCCATGTGCTGGGCCGTGGCCTGCGTCCCTGTGTGCTGGGCCGTGGCCTGCGTCCCCGTGTGCTGGGCCATGGCCTGCGTCCCCGTGTGCAGGCCCCGTGCTGGGCCGTGGCCTGCGTCCCCGTGTGCTGGGCCGTGGCCTGCGTCCCCGTGTGCAGGCCCCGTGCTGGGCCGTGGCCTGCGTCCCCGTGTGCTGGGCCGTGGGCCGCGCGGCCGGGGCAGGGCAGGGCTTCCGGTCATTTCCTTAGACACGCTTCCGGCCCCTTCCTCTCCCCTCACCTGCCTTTAGGGGAAGGTGCGCTCCCTTGATGATGCCCCTGATCCCTCCGGGCTGCCTTTCTTCTCCGTCTGCGACGTCTGTCTGGGAGCGCAGTGTAATTCCCTCGCTCCAGTCTCTGCTGCACCCTTCAGGGCGTTAACTCGTGCATTGCTCCCCCACAGACAGGTGCAGGCGACGCGGCTGCGGGCTTCACCCCGTCGGCAGCTCGTTCTCAGTGAGCCCGGGGGCGCGGTCCCCACGCCGGGGCAGCCCCTGGTCCTCACCCTGCTTGTCCGGCCTCGCCATGGATCCCACGTCTGCCCTGGCTTCGGGGTCCGTGGAGTCAGTCCCTCTGGCCCCCACTCGCGCTGGCTTCTCTCCCTCTGGCTTCTCTCCCCCAAGCTGGCTTCTCTCCCTCTGGGTCATAACCAGAATTTATTTTGGTGCCAAAAATTTCTGCCCCGTGTTTCTCGCAGTAAGCATTTCCAGGATCTCGTATTTCTTTGGTACATTTCGCAGCTTTTTTCTAGTTTCTCATGTTGGATTCTTGTCTTATTAAGTCTCAACCTTTTTTTTGTCTCAACTTAACAGTGTACATTTCTTTTTATGCACGAACTTAGCTACATCCTGTGAGTTTTGAAATGTAATTATATTTTATATATATAATGTAATCTTTGTCTTTTATCCGTGACTGATTTGGAAGCGTGCTGCAAAGATTCTGCAAGTCTATTCAGTCTTTCTGAAGACCCTTTTGTCATTAACTCCTAATTTAATTAGTTTTGTCTGCCTCAGCTCAAGCCTTTGAAGTGGGATGTGGCGATGTTTAAACGCGCCCTGAGTGCCGGGCGGAACGCGGTCCCGGGCTGCTGCGTTCTCACCAGGACGAGCTTGCGAACCGTGAGCTCCAACTGTTGAGTGTGTTTTCCAGCTTTTATTTCTTCCTCCATTAATAATTGCCTGATATATATGCTTTTAAATATTTATCTGTTTATCTGAAAGGAAGAATGACAGACAGAGAGGAAGGGAGGGAGAGAGGGAGGGGGGAGGAGAGAGAGAGAGAGAGAGAGAGAGACAGAGAGAAGAGGGAGGGGGAGAGAGAGAGGGAGGGGGAGGGAGAGAGAAAGATAGACAGACAGAGAGAGCGAGCGAGAGGGAGGGAGAGGGAAACCATTCGCTCATTCACTCCCCAGATAGCTCGGCCAGGCCAAACCTGCAGCCGGGAGCTCCGTCCTGGGCTCCACGTGGGTGCCGGAGCCCAGCCCTTGGGCCACCACTGCTGGCTTCCCGGGTGCAGCAGAGGGAGCCGGGTGGGAGGCGGAGCGGCACGGTGCTGGCACTGCCAGCGGCGGCCTGACCTGCTGCACCGCGACGCCAGCTGTGGGGTGAGTCCTGTGTGGAGCTGTCAGCCGTGTCGGCATGTTTAACGTGTGTCGTCTTGCAGGGATCGTGTTTTTGTCTGTGTATTTTGCTTTAAGCCCAGCTGGTGCGTATTTCGATTTCCTTTGGGCTGCTGTTTCTCGGATGCATCTTTTTCATCCTCCCACGTTCTGAAGTTCGCGGTCACCCGCTCAGAGCCCAGTGCAGCGTCTCCCCTGTAAGTGCCGAGCCTGGACGACCTGTGTTTGGAGTTTGTAAGAGGTCTTGATTTATGTTTATCATCTTTTTAAAAAGATTCATTTTATTTACTTGAAAGGCAGAGACACAGAGAGAGAAGGGAGAAAAGGAGAGAATCCGAGGTCTCCCCTCTGCTGGTTGTCACCACAAATGGCTGGAACGGCCAGGGCTGGGCCAGGCCAGAGCCAGGAGCCAGGAGCTCCATCCGGGTCTCCCACAGGGTGCAGGGGCCTGAGCACCTGGGCCATCTTCCGCTGCCCTCCCAGGCCATAGCAGAGAGCTGGATCAGAGTGGAGGAGCCGGGACTCGAACCAGCGTCCATGTGGATGCCGGCACAGCAGAGGGCAGCTTCACCCGCTAGGCCACAGCGCCGGCCCCTGCGCTTATCATCTTTTATGCTTTCTCTCGCTCCGACTTTTCCTGTTCCCCCTCTGACTGTTCATCTGTGTGTTGATTTTATTTTAATCATTCCACTATTTCCCTTCGGAATGGTTTTGAACTCTCATTTATTTAGAATTTATCTTAGCAAATTTTACTTTTAAACATAGCAAAGTAAAAGTATTTACTCTTCTCCAAAAAAAGGTCAGGGTCCAAGTCTGCATTAGCCCCAGAGATAAATTACAACCCCCACGTACACGTTAGCCCCTCTGTGTGGCGCGCTGTTCTGTCCGTGTCACTGCCCGGCGCTGGGCGGGTGCTGTAGCTGCCTGGTTACTGGCTGTGTCCTGAGCGCTTTGCTCCAAGGTGTGCGGACCCCAGGCGTCTCATGTTCGCCAGCCCCGGTTTGTGCCGCTGTTTCTCCTGGGTGTGCTCTCACCCTGCTGAGGGTGCGTTCCTGGGCCCTCCGCTTACACAGCTGTCCGCGCTCTCCCCTCGTCACAAGCGCACGGGTCCTCTGAGACGGCCCACGGCACCTCCCTTGTGTCCTCCCTGCGTCTCAGTGCTGCCTCGTAGTAGACGTCGCGTCCCCCCGCCGCCTTAGCACCTCCTCCATCCCGCAGTGTGGCCACCACGTGTCTGGGGCGGATTCATTGCGTGTCAGAGGGAGGTCCCTGTGTTGCTCTGGGCCACGTGGACCTGAGCCTCGCGTCCTTCGTGAGGTCCCCCCACGCCGACCTCTCTGCCCTCCCTCTGCACCCGCCTCTCGTGATGGAGTTGGTGCCGCGTCTCCTTCCAGCCCAGCAACCGCTGCATCCGCTGTGCCTGGCCCACGGAGCCGCCCACGGAGCTCCAGTGTCAACTATGACGCAGTTTACGATGTTGCTCCTAAATTACCACTTTATTATTTTTCAAATTTCTGCCACTTTATAGCCCCTTGTATTTCACACGTGTTTTAAAATCTCATTTCCCAGGGCCTATTTCACACGCATATCTTCCGTTGTGGCTGTATGCCACACCGCGGGGCCGGCTCTGGGCGGGGAGAGGTGAGATCTCTGTGCCACGCCCCGGGGCCGGCTCTGGGCGGGAAGACATGAGATCTCTGTGCCACGCCCCGGGGCCGGCTCTGGGCGGGGAGACGTGAGATCTCTGTGCCAGGCCAGGGCGCCGGCTCTGGGCGGGGAGACGTGAGATCTCTGGGCCAGGCCGCGGTGTCAGCCCTGGGCCGGGAGACCCCGCTGCCCGTCGGCCCGCAGCCTGCCTTTCTGTTTATTTTGAGATTTTTTGATCAGGGCTCAATTTTCTTGTAACTTCGTGTGTGATCAGGATTTGAGGCCCACGTGGGAGGTGCGTTCTGGGCACGAGAGTCTGTGTTTGCTGTTAGATTCTCTGGGGCCCTGGGTTGTTGCCGCGAGGGCCAGGGCTACTTTAACAGGATTTCTCACTTGGAAGCTTCTGTTTTTCTTCTTTTCGACACAGCGGCTGAGTTCAGCTTAGACTCGCACGCGGCTCCGTGCGGGGCTTCAGCTCATTTGCTGTACCCTCAACGCCAGATTTGGGCCCCGCGTGGCTCTTAATCGTCTTTGAGCGAGGCCTGGGAGCTTGTGACGACTGGCGTGCTCAGCGGAAGCTCTTGGGGGTCCAGCTTCGTGTGTGGACCTCTTGGGGCTGACTGGCCGGGCCCTCTGTGCCCCAGGTCCGTGCCGCCTTTAGGTCGGGGTCAGGGTCTCTGTCACCGGGGGCAGATCTGGCTTCAGGGTCCGGTGCCTCTCTGGAGTCCGACTTCCTGGTGCCGTGTGGTCCCTGCGCCACTGGGCACGGCCGTACTCCATCGGGCTGGATTCTGCTGCTGTCGGGGAGGGAGTGGCCCATTTCGTTTCTAAAACAAAGCTGCTCAGGAAGGCAGACGGCTTGTATCTGCTCAGCGTCTCAGGCCACGATCGGCTGCACCCCGGGGCCGGCTCTGCTGGGGCAGGCGTGTGCGGTCGGCTCACCACGCGCCGAGGGCGTCGGTGCTCTGTGTCCGTGGGCCTCCTTGTGAAGCCGCGGGGACTGGGTCATCAGGCTCCACCCTCCAGCAGAGCCCAGTGCAGACACTGCCCCAGGCCCCACGCAGACGCCGAGTTGGACGGAGCCTCCGCCCTCGAGCTGGCGCTGCCGACCGAAGACTGCGGTTCAACATCCACGTGCACCACGGAGGCCACGCTGTGTTTCAAACGAACAGAAGCAGTGTTCACGCTGTGTATTGTTTTTATTTAAAAGATCTCTACTATGTATTTGAAAGGCAGAGTTACAGTGAGAGAGAGAGGGAAAGAGAGGCTCTTCCCTCTGCTGGTTCACCCCCCGGACGGCTGTAGCTCCCGGGACTGGCCCGGCAGAAGCCAGGAGCCAGGTGTCCATCTGGGTCTCTGCGTGGGTGCAGGGCCAGGTTCTGGGGCGTCCTCCACTGCTTTCCCAGGCGCGTTAGCAGGGAGCCCGAGTGGAAGTGGGGCGGCCAGGCCACACACCGGTGCCCACACGGGTGCTGCAGGCGGTAGCTCACCCGCTGTGCCACTGTGCCCGCCCCATTTTATGGTTTTGTTCTTGCATTTCCCCTCCGTTCTCTGTCTGCACTCCTGTCCTGCCTGGCCGTCTCACAGCATGCAGCGTGATGGACTTGACTGTGTCTTTGCCCGTGGGAGAACCTGGGCCGCAGTCGGTGCTGCTCTCTACAAACCTGACTCCTGTGGGCGTGAGCGAGTGTCGTGCTGGGGGTCTCCCTGCAGGACCCCGCTCACACTCAGACCCCACCCTGCCCGTGGCTCCTTGGCCTCCAGCTGCAGCGGGGTTTGCAGGCCCTGCCCCGGGGCCAGGAGCCCCCGGGGCCTCCACCACCCGCTGCCCTCCGGCTCCAGGCAGGGCGTCTCTCTCGTCCTGCTTTGCTCTTGTCTGGACGTGCACTACTGCCTCCTCCGGGAAGCCCTCTGCAAGTCCCTGGGCTGGAGCGAGTGGCCCTTGCAGCCGCAAGTCCCTGGCAGCCACAGTTCAGTGAGCTGCCGGCCCCTGGGCACCTGCCCCTTCCCCTTGGGGGTTCCGAGTGGTTCTCCGTTCTGCTCCCCAGAGCCAGGTGTGCCCTGGGCGCTCGGTTGAACTCACCCATGCTCACCCTCCTCTGCAGGGCAGCGCCTGGACGGCCGTCAGTGTCCTCGTCCCCTGGGGAGCAGCTTCTGGGGCGGACAGAGCCCCGGAGCCCGGGCCGTTCCGTGCAATGACGCGACACCTGGCGGCGGTGCCCTGGGAGGTTGTTTATTTGTCTCATAACTGCAGAAAAGCAATCCGGCCTCCTCGCTCCCGTTTATGAGCAAAACGTCCTCTTAGGTCGTTGAGGAAAGCGGGTTTTAGACCATTAACTTTTTTTATTTCACCTTTTATTGGCGTTTAAATAACAAGGTGAGCGTGGAGCACCACGCGGGTGATTATGGAGCCGTCACAGGCGTTTAGAGCACTCGTGGGGCGGGCGGCGAGGCTCAGCGCCGAGGCCGAGCAGCGCATTTGTCTAACCTTTCCCCTCCGTGCAGTGACCTGTGTGCCAGCGGGGACGGGCGCCGGGAGTCCGCGCGGCCATGGCTGCTGCCCGGCGCTGCCCAGCCCACTTTCTCGAAGGCGGCGCTGGCGACAGACGTGCAGCCTCACAGGCCACGGGGAAGAGCCCGGAGTCCCAAACCCAGGGTTCTTTAAGACGGATTGATTCGCTTGAAAGCAAAGTGACTCGGAGAGGAAGGACCGACAGAGATCTTCCATCCCTGGTTCACGCCCCAAATGCCTGCAAAAGCCGGGGCTGGGCCAGGCTGAACCCAGGAGGCAGGTGCTCTGTCCAGGTCTCCCTCGCGGGTGCAGGGGCCCGAGCACTTGGCCCATTATCAGCTGCCTCCCAGGTGCCTTAGCAGGGAGCTGGATCGGAAGCGGAGCAGCCGGGACTCGAACCACCACTCAGAGGCCGGATATGGTGTCCCAAGCAACTTGACCACCACACCACAGCTCCTGCCCCGAGAGGCCTGGGACTCTGAGCCCAGCTGTCCAGCCACTGCCGCAGCGGGTCACAGACGCCCGAGTTCCTGCTCCGTGCAGTGGGAGTGAGGGGAAGGCTGGCCCCCCAGCGGTGACCCCAGGTAAATGAGACAGCAGTGCAAAGGGGCTGGGACAGTGAAGTAGTGCAAGCCTCCGTTGTGAGTTTAAGTATCACTTTATCACTTCCTTGTGGCCAGGACCTGTGAAGGGCACGGTGGACGCGAGAGCCAGCACGCCTGTGCCTGATGTGAACAAAGGATCGGGATTGCTCGCCAGCTTGCCGTCACCCTCCACCGCTCTCTTGTCCTCCCAGGCCGCGTTCTGCTCGGACACGTCCCTGTTCCCGGTCCCCATGGAGCCCCTGCAGCCCTGGGAGGAGAGCCGGAGACACCCTCAGCCTCTCTAGCACCGGGCTCTCTGGGCCTCCAGGACCTGTCTCCTTCGGGGGTGCCGATGTCCGTCCTGGGGGGACACACGGAAGTGTCAAAGGTGGACTTGGGGCTGAGACGCTCGAGCACCGAGGTCCAGGGCCGTGGAAGGGCACCACGTGTGCTGCTGCCCGAGACCCACAGCGGCCAGAAGGCTCCTTGTGGAGTCCGCAAAGGGGATGCAGGGAGCCCCCGGTGCCTCCACGCTTCCCAGAAGCCTCCACGGGTTGCCACAGCAGGCCAGGTGTGCTGGCCCTGGAAAGGAGACCAGGTGGGGCGGTGGCCAAGGGAGAAGGCAGCGTGTTCTGGGAAGGTGGCACCCTGGGTAGGGGTGCTGAGAAGGGAGGAGACAGGAAGTGGCAGCTCAGGGGGACCACGCGTGTCAGTGGACGACTCCTGGCCCCACACCAAAGCGCTAGGGAAACCCACCACGTGGACCAGACGCTGATTCCGTGGACCCTTGAAAGGTGCAGAGAAACATTCAGCCTCTTTATTCATTCTTTACGAGGTTGGGAGGCACAAAGTTTTTTTTAAGATTTAGTCATTTATTTGAAAGGCAAAGTTATAGAGAGGAGAGAGAGAGAGAGAGAGAGAGAGAGGTTTCACTCTCCAAGTGGCTGCAATGGCTGGAGCTGGGCTGATCTGACACTAGGATTCAGGAGCTTTTTCCAGGTCTCCCACGTGGGTCCAGGGGCCCAAGGACTTGGGTCATCTTCTACTGCTATCCCAGGCCATAGCAGAGAGCTGGATCAGAAGTGGAGCAGGCAGGACTCAAACTGGTGTCCCCACGGGATGCTGGCATTGCAGGTGACAGCTTTACCCGCTACACCACAGTGCCGGCCTCCATCCATTCATTTTTTTTAAAGTTTTATTTATTTATTTGAAAGTCAGAGTTAGAGAGAGAGAGAGAGAGAGAGAGAGAGAGAGAGAGAGGTCTTTCATTCGATGGTTCACTCACCAACTGGCTGCATCAGCTGGAGCTATGCTGACCTGAAGCCAGGAGCCAAGAGCTTCTTCCTGGTCTCCCACGTGGGTGCAGGGGCCCAAGGACTTGGCCCATCTTCTACTGCTTTCCCAGGCCACAGCAGAGAGTGGGATCAGAAGTGGAGCAGCCAGGACTAGAACTGGCACCCATATGGGATGCTGGAGCTTCAGGCCAGGGCATTAACCCGCTGCGCCATTGCGCCAGCCCCTCTTTTTTTTTTTGATTTATTTTTATTTATTTGAAAGACAGAATTACAAAGAGAGGTAGATGCAGAGAGAGAGGTCTTCTACCCACTGGTTCACTCCCCAATGGCTGCAATGGCCGGAGCTGCGCCGATCCGAAGGCAGGAGCCAGGAGCTTCTTCTGGGTCTCCCACGCGGGTGCAGGGGCCCAAGGACTTAAGCCATCTTCCTCTGCTTTCCGAGGCCACAGCAGAGAGCTGGATTGGAAGAAGAGCAGCCGGGACTAGAACCGGCGCCCATATGGGATGCTGGCCCTTCAGACCAGGGCTTTAACCTGCTATGCCACAGCGCCGGCCCCTCCACTCATTTTTAAAAGCAATTTGTTTATTTTATTTTTTTTGACAGGCAGAGTGGACAGTGAGAGAGAGAGACAGAGAGAAAGGTCTTCCTTTGCCGTTGGTTCACCCTCCAATGGCACCGGTGCACCGCGCTCATCCGATGGCAGGAGCCAGGTGCTTCTCCTGGTCTCCCATGGGGTGCAGGGCCCAAGCACTTGGGCCATCCTCCACTGCACTCCCGGGCCACAGCAGAGAGCTGGCCTGGAAGAGGGGCAACCAGGACAGAATCCGGCGCCCCGACCGGGACTAGAACCCGGTGTGCCGGCGCCGCAAGGTGGAGGATTAGCCTGTTGAGCCACGGCGCCGGCCAGCAATTTGTTTATTTATTTGAAAGAGTTACAGGGAGAGGGAGAGAGAAAGAGAGAGATCTTCCATCAGCTGGTTCAGTAACAATTGGCCACCACAGCCAGGGCTGAGCCAGGAGCTTCGTCTGGGTCCCACATGCGGGTCCAGGGGCCCAGACTCCTGGGTCATCTGCTGCTGCTTCTCCCAGTTGCATTAGCTGGGAACTGAACCAGAAATGGAGCAGCCGGGACAGGAACCGGTGCCCGTATGGGAATGCTGGTGTCACGGGCGGCGGCTTTACCTGCTATGCCACAGCACTGCCCCTCCCCCAATTCATTCATTTTTACACCCAACAGATAATTCCTGGTGCTCACTGTGCCTGGTCACGTCCAGCCCTGGGGATATAAAGAAGAATGAGACATGGCGAGTCTGCTCTAGTAGCTGCTTCTGTGAACACACGTCCCAAGCAAGTTAGACACAGATGCAGTGTCGAGGGCATGAGGTGCAAGGAGCCCGTTTATGCAGTGCCGATGGAGCACCGGCCAGTGCCAGGTCCTGTCCCAGGACACCCTGCCTCGTGGGGCTTTCGGGCTGGTAAAGATGTGTTCAGTCGTGTGAGATGGAGACAGCTGTGCAAAGAAGGGGCCAGGAGGGAGCTCCTTGGGTGAGGTGGCTGGGACGGCCGGCCTCTCGATCTGTGAGCAGAGACCTGAAGGGAGCCAGTGGTGGTGGTGGGGGTGGGGACACTGGGGAAACTGGTGGAGAAGTGGTCCAGGGAGGGGAGTGAGTAAAGACGCATTTTTATTTGTTTGGAAGGCAGAGTGACAGGCAGAGAGGGAGGAGGAGAGGAAGTGAGAGAGACAAACACCTTGCATTCACTGGTACACTCCCCAGAGGACCACAGTGGCCAGGGATGGTCCAGGATGAAGCCCAGAGCCTGGAACTCCATCCAGGTCTCCCACGTGGGTGCAGGGGCCCAAGCACTTGGGCCGTCTTCTGCTGATTTCCCAGGCTGTTTAACAGGGAGCTGGACTGGAAGTGGAGCAACCAGGACTCAAACTGGTGCTCCAATGCAGGGCACCCACGTAGCAAGTGGCAGCTTAACCGGCAGTGCCACAGTGGTGGCCACGGAGGGATAGCTGTGATGAGTGACAGGAAGTGTCTGTGGCATAAGGAAGTGAAGAAATGGGGGACGAGGGCGGCCGATGGGGGTGCTTCCAGGGGCCTGGGTCCCGGCAGGGCTGAAGGCTTCAGATGTGAGGTACTTAGGAGAATGCTTGTACAGAACTGCAGGCCGCAGTCTGTGGGCAGCCTACGCAGCGTGGCCGCTAAAGGGAGGCCGATGTAGTCATCATGAGGTTCCATGGTGGCAGAGCAGGGCCGTAGGTGAGACAGACTGAGATCAAGGGCTGAGGCCACGTGGGAAGGACACCTGTTATCCGTACTGAAGCCATCGGGAAGAATGGCCAGAGCAGTGGGTGAGAGTGAGGAGGGAGGGAGAGAGTGGTCAGGAGGAGATAGTTGCAACAAGAAAGGGCAATGGGTAGAGGAATGAAATCCGTGAGAGTCCACACCGTGTGCTCAGTGGAGGAGGGAGGAGGCGCAGTCTGACACGGGAGTGATGAGTGGAGGGGACGCCTGCTTGGCCTCTGGCCCAGTGGCACAGTGGTTCCACGTTTTCCCTGGGGGTGAAGGGGATGGAGGCCTGGAGTCTCCAGCACGTAGTGCCCATGCAGGGGACGGCCAGGAGCCGCCGGGGTGTCCTGGGAGGCTCTGAGTGCTGGGGCAGTCAGGCCTGCCTCTCTCTCCCTGTGGATGTGTCTGGGCAAGCTGCTTAGCACCTCTGACCTGCTTACAGTGGCCACAGGTGTTCATGGGCAGCACACGTGCTCTGTGGACGCCCGGTAACTAGTCTGTGCCAGCTTTGACTTCCCTGTGTGTGCGCAGGTATTTTATCTGTCAGTGTACGGTGACACATGTCTGGGCTGCGGTGTGGGATTAAATGAGGTCTCGCAGTACAAACCTTGGACTCATTAGCAGCACGCAGCGATTTTTAAAGCTAATCCCAACCTTCATGAATCAGCCCTTGCGGTAAAGTGTGGTGACACCTGCTCCCGTGGGAAGCTCTCCAGAGGAACCCTATTTACGTGGGTCTATCCCCCACTTAATGTCACTTTTTAGAACAGCAAATTCAGGGAAGAAGCAGGTACACACACACACACACGGCAATTTCCAAATCTACTGTGCTCAATCTAATTGAAATGAAATTGGAGTTGATTTAATTGTTGGCATTCAGAAAACTAGATTTTGCCGAAGACACATGTGTTACACGGAAATCCAAAAGAACCCCAAATTCCAGCAAGTGATTAGTTCATTATGTAGACTAATTGCTTTTACAGTTATAAATAAATTCCAAAGAACTCGGAGCTGAAGTACACACCTGTGCGCTAATTGCTTTCCTGAGAGCTGTTTCCATGGCTGCAGAGCAGACACTGCCTCCCACAGACAGGACCACGCAGGTGGATCCAGGGACGGCCCCAGGGCAGGCGCTTCAGCACCACAGCCGGTGGACAGCTCCCGGGAGCGCCCATCCCGACCAATGGGGCAGGCAGGAGCATGACCCCGGGGCGCACGTGGCACCCTCCGTGGCCTGCGGTGCACACGGCACGGGGCGGCGCCCTGGCTTGCTGGAGTGCAGATCCATAGCTCTCCGTTCAACACGATTGGTGCAAACAATGCTTTCTCGGGCACATTGTGAAAAAGAAGTTAATGGCCAAGACTCTGGACACTTCGGTTAAATATGTGCATTTTAAAGAGCTTGCTTCTTCCTGAATTAGCCTGATGGTCCCTTCCATAGGCCAGGGTTACCTTGCGCTCTGCTTAATAGACTCCACGTCGCATTATTCACAGCCACAGGCACCGCAATGACCCCAGGGGCCCTTCTTCCCTGACCGCCCACCTGTGACCTCGGAAGTCAGCCGCCTACTGGGGCTGTGGCGCTTCCTCCATCCTGGGCTTGACCAAGGCCTGGCTGCCTGGTGAATCCCCAGGGCAGGGCTTCATCCCCTGGAGCTGGGGGCAGAGGCGACCTTGCTCCTGAGGCGGAGCACACACCGCTCTTGCCCAGGACGTGGCAACGCAGGTGTCGCGTTCTGCCTGCGCCGCTGCACAGAATGCCCCAGATGGGGCCACTGGTCAAGAACACAACTTTACTTTCCACTGTTGACTGGGAGCCCAGCGCCAAGGCGTGGCCGGCGCGGCTGTCTGGTGAGGATGCATCCCTGGTGAGGATGCACCTGGGAGCAGCACCGAGTTCTCACACCGTGCAACGTGCCGGGGCAAGCGTCTGGGGCTGCGTGAGGTCAGACGCTCAGGGACCGTCGTCCTGCTCCCAGGGGAGCAGCCCGTGGCCTCAGCTGCTCAAGCACCCACTTCCATCCTGTCACCTGGAACACCTGACTGTGGAGAGGACACGGCGCCATGACGGCATTGTCCCCCAGTCCCTCCAATCCATGTCCTCCCTTGGGGCAGCCAGGAAGTGCCGCACGGGGGCGCAGGGAGCACTGGGCAGAATCCTGGGGTCTCACAAATGCCCTGGCCCCTTCCCTGGAAACCCTGGGCCTGTGATGGGCACAGCGGCCTTGGAGAGCCGGTAGCTAGGTGACCTGCGCCCAGATCCCTCTGTCTGTGAAACTTCCAGAGACCTCATTTGTGGTTCCAAGCTGTGCCTTCGGTCAATCTCCTTGTCGCTTTCTTTTGTTCTTTTTTTGAAATAAATTATTTTAAAGTTAGCTCTTCTTTTAAAAAGGATTTTATTTATTTATTTGAGTGGTAGAGTTACAGACAGAGGCAGAGGCAGAGAGAGAGGTCTTCCATCTGCTAGGTCACTCTCCAAATGGCTGCAATGACTGGAGCTGAGCTGATCCAAAGCCAAGAGCCAGGAGCTTCTTCTGGGTCTCGCACACGGCTGTAGGGCCCAGGTATTGGGCCATCTTCCACTGCTTCCCCTGGATCGGACGAGCAGCAGCCGGGACATGAACTGGTGCAGATGTGTGATGCAGGTGCCACGTGTGGAGGCTCAGCCCACTGCACCCCAGCACCGGCCCCGCCACTTTCCTCCGGGGTGACATTTCCTCCAGTTTCCAACCAGAGTCGATCTCATCAGAGTGGGCTTCAGAGGCCACGCTTCTGCCAGCACCGCGTTCACGACCACGGCGTTCACGACTACGGTGTTCCAAGAGGCTTACCTCCTTTCTGCTCGTCACTGAAGGACTTGCTAAGGAAGTGGTAAGATTGTTAAGCCCAGTGGTTAAGACGCGTGGGTCCCTGGGTTAGAGTCCTGCTCCGGCCTCTGACTCCAGCTGGCTGCTGCCAGTGCAGACTGGGGGGCAGTGGGGTGGCTCCAGCGGGCGGGGCTGCCACCTGCGAGGGAGGTCTGGATTGGGTTCCCAGAGCCCAGCCGCAGCTGTTGCAGGCACCTGGGAGGGAACCCTGGGTGGGAGCTCTCTGTCTGTCTGTATAATGAAGACATTGATACAATGTGAAGGAAGCGATCTCCCCGTGCAGTGACACCGTGGGGTCGGGCAAACCAAGGCCGCGGGTGACACCGTGGGGTCGTGCGGTGGGAGTGAGTTTGAGGCTTAAGAAGTCGCCGCGATGCTTCCACACCCCGGCAGTTTGCCCACCTCCTCCTTGGCCCCTGGTGCGGCCGGGCTCTGAGATTTGTGGGTTTTGCTGCGTGGGCGGCAGGCGGCGGTCTTTCACGGTGGCTGCCCGTTTGCCTGTCCTCGAGAACCAAGCACCTTTCAGGCTCTTGATTGGCACCTGCTTCTCTTTGTTGCTGGGATATTTGTTGGGGAAAGTTTTAGCCGTCAAGGGGTTCGCACTGTATTTGCGTGAGTTTGGGTTCGTGTCTTCGAGTAGTGAGTGTTGTGAACCCATTTTGCTCCAACCCGTGCACTTCCTTTTACTCCCTCAGTGCGCCTTTCAAGGAAGGAGAAGTTTTAGTTTAGAGTCTGTTTCGGATTGCGCCGCTGGTGCTGTGCCCAGGAGAACACGGCCTGGCTCAGGGCAAAGGCTGGTGCCGCGGTTGCTCCTGGAGGTCGGCCTTGTACTTGGCGGCTCCGCGTGGGGTTGGTCTTTGCAGGACGAGCGGCACGGGCTGACGTGCACCTTTCAGCACACACACATCCGGTTGTTCCGGGACGGCTGGCAAAGGCTGCCCATCCCTGCCCGGGGCCAGCTGTCCATGTGTGCCGCTCGTTGGCCTGCTCCCATGATGCCCTGTCTATGCCAATCCAGCCTGGGCCTCCCGAGCAGCCGTGTCACCGTCCTGCGTGTGCCACCTCGTGCGAAGGTGCTCATTTATTCCAGGTCCTTTGCAGGAGTTCTAGAAGGAGTTTGCTGACCTGTCAGAAGCCTACTGGTAGCTCGATGGTGTCTTGTCGAATTTGTGGGTGGGTTTGGGTTGACTGACGCCCAAGTCGTGTGGCCTTGTTCCCGGGTCATTAACTTCTCCAGCCGTGTTTGCAGTGCCCGTCTTTGAGATAGTTCACGTCGTTCGTCAGGTGCACACGTCAGTACTTGAAACTTCGTGTGCCCCCGTCAATAGCACTTTTTGAATCTGGAGTCTCCTGCTAGTGTGCGGGTGCACGACGACGTCTCAGGCGGCTCAGGAGAATGGACTTTTGGTGAGAAGGAGTTGCACATGCAACATGCACGCGTTGTCCCACTGACTCACCCTCGTGAATCTTCCGACGCTCGTGCCCTTGGCGTGTACGGATCCCTCCCGGGGCTGCAGCCCTGCTGGACGCGCCCACGTGCCACGGCTCATTGTTGGGGTGATTGCATCAGATTTCCCACCGAAGACTGAAGCGCTCTTTTCTGCTGTAATGACAAAGTCCCCGAAGCCGGGCGCTTGTAAAGGAAAGCGATGCGTGGCTCAGCCTCTGGTGGTGGGTGTGGGGGGTCCCCGAGGCGAGCCAGGGAGCCAGGAGCTCGCCGGAGGCTTCAGCCAGGGCCGCGTCTCTGCTGACCTGACCGCCTGGCCCCCGGTGCCACCTCCACCGGCTCCACCGGCACCACCACGTGGGGGACCAGGCGCCAGTGCGGGACCCCTCGGGACGCAGGCCACACCCACACCACAGGAGCGGCAGCCGGGGTGCCGAGTGCGGAGGCAGCGTTCTGTCCTCCTGGGCCATCCGGATGCCTCTGGCCTCACTGCACGAGCAGCGCCTGCCATGAAGGCTGAGCCGCAGAGGTGCCCATGAACCTGGCGTGCGCTCCTGCTGTACCGCTCCTGCAGGCGCCGGGCGGGCCCCTCGCCCCCGTGCTGCGACATTGCTTCTCCGTCTTGCGGGCGTTTCTGCTGCTGATGAGACGTTCCCTGCTTGCCTGGCTCCTGAGGGGCTCGCTGCCCCCGGCCGGGTAGCGCCTTGTAGCAAGCAGGCCAGCACTTCCTCTCTGCGGGGACGAGGGGCCCTGGCTGGCGCCGCTCTCTCTCTCTCTCTCTCTCTCTCTCTCTCAGCTCCTGAATCCGTGGGCCCCTGGTTGCCGTGGGACTTAGCACACCTCCTCGGTGACTGCTCCTCGGTCCCCGCGGCACGCGCTGGCCGACGTCGCTGCCCGTTTCGAAAATGTTTTCTGCGTTTACTTCGAATGTTTCTGCCGCGTGTCTGAACGTTTAGGAACCTTTCCTTCTGCTTGCAGCCTCGCCCTCCGTGTTTCTCGCCTCGCACGTGGCGGTGCCTTCCTGGCTGCTCAGTTGGGGATACTTTTGTTTTCCGGTTTCCAGGCACATAGGGCATTAGCTGCTCGAACATATGGAGCAGTTGCAGTCGCTGCTCCGGGGCCCGTCCCCGCCCGCCCCGTCCCCGTGCCGCCCGGGTCACGCTCTCCACGCCTTTGTGCGCCTGGTTGCCAGGCGCTGCGGCTTCACCTCGCTCGACGCTGAGTGTTTAGCGTTTCTAGAGGTTTCCCGAGCTTTCTCCCGGGCGCAGTGAAGTCACCGTGCGCGGTCTCAGTTCCTCCTGGAAGCTGCGCTGGGTGGGAATCCCGGCGGGCTCAGCCCGGAGCTAACTGTCCCGCAGCTGAGTGCTGAGTGTGGACTCGGGTGTGTGTGAACCCAGCGGGGACCGGCGTCCGTGCCGCGTGTGCCCCGGTCGCTGTGAGCGTCCCCGTGAGAGCCCCTCTCCTGGCCGCAGGCTGCCTCCTCCCTCTCTGCAGCTCTCGAGCACACGCTCTGGGCAGCGCTGGCCTGGCTGGACTCTGTCACGTGGACTCGCAGCTGCTCTCCCTGCCCCAGGCTCTGGCTGCCGAGTCTCCTCCATCACGGCTCCGCCGCCCCCCGCAGACGCTCCGGGCTGTGAGCTCCAGCAGGCCGAGGACTTCTCCTTCGTTTCCCATTGCCCGGATCACCCTGTGTCCTGCCTGATGGCCCGTGTCTCACAAACCAACGTCTCACGCAGTCTGTGAGTCGGGGGTGGGGAGGGGAGGGGTGCAGAGCTGTCCTAGACGCAGAGATCTGTTCTGTGTCTTTTTTTTTTTTTAAGATTTATTTATTTGAAACAGTTACAGAGATGGAGGGAGAGAGAGAGTCAGTCTCTACCCACTGGTTTACTCCCCGCATGGCTGTAACAGCCAGGGCTGGGCCAGGCCGAAGCCAGGAGCCAGGAGCTGCCTCTGGGCCCGAGCGCCTGGCCCCTCCTCCTGTGCTGTCCCAGGCCATTAGCAGGGAGCTGGATTGGAAGTGGAGCCGCCGGGTCAGGAACCGGTGCCCGTGTGGGTGCCGGCGCTGCACGCACGGCTTAACCCACTGCGCTCGGCCCAGCCCCTTCCGTCTGTGTGACTCGGGCCCATCACGCACTGAGAGGTTTCTTCCCTTCTCGCCTGTGGAGCTGTCCTGGCCTCCGGTTCTGTCTCCGTCCGGCCCTGGGACCAGCGTCTCTAGTGGACGGCAGCAGGCAGACAGGGGTGCTGACAGTGTGCTCATCTGGGCCAGGTGTCTGCTGTCCCCCGGTGGCTGGAGGAGGCTTGGTGACACGGGCGCGCGCACCTGAGCTCACAAGTCCATTCCGGCCGAGACACAGACGCTCACAGCAGCACCTGCGACCCACCCAGCACCCCCGACCCAGTCCCACTCCTCTGGGCGGCGTGAGAGGCTCCCTTCTGAACTCCCGCGTGGCTGTGGCTCTCGCCCCCACAGAGACGAGACTTGTGCCTGGGGTCCCGGGGCAGCCGCGGTGCCGCAGTGGCGGGAGCTGCCTGGGTGACCAGGGCTGCGGCTCCAGGGTCAGCCTCGGGGGAGCCCCAGCTCACCGAGTCCCCGGGCCAGAGTGGCCAAGGCCAGGAACGGGGGCCCGGACTGCAGCTCCCGACCCACGGCTAAGTAGGAAGAGGCAGCGCGGGGAAGGGGCTCTGCTCTGTCCTTGGCTTCCGTCTTCAGGCAGCCCCTCCCTGCCAGCCCCTCCCTGCCTGCCCCTCCCCCGCCTGCCCTCCCCCCCAGCCCCTCCCTGCCCCCACCTCCCAGGCTCTGGGCTCTCTGGGAGACGTGGCCCCTCCTTGCCAGGGAGGTTTCTCCCTAGGGCAGCTGTGGAGATGGCAGTGACAGTGACAGGCAGGTGGCCCGCGCCCTGGGAGGAAGCCTGAGACCTGCAGGGGGACAGAAAGGAGAGGGAAGGACTCTGTCTGCGCCTGCTCTGCCGCGTGGCCGCCCCAGCCTCGGTTTCTTCTCCACGTGGTGCTGGCAGGGGGGGGGGGAGGGAATGCTCAGGTCGGGGAGGGCCGCCTGCCCAGCCGGGCCACCTGACTCTGCGCCCAGCTACGTGCCGGCCTGGGCTGAGCAGCGAGTGGATTTCCGGATCCTGAGGTCACCTGGGCCCCTCCCTTTGGCGATGCCCTCCCCGCCTGGGGCAGGAGCTCTGTTGTCGTCGGAGCCGCAGGGAGCGAGCGAGTCCGGCAGGGGCACAGGCTCCCTGCGGGCGGGGGCCTGAGCATGTCTGCCCTCTTTCTGCCTCGTCACGACAGCGCCCCCTGCATTCCAGTGCAAGTAGGGAAACTGAGGCACACAGGGGCCGTCCTGCCTGCACAGCCGAGGGGACAGGGACAGGCGTGTGGCGGCTGAGGGGAGGAGCTCGTGGGGGCAGGGGAGGGCCCAGTTCTCAGACGTCCGCGAGACGCACGGAGCAGCAGGGAGGGCATCAGAAGGAGTCAGTGGCACTGGGGGGGGGGGCGTCAGGTGGGGTCCCAAGTCACCGCCGCCCCTGCAGCCTCCTCGCCCTCCCGCCCAAGGGGGTTGTCAGCCCCCGCTGCGGTGACCCCGGGACACAGAACGTCCCGTCCTGCCCTGGACGCCACTGTCCCGGCGCTGTATGTAGGTCCAGCAGCCCCCATCTCGCGGTCCCCCGAAGCTCAGAAGGCGCCCTTCCCTGGGAGCACTCGCAGGTGTGCCTCGTCTCCTGATGACGTCACCCTGGATTTGGTGTGGACGCCCTCATGAGGGAGGTGAGGACGCCGCGGAGCCATGGGGAGGCCCCGGGGACGTCGGCAGGGCGAGCGTGGCCACAGCCACGGACCAAGGACCGCGGCCGGCGCTGGAAGCCCCTTGCTCCACCCTCCGCCCTCCAGAGCCCCACGGGACCCCCGCCTGTCGGTGAAGCCCCCCAGCTGGCACTGTGACGCAGTCCTCACAGGCGAGCGCACTCCAACGTGGCCTTCAGCACGCGCTCCCAGGCCTCCTTCCCCGGCACCGCCGCCGCCCTGGCCCTGGCCGCGCTGCTGGGCCTCACGCCGCCCTCTCAATTTCACTGTCGCCCCTGGCTCCCTGGGCACAGGCTGTGCTGACCCCTCGCCACGTCCTCACTCTGTGCCTGTCACACGCACACATACAGGCACACCACGCACACACATGCACGCACAGCCCTCCGACACCCATACATGCATACACCCATGCACCTATCTGCACACACATACCCCCCCACTATGCACACACCACACACACCACAAACAGACATACACACCATGCACACACCATGCACACACGGCCCCCCTCACATTCATACACCCACGCACACACCAGCACACACACACACTTGCATACCATGCACACACAATCCCCCATACCCACACATGCATATACTATGCACACATCTACACCAACACACATACCCCCCTACATCCACACACATGCATACCCCCACACCATGCACACAATACCATGTGCACATATATGCCCATGCACACACCTTGCATACACACACACTCATGTACACCCACACACTATGCACACACACATACACACAGAACCCCCACACCCACGCATGCGTACACCATGCACACACCTATACTCAAGCATATACACACACGCACACCCACACCATGCACACCATGCACACACACATGCACACCCACACCATGCACACACACATGCACACACACACACACCATGCACACACACATGCATACCCACACCATGCACACACCATGCACACACCATGCACACACATGCACACCCACACACACACATGCACACACACATGCACACACACATGCACACCCACACCTACACCATGCACACACACATGCACACACACACACCATGCACACACACATGCATACCCACACCATGCACACCCACCATGCACACCCACACACACACCATGCACACACACCATGCATACCCACACCATGCACACACACCATGCACACACACATGCACACCCACACCATGCACACCATGCGCACACACACATGCACACCCACACCCACACCATGCACACACACATGCACACCCACACCCACACATGCACACACACACCCACACCATGCACACACACATGCACACATGCACAGGGGTGCTCGCCCAGGCTCCTGGGAAGGCCGTGTGGCTTCCCAGCTCGGCACACACAGAACAGATCCCTGGTCTCAGTTTGGTATCGAAGTCCTCCCTAACTGGACCACAGTGAGCTGGCCTGTCCATCATGCCGCCCATTAATAAACCTCTCCTGAGCCCTGCTCTCTGCCAGGAACTGCAGAGACCCACCCAGGGCCCGAGGACCCACCCGGGGCCCCAGGACCCACCCAGGACCCACCCCGGGCCTGGGGAGTCTTCGCCCATTCACAGCCCTCGATGCTGTGTGTGACAGCCAGGCTGTGCACCTGTGTGTCTGTCCCTCCTGACAGATGGCACCAGTGACCACGGGGACCACGCAGGGCAGGGCACAGGGCGCAGAGCAGCGTAGCACCTGCTCCGAGGGGCTCTGCTCCACGGGGACACCTGGCCCAGGTGCACAGGTTCAGCCTCGCTGCTGTCCCCCGTCCCGGGCGCCGGGTCCCCTCGTGTCTGCCCCCGGGGCTGCTCTGGGCGCTCAGCCACGTTCTCTGCCGCCCCGTGGGTGCTGTTTGCTCTGCTGTGCTGTGCACTCTTGTGTCTCCGACGTTCTGCATTTCACAGGGGTTTGCCGTTTTCCAGGGGCCTTGCTGGCTGGGAGAGCCTGCCCCTCCCAGGGTGGGCTCGGTCCACAGACAGAAACATGCTGTGCTCAAGCTGGGCCTGAGCCCACCCGGCCCCTCCTTTCTCTAGCTCTCACCCCCGGGCGACCCCTCACCAGCCCCAAGAGCCCCAGGGCTGGCACCAGGCTCTCTGTCTGCTTCCCAGGGAACCCCAGTGAAGGCCGGGGCCTCGGCTGCCCCAGCTCCCCTCGGCCCCATCCCCTGTGCCCCCGCCATGCCCCACAGGCTGTGCCGTGCCTCCAGTTTCTGGGGAAACCGAGTAACCAGGAGGCCTCCCTGCCACCCTCAGCCACCCTGGAGGGTGCAGAGCTGGCGGAGGTCATCGCTTGGCGACCGTGCGCTGCAGGCCCAGGGAACTGCACCAGGTGCTGCGGCTGGGTGCTCCCCTGGGGCCTGGCGTGTGCGGAGAGGTGAGGAGCTCATGAGGGCACCACCTCCCCGGGTGAGGTCCCAGGGAGGAGATACCAGAGAGCGAGCCTGTCTCCCGCCGGCCCCTGGTCTCGGTCTCCTGCTTCCTCTCTCACGGGGTGGCTCCTGCCCAGTGACGCTGTCCCCACGCTGCTGCAGCCCCCCGGTGCAGCCTCCGGAAGCCCCTTCTTCCCACACTCGCAGCTCCCGGTCTTTGGTTACAGCCTCCCAGACGCACCAAGCCTGGAGGGCCACAGCGGATCCTTCTAGCAAACGTGCCGTGAGGGTGGGGAAGCCTGGCCCCGAGGGGAGGGCTCTGGCGGGGTGGGGCCGGGCCCCGTTCCCTGCTCCCTGCTCCCGACGCGCCTTCCATCTCGGGCGCCCACAGGCGCTGCTCCTTGATGGAGTCCATGTGTCTCCATCCAGAGGCGCCCGGGCTGGAGCAGAAACCGTGTTTCTGGAAGGCGGCCTGGGCCCGCCAGCTGACAGCAACTTCATCTTGTGGTTTATTCTTCCTGCCTCGCTTATGAAATCAATGTATCTCCTTATGATAATAAGTAATCAAAATTCAATGAGCACAGTACTGAACTCTCCCAATAAAACGCAGCGTCTGCATCAGCAGAAACATCGGGCGTGCGCGCCGGCGTTTGTTCTCCGCTCCCCCGGGACCCCGCCGGCTGCCAAGTGCCAGCCACGCTGCGGGCGCTGTGGCCACCCGGCCCGGGCTAGCCCATCGCGGCGGCTCGCTGGCTGGTTTCATTTTGATGGCTTCGGCTTTTGCTGGGCAACCCCATAAAGAAGTCTCTTAAAATGCATCTTTGAAATTCTGGCGCTGTCGCCACCAATAAAAGCCATAGAAGGGAAATTTCAATAAGATAACTCAAGAACATTTAATTTTCTGCTCCTCTGGATTTGCTATCTTATTACAGCCATTCAGTTAGCTAATAAATGTCCAATCCTGTCCAATCTTCATGGCGAGCGGAGAGGCTGGCATTTAAATAATTGGATGGGATGTCTAGGGGGCAGCTTTTAGCCGAGACTGCCAACAAAATTGGTGGGTGCCACGTCGGACCTGATTTGGGAGCCGCTTCGTCTCGGCCTGGCCTGTCGTCGCGCCACCTGCCCTGAGCCGTGCCGCATCCCTGGGGCTGCGGGTGGTGGGCACGGTCGGGGTCCTGACGCCACCCTCGGGCTGGCCCCAGGAGCAGCCTTGGTCGTCTCGGTGTGTCACTCAGCCCGTGTCCAGCTGGCTGGGCGGCCCTGGCTGCTCTCCTGGCTCCAGCAGACGGCCCAAGCTCTTCATGCAAGCACTGCCTTCTCTTCTGGGGCCTGCAACCAAGACGTCTGTCCAGGGCAGCTGGGCCCTTGGGGTTGTGGGGGTGCCTGGAGTTGACCAAGTGCTCTTGCTCCTCACCCTCAGTCCTGAGGCTCATCTGAGGGGTCTCAGATGGTCAGCTGGAGCCGGTCAGAGCTCCCCGAGGTGAGGTGGCTCCTCCCTGCCCCCAGCCCTCCTTGGGAGCACGCTTGGCCTGGGGGGAGCTGGTCCTCAGGCTCTGTGCACCTGTCCACTGTCACTGCAGGGGCAGGAGCAGGTGCCTTGCCCTTTGACCTTGTCCCAGGCTGATGCCAACGGAGCCACTGTGCTGTGCTCTGGGAACACACAGGTGGGAGAGGAGGGCGTGGTCCCTGGCAGATCCAGTCTGATGGGGGAGGCGGGCACCATCAGCAGCTGGTGGAAGAGCGTTAAGGAGAGGGAAGCTGGGGCTCAGGGGGTGCAGAGGAGGCACCGTCCCAGGCTGTAGCGGTCAGGAGGCGTGAGCCAGGCCAGGAGGGGTGGGACACGAAGGCCACGTAGCTAGCAGGGGCGGGGCGCGGGTTTGGTCCACACCCTCCACGCGCAAGTCCTGGGCAGATGTGATATTTAGGGATGAAGGCTACAGAGACTCTTGGGATCTGACCCTCGTCAGGCTATGACCAGAGACCTCGTCAGGCCTCAATTTCTGCATCTGTGGAATGGGAACGTAGGCGACTCTTCCCTGATTTCGCAGGGCACCGACAGCCTCACTGATGGACACACAGGCCGCCTGTCCTTGGAGAAGCACCTGTGCATCGGGGCAGGTGCAGGCCGGCACGTGTGCAGACCCGGGACCCAGATCTGCAGTGTGTGCTCGTGGGGGCACAGGTGCAGCCCAGGCCAGGTGCTGTGGGACTGCCCAGCAGGTCCTCCCAGAAACACAGGCAGTGGCAGTGCTGCCCCAGTGTGGGCTGAACTAGGACTTGGCCTTGCGCCGGCATCTAGTCCCCAGAGCGTTCTTGCCACATGGTTGTCCCGACAGCAACGGGTGACACCCGGGCACTGGCAGGGGCGACAGGAGGCGTGGGGCCTGCCCTCGGGGCCACCAGGGCCTTTCCAGACTCCCCTGGGGCCTGACGCAGGACCATGCAGAGCTGGAGGAGGTGCCTGGTGACTGCACTGCCAGGCGGCCTTGGCTCGCCCCGCGGTTCCCAGGACGTTTTACAAGCACAGGCCAGCCTCCTCCTCTGGATGGGCAGAGCTGGGGGCACCCAGGAGGGGCACTGGGCTGGGGAGCCTGCTCCAGGACCCCACCCCGAGCGCACAGGAAGCCTGGGAGGAGTGACGGGTGCAGGGCCGAATCGTGAGGAGCCATGGGCAGACGAGAGCAGGGCTCTGGGGCACGTGGAGTGAGGGGCTCAGGGCTGCGTGCGCCATCTGGCTGTGCGTGTGTGCACGTGTGTGCGTGGGGACAGGCCCGCCAGGTGGGTGCGGCAGACCCCTGCGTCCTGTCTGAGTCATGGCCTACCCCTCCATCAAGCCCAGGGCACTGTGTAAGACGGGTCCCAAGGGGAGCCTCGGGAGCGGGCATGACCCCGCGATCGGGGAGGGACTGGGCTCTGCGCACACCTAGCCCAGCCGCGGGCTTGGGGTGCACACACAGGTGCGTATGGGCCCTGTGGGGGGGACGGCTCTCCAGCAGCCCAGGCTCGGCTGTGGTGTTGCCGAATACGCCCAGTGAGCTGGAGCCCCTCCTGACAGATGGGGAGACTGACGCCAGAGCCGTGACCTGACTGGCTGCGGTGGCTTAGGCCTCGAGGCTGGGCCACAGGCGTGTCACACGCTCCCAGGAGCCCCTCCCAGGGCGAGCAGCGAACTGCGGGTCAGGCTTTCCAGGGACCCACCGCGCCGAGGGTGGCTGCCCCGCTGCCGCTGCCCCGCTGGACCTGGGGCCATCGGCTTGGGCCAGGAGAGCGATGGCGTCCTTTCCCCCATAACCCACTGCTCACTCGCAGGTCGTCAGTCACCTGGCTGGCGGGGGGAGTGGCCTGGGAGGGCGGGCAGCAGGGCCCAGCCGGTTCCCAGGCCTCCCTGCTCCGTGGGCAGGGTCCCTCCGAGTTCCCATGGTCAGGCCAGTCCCCCTCCACGGAAGTCCCCTGTCGGCTCGTCCCAGAAAAACAGAGACCATTAATTTGTAATCGTCTCGAGTGTGGTGGAGACATTACTGCTAATTGGCAATAAGAAATGCTAAATGGACCAAAGTTTCATATTAATGAGCCGTTTATCAATACTAAACAGGCCGGCTGCCTCCTTTGATCCCCTGATCGCCGCCGGCTTTATTTATGGCGCCCACGGTCTTGGGCGCATTGAGCTGGCCTTGCGGGGGCCGCGGCTTCCCTGGTGACCACAGCTGCCTAGAACAGGGTGCCGGCTGCCTGCGGGGCGCTGTGTTGGTGCCTGCACCTCTAGCTACGCTTAGGCCTGGCGAAGCCCACCGCCCCAGGTCTGAGTGGTGGGGAACCTGCTCAAGGTCAGAATGACCGCAGCAAGGTGGGAGTCGGGCCTGTCCCCGCCTGCCCCTGTGCAGAGCCCGTGGTCCGTGTATCAGGAGAAGGTCATGTCCCCAGTCCAGCGAGTTTCCAGTGGGAGATGACCTCAGCCATCGCGGTGACCCTGGGACCTGTGTGTGTGTGTGTGTGGGGGGGCGCGTCAGCTTCCTGTGGCTGCTGACGACTGGCCACAAGCTAGGTGCCCTTCGGGGACCAGAGGTGATGCAGGCTGAGCGCCCGGCCGGGAGGCTGCACACAGCAGGTGCTCAGTACGTGCTGGCGGTCTTTTCCCTGGACAGACGAAGAGCGTGGGCGGGGAGGTCAGCGTGAGATGGCGCTCTGGCCTTGGGCAGGCAGCACGGATCCCTGGGCACAGCTCCCACAGAGACGGCCCCTGGCCGCCCGTCACCTGTGCTGGCCCTGGCTGCTCCACCTGGTGGGTACCAGGGCTGCGACACTGAGCCCGTCCGGCATCTCATTTCTCGGGTCCTTGGTTTCCTCGAGCCTCGTACGCTGGGACTCCCCTGAGCCCACTGTGCCGGGAGGACACCCAAGCTGGCTGCCCGGACAGGCTGGTAGGGCAGAGCCGAAGGGCCTGCTGGTGGCCGGAACCCGGGCCCAGAACATGGCGGGAGTCCGGCCATTCCAGCTCTTCAGAGGCCCAGCCTGAGCCACTGGGCTGTGAGCACAGGAACGGGTTTTGCTTTGTGCCTCTAGTTGGGACCCAGAACCAGGGCCAGGGTGCGGGGCCCAGAGCTCCCAGGCCTGGGGCTGAGCTGTGTCACCTCCGGCCCTGCGCAGCAGCAGGTGGGCAGCTCGTGCCTTGTGAGGCTCTCAGTCCTCTCCATCCAGGCGGACACAGAACGGCTCACAGCAAGGACCCCGGCAGCCCCAGCCGCGGCTGCACCTGCTTGGCGCAGGTGGGCCGGGTCGTGACACGACCAGGCACCGGGGGCTCACCAGGGACATGTGGCAGAGGGCGAGGGGAGGGGGCTGGGGGCCACAGAGCCAGGGGGAGGCTGGTCCAGGGCTGCCCAGGGAGCACAGAGCCTGCCCACGTGTGGGGGCTTCGCCGGACAGTTTCCCACAAAGGGTCTTCCTCGGGGTTAGCGCCTTGTCCCCCTGAGGCCCCCATCCCAGCGGCTCCCTGGAGGCGCTGCCTTGCGGTGCGTCACTGTTCAAGTGCCCAGATGGGGTGGGGGGTAGGGCATACGTGTGGAATGCGTGATGAGCATGTTTGTACATGTGTGTGGTGTGTGAACACATATGTGGTGTGTACAGTGTGTGGTGTGCACAGCGTGCATGTGTGTGGTATAGGCAGGATTTGTGTATATTGGGTGTGGTGTATATGATGATGTCCATGTGTGTAACCTGTGCACGTGTGTGTGTGGTCTGTGTGTGTGTGTGGAGGTTCTCAGGGTGGCTGCATCTGTGCTGTGGGGCATGGAGAGGCTCTGGGTGCCGGGGTTCAGGGCACCCACCAGGACTGCAGCTGCCCCCTCCTCAGCGGCTGCCCTCGTGGACCGGTGACAGCACGGTTCCTACCGGCTAGGCTGCCTGTGGCTGCTGGGGGCGCTCCTGTCCCAGCTGGGCAGAGTCCTAGCCCCCACCCAGCCAGTCCTAGCCGGTCCTAGCCGGTCCTAGCCGGTCCTAGCCAGAAGCTCCTGCCAGCCCTGGGCTGCGCCAAGGGATACAGGCTGCGCACAGTCGGTCCTGTGTCCAGGCCTTGTGTCATGTCTGCCCTGACATGGAGGAGCCTCCTACCACCTCCTGGAAGGGGAGGGTGTGTGGTCGGCACGAAAGGCCAGTGGGGCCAGGAGGGCGTGGATACTCCGGGCTGCAAACCTGGAACCCGGGCAGAGAACGGCAGCTGCTCTCAGCGTCACAGAGGGGGGCAGTCACGGAGGGGGACACGCAGTCACAGGGCGGGACTCGCACAGAGGGGACACGGAGGCCTTGCGTGGGCAGAGGTGGCCCGGGGTTCTTGCCTGTGCCTCCCACTCGCAGCCCTGCGTCCTGAGATAGACTGACAGCCCCAGGTGGGCGGGGGCTTTGGGGCCAGGAGCCGGCCTTGAGGTGGGCACGTGGTGGGAAAGCCACGCCGGGGCCCAGCACCCTGGAGGCCGCGCCTCCCCCGGGTAAAGCCAGCCTCAAGGTGGGCACAGCAGCCCTGGACTATTTGAATATTTTATGCAAACACATGGAGATCGGATGCAGATCCTGGAGATCTGAGGCCTGGCTTCCTCTCCCACGTTCTCTTGTTCTCCCTGAACGTTGGAATCGCTGAACGCGGGGAGGGGCTGAGCATCAAAGCTCCTTCAGTCCCAGAACCGCGATCCGAGGGGAGGCCGCTCCCGGCTTCCCACGGGGCCACGCTTTTCATGCAGGGCCCCAGCGTCCTCAGACATCTGCTGTCCCAGGGGTCAGGGGTGGGGGCCGTGCGGATCACCAGCCTGGAGCAAACTTGGGTTTGCTGCAAGGCGGGTGGGCAACGCAGGTGGACGGCGGCGGTCCCACCAGAAAGCTAGCGGTGCTGAACGGGCGACAGAGCTTCGGCATAGGGACCTGGGGATGCGGATGAGGGCGGGCGAGAAAGAAAGGGGGCATCGCCGCCGCCGCGTGGGGACGGGCAGGAATCGCGGGCCGCTGGGCGCCACCAGAGCTGGCCGCTTCCGCCCCCTGTCCTCCACGTCTCCAGGCCACCCCGTGGGAGGTGCAGGGGCTCCTCTCTGTGAGTCGCAGCCGGCGGGGACACCAGGAGCGCCGGCCGTGCCCGCGTGGGTGCCTGCGTCTGCCCGTGGGTTTCTCAGACTCTGCGCTGTTTGTGTTCCCAGATTCTCTGCTGCGCCGGGGGAAGGAGGGAGAGCGCCCGTGCTCCTGGCCCGAGGTGGGCACCGGTGAGTGCAGCAGCCGTGCCTGTCCCGCCCAGGGCCAGGGCTCCTCGGCCCCCGGCCACCCCGGGCCCGGGTGACACACGGGGGCCACGAGCAGGCTGTGGGCCGGCCGAGGCCGTGCCGCTCCACGGGGTGGTCGGTGCCCTGCCCCGTTTTCCAGCGGAGAACACGGGGGCCTGTGCAGCGGCAGGGCCCGGCCGGCTCCCACCTGGAATCCTCCCGATTGCTCCCCCGGGACTGCCCTGCGCTGCCCCTCATGGGACGCAGAGGCGCCTGCCCCTCACGGAGCGGTCAGGATTCCGAGATCCAGCCCGCCCAAGCTGCCTGGTCCCGAATGCTGCTCTCCATCATCACGGCCCCCTGGGAGCCCCTCCCAAGCCTGTTCCCCGGGGCTCTGGGGAGGGCAGAGAAGGACACGCATAGGCCTGGGGTCGCCCTGCGCCCCAAGGGGCGGGGGCATCTGAGCAGGGCACCGGCGTCCCCCCGGGGTCGCCCTGGCGCGGCCGGTGTTCTCTGGGTGGCCTGGGCACCTGCTCCCCGGGTCCTTCCTGCCCTTCCCTGCCCCCCGGACACTGGCTCCTGTAGGTCCAGCCAGGAAGTGGGGCAGCAGCAGGAGGTGGGGTCTGCGGCAGCCGTCGGTCCTGGCCGTGTCCCTGCTGCCCGTCCCGGGGCCCCGACTCTGCCGTTTTCCCTGCTCGTCCCCCCGCCCCCAGCAGCCGGGGCCGCCTCTGCGGCCGGGCTCGGGGGTCCAGGCTGCTCTCCGTTATGCCCCCATTTCTGTAAATAGTTCTCATTAATTCTCCAGCCCCACCTCTGAGCGCAAGTCTGGTTCCTGCTGGGAACCTGCGTTTTCCAAGGTGGCACCGTGATTAATTAGATGCAGTTAATTACTAAACGGACGTCATCTCTCTTCGCTCCGCTCTGGCTGTGGCTCCTGCTACAACAGCCTTCCCACGGCCACACCTGCGCACACCCGGCCCGGCAGGGTGGCCCTGGGCGCCCCCGGGGGGGAGGGGGCTGCCAGCCTCAGGCCGGGCCCCGGGCTCTCCCGCCTGTCCCTGCTCGCTGGCAGTGCCCTGAAGGGGTTCTCGGTGCTCCAGGCCCGATGTCCACCTGGTCACCTGGGAGCCGTGGTCACATCCGGGGACCCGCGGTGTGGGGGGGTCCCAGCAGAGGCTGGGGCGTTGGGCAGTTTTCCTCACCTCATGGACTGCTTAGTCCAGGAGGCCAGGGTCACCCCCTGTAAGACCCTGCGGACAACCCCAGGCCACTGGCTCCCTTGGGAGGGTGACCTGGGCTCCGAGATCGCATGCGCGGCCGGCCCAGGCACACAGCAGCCAGGACGAGGCGCCCGCAACAAGGCACACAACCCTGCCTTCCGGTTGTCCAGGATGCACTGGGGGCCTGGCGCAGTGTCCCGGTTGTCGTGGTGCTGGTGAGCCGAGAGGCAGAGAGGGACGGGTGGGTGGCGTGGGCGTGTAGCCAGACACGGGGAGAGGCCGCAGGGACGGGAGCCCTCGCAGGCCCGAGGGTGGTGACCGTGCACCTCTCACGTCCACTGCCGGGCGTCGGGCAGCCAAGGCCTGCAGCGGGTCTCACTGCGCCCAAACCGGCCGGCACACGGTGGTGACCGCACACATCTCAGGTCTGCACATGCGCACTCCACAGGGCGGCTGCTCACTGCCGGATTCCCCGGGGCCGGCCCCTCTGACCACGGAGCCGCCCTCAGGCTGAATCCCGCCCCCTACCCCCCACCCCAGTTCTGGCGGCTTCCGAGCTGAACCCCGACCAGGAGACGCCTTGGTGTCCGTGGACCTGACATAGCCAGCAGCCCTGGGCATCACCGCTCCCTGGTCCCTGGGGAGCACGGCTGGTTCTGGCGGGAATCTGATAAACCAGCCGTGGGGCACCTCATCCCCGGGGACACCCCCGGCAGGAGCAGGACCCGAGGAGCAGCCCGAATGCTGCAGTCCAGGCGGGGTCCCTGTGGGCCGGGCGGGGAGGCCCCTCACGTCCCGTGGCTCCCTCGCGCTCACTGCCACTGCCAGTGGAGTGCCCGCTCCTCAGGACCTCAGCCGGGCGCCCTGCCCCTAGGGCCTGCCCAAGCCTCAGGACCTCGGCCGGGCGCCCTGCCCCTGGGGCCTGCCCGAGCCTCAGGACCTCGGCCGGGCGCCCTGCCCCTGGGGCCTGCCCGAGCCTCAGGACCTCGGCCGGGCGCCCTGCCCCTGGGGCCTGCCCGAGCCTCAGGACCTTGGCCGGGCGCCCTGCCCCGGGGGCTTGCCCGAGCCGACCACCGGAGCCGGGTTCTCAGCCCTCAGAGGAGTGGCGGGCACCGGCCTCCTGCCCGTGTGGGGCCCTTGTCTGCGGCTGGGGCTGGGGGCACTGGGGCCGGTGGGTGTGGCAGAGCCCACAGAGAGGGCTGCGTGGAGTCCCGCGTCCCGCACTTGCCGGCGACAAGGGGAGGCGGCCGCGGCGTGGGGAGCCCGCGGGCCAGGTCCCTGCTTTGTTCCAGTCCATTTTCCCTTTGACGCACTCGGTCCCGTGCTGCTTCCTTCGGAGCAGACCGCGACAAAGAGGCTTGCGGGAGGGACAATCAATTTCAACAATAAGTCAAATGGGCTTGCTGTTGTTTCCAGAAAAACTCCCACTGCGCCGGGCTCTTTTGAAAAACTCCTGGGTTGAGTTTTACTTCTGAACTTGGGCCTCCAGCTGCGCCCGAGCTAATTGAGTGGAGAGCATGAATAAACATGGGCTGGGGCCAGCCTCCTCTCACCCACTCAGACGGCGGGGACCGAGGCCCCCACCCCTCTGGGCGTCTCCCGGGACACGCTCCAGCCCGCACGCGCCTCCACGGCCCGTGTCAGAGCACGTGACTTTGTCAGCGCCCCCCGCCCCGCCCCGCGTGTTTCAGTGTCTTTGCACCCAGGTTGCTGCCCGTGGAAATACAGTGCCTGGCTTCCAAGCGTGGGCGTGACGCTTATCAAACAGCCTTGGCAGCCTGCACGCGCACCACAAAGCCGAGCTGGGAACTCGCGTCCCCGTGGGCCTCCCCCGGGTGGTGCCATCACCCGCACGCCGCCCTGAGCACGTGTCTGCTTGACCCCGGGTCTGCAGGGCAGCAGAACGGGGGCGTGTGTGCAGTGGTGTTTACGGGGAGTGGCACCCCCGGGTCCTTCGGGCTCCTGAGGAGGGTGTATTCTCGGGGGATTGTTCTCGACACGCCTCCCTGCACGCACGCAGGCCGCCGCATGCTGACGACAAGCATGTGCGTGGGCTGACGTCGAGGCCTCCGCCAGCTCCGTGCTGACAGAAGTCCTGCATGGGCCCCAGAGCACCCGCAGGCCTCTCGGCGGTGATGCCGCGGGGTCTCAGCGCTGTGACGGGATGTTTCTCTGTTTGAGAGCGAGGGAGAGCCTTCGGCTTGCATCGAGGGGCCATGTGGCATGAAAGCTCGGTCTTAAAACACCAGACTCGCGCACAGCTGGCGAGCGCGCACGCTGGAGAAGAGCATGAGTGCACACGGGCGGCTCTTCTCTCCCTGCCCCGTCCGCTGGGGGGGGGGGGGGAGAAAGCAGCCCCGCGGCT
>CM027394.1:1417602-1427795 GCA_015711505.1 Sylvilagus bachmani | reverse complement strand
CCGGCTCCTCCCATGAACCACCTGTCCACCCGCCTCGCCCGGGGACGCTGGCCGGCTCCTGCGCCTGGAGCCATGGACATGTTTCCACTGGACGGGAGAACGCTGCGGCTGCTCTGGCGACCGGAAGCGCCCCTGAAGGGAAGCCCTGCGCTCCCACGCTGCCCGCCCCGTCCCTCGGCCGGGCCCCTGGCCTCTGTGGCGATGTCTCCCGCCCCTTTCTCTGCCTGCTGGTTCTCTGCCCCCCAGGCCCGCTCTCCGCGGCACTCGGATTTGTTTCTGTGATTCTGTGGCTTTGCCATGGTATGGATGCCACTCTGCGGCATGACAGGCGCGGAGGGAGGATGGGTTGAGGGGACAATGATGAGCTTGGCGTGTCCTGGCCGCCCATCACCGGGCATCCATGCTCGGGCGCCTGGTGTGCCGGGGGCGACTCTCGCTCAGAGAAGCAGACGGGGGCCTGAGCCCCACGCCAGCTTCCTCCGCGTGCATGGGAAATACGCACACACCCGTGAACAGGGCGTGCGCGGCGGGCTGAACGAGTTTCCTCGGGGATGACCGGTGCCCGCCGGTGGCCGCCGCGGTGGCTCCCTCTCCTCGTTTGGCTCTGCCTGCTCTGCTGCTTGTACTGCCTGGGAGCTTCAGCGCTCACGGAGTGGCCGTGGCCCTCGCGGAGTGGGTGGCGTGCTGGGGGCACAGGGAACGTCGCCCTCATCCACCGTCGGCTGCTGTCGCTTGGTGGCAGAGGCTGGGTGGTTTGTAAAGAAGACAGGTGGGCGTGGCCCTTGGCTCTGGGGGCCGGGAGCCTGGCGTCTGGTGAGTGCCACGCTGCGTGGTGACACAGCCAGGCATCCCGTGGACACGGAGCGAGTGTGCTCGCTGGGCCCAGCACCCTCCCTGCAGAACCACGCATGCTGCCATGAGCCCACCCCGTGGCCTAGTCCTTTATCTGATGGACCTGCGCCCCCCGCCGGCCGTGCACTCCACTTCCTTCTCAATCCTCCACTTTTCCATGCTGCTTCCCAGAGCTCTTGGCTCTTCCCGAGTCTCCCGATCCACACAAGCTCTGCACTTGCTGCCCCCACGTCTCTGGGGAGGCGTCTGGCGCCCACAGCCACAGTGCTCAGCGCTCCCTCCCACTCCCAGGACCCAGCAGCCCTGTCCAGGTGGAGATCCGTGCCCATTTCCAAGCCCGTACACTGCGTTCCTCATCCTTGGGGCAAACGCGGGCGGTCGCGGGAGGACAGCCTCCATCCTGAGGGGCGTTTGGCAGGTGTCGTCTCCTCTGGCAGCCTGAGCCCTTGAAAGACAAGGCCCCCTGGCCGTGAGCTTTACATCCTTGGCTAACTCCCGCCGGGCCCAGGGAAGCTCAGTCAGTGCGGCGAGCAACACGTTCCTCTGGGTGGATGAGAAATGGGCTCGCCCGTGTGGGGGGCGCACGTGCGATGCTGAGGGTCTCCCCGCGGTGCCTTCCTGCAGCCACCCTCGCACGGGGGCCCTGGCGCCGACCACAGCGAGGCTCCCTGGACCGTCCAAGCTGCTAACGCGCTTCTCGGCTCCCCGTCGACCCTTCCGACAGCGGCTGCATCAGAAAGCCGTGAGCGCTGTTTGCAGAAACAAACCTGACCCGCCTTGCTCTGTTGGAGCCTGGGGTCCCCTGCTCGCCTTTGGGGGGCTGTGCGTGCTCTGGGCAAGGCCGCCCGGGGGCCGCCTGCCCCCCCTTGTCCTGCTTCCTGCACTGTGAGTTCTGCCCAGGTCCCTGGGCCCCGCCGCCTGCTGTCTGCCATGTGTGCTCTGCTCTTTCCCTCCCTGGAAAGCGGCGTGTCAGTGCCCACCCTGTCCGAAGCCGCTCTTGGAAACCCCGGACAGAGGTAACCGCCTCTCTTGCTGTTTGCCCCCTGCCTCGGGCGTCCTGTTGCAGCCGCGTCCGCTGCGTGGACGGTAATGGCTTGTTTACTGCGGCGCTGGCTCTCGGAGTCGGATTCTCAAGCTCTGGGAGGTGAACGTCTCTCGCAGGCAGGATTACCCCCGAGATTCCCTTCAGTCGCCCGTGAAGGGCAGGACGGGTGGCGGCCAATACACAGTCCTGCTGATCCGGGCTGGTCGGGGGCTCCCTGAGACCCTCGGAGGCCTCTGATCCCCCGGGGATGTCGGCAAAGCCACTCCCCTGCCTCCTCATACAGGTGCCGGTCCTTCTCGGTCCACAGTCAGGGCCCCTGCGGAGTCCCTGCTGGCCGGCTGCAGCCATCTGAGGCTCACGGGGCGTGCTGCAGGGCCGGGCTGTCTCCCGGCGCTCGCTCCCCAGTGCCAGAGAGGAGTGAACGCTGCAGGCCAGCGTATTGCCGCGCAGTTTGACATGCTTGGGGGCACCAGCGTCCCACTTCGGAGGGCCTGGGTTCGAGTCTCAGCTCTGCTGTCGACGCCGGCTTCCGGCTCACATGCTCCGTGGGAAGCAGCAGTGACGACCTGTGGGGCTGGGCCCTGCCACCCCTGTGGAGGACCTGGATCGATTTCCTGGTTCCTGGCATTCACCTGGCCCAACCCTAGCTGCTGAGGGCATTTGGGAGGGGACCAGTGGAGGGGACTGTGTATCAGTCTCTCTGTCCCTCTCCTTCTCCTGCACAAAATAAATCAATCAATAAAAAGCTCTGAAAATGAGCGTCCATGTGTGCTGGTCTCCCCGTTAGAGTGTGGGTTCTCACAGAGTAGAAATCGGGGGGCACTCATTCCCAGCAGCCCTTGCTCCTAGGAAAACAGTCCTCAGGCCCAGGCTGCGCCCATCTGGGAGTCCCCAGTGAGTGTTTGCCACCACCTGGGATCTGCCAAGCGGGTGAGCGCGGCTGCTGGGCCGTGCTGACCTCTGCACTTCGAGGTCCGGCCTGGACCAGCGTGCGCGATGCTCACAGGAGCAGCAGGGCCTCGGCACGGCAGCCCTGGGTAATGTGCTCACGCGCGGGTGTTCCCCGGCCGGTGTTTCCAGAAGGCTGCTGTAACTGCTTCCGCCCGCGCAGCCGGAGGGCGGTGGCCGTCTTAGCCTGGCAGGCGTCTCCAGGAGCTGCCTCTTAAGCCTGGAAGCTGCGTATTTTTCGGGAGTGCTGGGTGTAGATCGAGTCTCTCAGCGCACAGTCTGTTTGCAACGTTTCTTGGCTCCCATCCCACAGTGGTTGGTGGGACGCCCCAGCTGGCCCCGGCTCTGTTCCCAGATTCGGGGACAGGAAGTCATCGCTTTCTTGGTAGAAAGCGGGTGCTGGGCAGAGGCCGCACAAAGCAAGCACCCGGTGAGCAGCAGTTCAGCCGGCTTTCCCTCCAGCTGTTCCCAGGGCTCGGACTGCTTCCCCGTCACTCTCTGTCCTGTTTCTAAACCCTTGTCCCCTCGTGCTACGTTCTGCGTTGTCTCCTCCATTCTGTCTTCCCATTCGCTGATTCTCTTTCTAGCCACTTCAGTCCATATTCGAATGATTAGTTATTTTAAAATTCTGAATCAATATATTCTTCCTTCTAAGAGACTCAATTTGGAACTTTTTCTTTTTAAGATACTTGATGTTTTTATTAGAGAGACAGAGACAGGCAGGAAACCCCTGTCTGTTGGTTCACTTCCCAAATATCTGCAGTGGCTGGGGCTGGGCTGGGGTGAGGGTTGGAGCTTTGAACTCAGCCTGTGTTTCCTACGTGTGTGGCAGGGATCCACTGTTTGAGCCGTGGCTGCACCACGCAGGTGCGCATTCCGGAAGCTGGAATCAGCCGTGGAGCCGGGACTGGAGCCCAGACACTGATGTGAGGAGGGCACCTTCCCTGGGGTACCAACGGCTGGCCACACGCCCACCCCCACTCACGTCCAGCCCGCGTGTCCTCTCAGTTGCTGGGCTTCATTCTGTCTGTTTTAGGTGTTGGAGCTGGGCAGTCTGCCGGGACCTCCGTGTCTCCTGCAGGTGCCGTGGTGCGCTCGGAGGTGGGCGTCAAGTGGTGGGCGTCCCTGCTTGGCCCCTTGATGGCGCTGTGGGCGTTGCTTTTGCTGAGGGGCTGTGCTTGGCGGGGCCCTGGGGAGCCTTCGCGCCGTGAGCCTGCCTGCCGTGTGCCTGCCGCCCCCCACGAGAAGGTGTGCCAAAGAGAGTGCTGGTTTTGCTGAGGATGGTTTCAGACGAAGACGGCACAGGGCAGGGCCACAGCCAGGCTGTAGCTGCTGCAGCCGGGACGTGGAGTGGCCGAGGCAGAGGCCCCTGGGGTCTGGGGCTCAGTATCCAGCTGCGTGAGCTCCAGGAAGCCGGTGTCGCTGGTGCGGACTTTGTCTCCTGCGGTGCCGTCTCGCGCCTCCTCCTGATGGCCCGTATCTATCGTCCTCGCGAGTTGTTCTGTTTTCCTCATGGACTGGAGGACGTCTCTACTGACACCTGTGCCGTCCTCGCCTCCTTCCGTCCAGGGAGCCCGGGTCCCACTGGTCCTCGTTCAGCTGAGGTCGCTTGCTCCACGCCGACCGGGTCAGTGCAGCCCCCACACCCCACGCGGCCGAGGTGTGCGTTTCCTTTCCCCGAGATTCTGTTCTTGCCAGCCTGCCCCCAGGTCAGACGGGGCTTCCTCTGTCTGGTATCGGCTTCTCCTCCTCAGGGTGGAGTGGCCCATCCGGGTCTGGTTTGCCCGGGGGTCTGAGTTCCACCATCCTGCCTGACCTCAAGGCCTACGTTTTCCGGGTAAGTGGGCGTGAGAGCCTCGGGCCCTGGCTGCGAGGGGCCACATCTGGGCGGCTCTGGCCTCGAGCTGCCCCCCGTTTCGGCTTTGATCGTGGGTCTGTCTGTAACCTTTAGAAATGACGCTTTGCTCAGCTCTCCTTGGCGTCGGCGGGGGCTTGGGAGCTGCTGGCCCTGCTCATCCTGCTGGGAGGCCCTGTGCGCTCACTGGTGAGGGCAGGAGCCGTTCACACTCACTGGCCATCGGCGCCCAGTCCCCAGGCAGCGCCAGGCGCACAGGGAATGGGCCGGTGTTTGCAGAGCCGGAGCTCGAGCGGGCAGGGCGGAGGGGAGCCACGGGAGCGGCTGTCGCGGGCTGTCCTCCTCCTCCTCCTCCTTCTCTTCCTCCTCCTCCTCTTCCCCCCCCCTCTTCCTCTTCCCCCTCCTCCTCCTCTTCCTCCTCTTCCTCCTCCTCCTCCTCTTCCTCCTCCTCCTCTTCCTCGTCCTCCTCCTCCTCCTCCTCGTCCTAGTCCTCCTCCTCCTCTTCCTCCTCCTCCTCCTCTTCCTCCTCCTTGTCCTAATCCTCCTGCTCCTCTTCCTTCTCCTCCCCCCTTTCCCTCTGCAGGCTCTCAAGGGGCTGCTTTGTGCAGGGAACCGAGAGGGTTAGCAGAGGCTGTAGGAGAGTGGGGGCCCTTCCCCATGAGAGCCTTGGTGGGTGCACACTGTGGGAGCTGGGCATTTTCCTTGGGTCCCTGGCAGCCGAGCAAGGCCCCTGCCCAGGGCGGCTCCCAGGGCTGTGGAGGAGGCGAGCAGATCGTGTGAAGGAGCACGGTCCCAGGAAGGCTTCCCGGAGGAGGTGGCACTGTAGCTGGAGTTGGCCGCCCTCTGGGGAATCACTGGTAGAGGGAGAGAAGGCAGGAAAAGGTTCCTGGTGGGGACACACGGAGCTCCTCTCCCTTGAGGCCTTTAGAGAGCAGATTCCAGCCACAGGGGGCTTGCAGGAAGGGCCAGGGCGCGGTGGGGGGGGGGGCGCTCCTCTCAGGAGCACACGGCCCACTCTGAGGCTGCTAGGACCTCCTGGGCCGGCTCTGCCTGAGCCCCCGCCCCGTCCCCCAGCAGCATTGGCACTGGGTCCGTTCGGGCAGGCGGTGCTCCGGGTCTGGGAAGTGGGAGCTGGCGCGGGGAAGCCCCGAGGCCTCGGTGCCCTCCGGCCAGCTGCCGGGTCCTGGGACAGCTGAGCCTGCACCCGGCCACGCCCCACCACGGTGTCGCTGACACTTCGCTCTCCCCTTTCCCGTTATTGATTAGTGCGCCCATGATTTATTTGTTTGACTCCGAGCCCTCAGTGGGGAAGCAGGCAGAGGCCACTTGCTGGTCTGTGCCCCCGGGGGCTGTCAGGGACAGTGACCCCCCCTCGGGTGGACCCGGCCCCCTGCAGCCTGCGCTTCGAAGTCCCCTAGACCCGCCCCCGGTGGGGGAGGGGAGCCGCCCCTGCAGCAGCAGCAGCCTGAGCCAGTGGCGCGCAGGCACAATTTATTAACTTTGACTTGTAAATTAAAACCCCAGCACTGCAAATTAGGGATGAGCAGAGGGAAATGAGATCTGCCGGTGCCTTCCCGGCCTCCGATCAGAACTCCGGCAACTCTAAATAAAAACGGAAAAATTTCCATTACCATACAGATGGCTTGAGGTGCCGGCCCCTCTGTCATCTCGGCTCTGAATCCGGCAGGAGCCTTTGCCTCCTCCACGGGGCGCCCGCTCCTGCTGGGCTCCCAGGCGGGGGGAGGAGGAGCGGGAGGTGGGGAGGGGGGTGCAGGGAGGGGGCGGGTCGCAGGGGGACCCCTGCCGGGGCAGAGCCAGCACCACGTTCTGGGCTGCAACTAGCCCACCGCAGGTCCCACACCAGGGAGGCACACAAGGCTGCTCCAGACAGACCCGGGGCAGCTCCCAGGCAGTGAGGCCAGGCCCCGGAGGTGGGCGCCAACAAGGTTGTGGGGAGTGCCGGGGTCTCCCCAGCTCCCTGAGTGCCCTCCAGGAACCGAGCACTTGTCGGCAGGTGGCCCGACTCCCCGCATGCTGTCTGCTCTGGGATGGGCTTGGGACGAGCGTCCACCAGCCCTCTCTAAGAACCTGCTCTGGCCCCCACAATCCCCACCTCTCCCGCCTGTGTGCGTCTTTGGATCTGCATAGGACGTGGCCCTCCTGGCCTGGCCCCACCCTTGCCTCGGTGGCCAGCATTTCCTTCAGGGAGGCCCCCAGCGTCTGCCTTCTTTATGTCCCCTGCAGGGCTGGATGGAGCTCCTGCCACCAAGAGCGCTCCTCACTTCTTCCCCAAAGGACGCAGGTGCGGGAGGGAGCGGCGCAGGTGAGGAGCCTCTGTGAGATGCACAGCGCAGAGCCGCTTGGCTTTGTCCTGGTGCATCTGGGGCTTGCGGCTCACGGGTGGATTTCAAAGTCACGCCGGGGGGGGGGGGGGGTCTGGGCTGCCACTGCCAGCGCCTGGCCGGGGCGGCGGGGCCGGGAGGCCAGGACTCCATTAGCGGGCGAGCTCTGGGAGAGTGGATTGTGTCTTTATCGCTCTCCCCCGGGGTCCCCGGGCCCAGTGCCCTTGATGAGGAAGAATCACACCAATCAATTTCCACCACATGGGCCTCAGGGGGAGGCCGTCATGAACACGGCAATCAGCCGGGCCCTGCTGTTCGGGGACCCGAGGAGCCGTCCATGCCTTTGGCCACGGCTGCTCGCTCTGACTGCTCGAGCGCTCGGGTGCCTGGAGGGGACGCCCACGCACCCCTGCGTCCAGCCAGGGCGGGGACGTGGGGGGTCTTGCCCCCAGTGGTCAACCCCAAGCCTTCTCTGTCCCTGCAGGCAGCCCAGGTTGCCACTGGGTGTGGGTGACGTCTCCCGTTGCCGCGTGCTCAGTTTCCCCAGCTCCCTCCATACCCGCTCAGCTGCAGGAGGCTGGCCAGGTGCCTGCGTCTTTGTGTCCAGCACCAAGGGCTCCCCCGGTCCTGGTCCTGTGGCCCCACACCCCTCTTGTCCACAGGTGGAGGGAGCCACGGTTGGTGATGTCCACACAAGCTCGAGAATGGCCTCATGGCTCCATTCATCCGGCCTTGCTGTGTGCCAAGGATGGGGCTCACGCGTCGTGGGCCCGGAGAAGCTTCCCCTGGGGGCAGGGCCCACGCTGAGACAGGATCCACAGAACCCGGGGCACAGGGTACCGGCTGAGCTGGCCAGTGCCGTGGGCTGGACATCGGCAGGAGAGGGGCGGGGTCGGGGGTCGCCCCGGGGGAGGTGCATCTGCCCAGTGCAGCCTCTGTTTGTTCGTGACGCATCCGTTCCATAAACATGGAGGACATGTGCTGACGTCCCCAATTCCCACAGGAAGCCTGCGGGCGGGAGACGGCGACAGCCAGAACGAGAACCAGGGCGGCGTGCGCCACGGAACGATGACATGCGCTGCCAGCAGGGCCTCGCAGCGGGAGCACATGCGTGTGTGGCTGCAAACCACGGGCTGAGGCGAGGGCGAGCTTCTAACAGCAAAGAGGGCAACTCGCGCGGCTGCTCGGACACCGAGCTCCGGGCAGCGGGGTGTGGGGCTCATGTAGGGGGCATGGGCGGTCCCCAGCCAGAGCAGTGGGCACAGCAGCTCTTTTTGTTTTCTTAATAGATGTATTTATTTGAAAGTCAGATTTACAGAGTGAGAAGGAGGGAGAGAGCGAGAGTGAGCGAGAAAGAGAGGTCTTCCATCTGCTGGTTCACTCCCCAGATGGCTGCAGTGGCCAGAGCTGAGCCCATCTAAAGCCAGGAGCCAGGAGCTTCATCCAGGTCTCCCATGAGGGTGCAGGGGCCCAAAGACTTGGGCCATCCTCTGCTGCTTTCCCAGGCCATAGCAGGGAGCTGGATTGGAAGTGGAGCAGTCGGGACTCAAACTGGCGCCCATATGGGATGCTGGTGTCGCACGTAGCGGGTTTTCACCTGCTACGCCACAGCGCCAGCACCAGACCAGCAGAGGCAGCAGCCTGATGGAAGGTGGGGAGGATGTGCACCCTGCACACGCCAGTACATGGGTGTCTGGGGGGACCCGCGTGAGAGAGGCAGGGCTGGGCACGGCTGCCCTGGGGATGGGACTCTTCCCTGGAGGAGGTGGCAGGAGACGATCGCAGGCCGGATCTCCTGGGCTTCGTGGTCGTGTGCGTTCATGGGGCAGCCCTCGAGGACTCCAGCCTTGCACGCGTTGTCTGTCGGTCAGTCAGGGAGCTGAGCAGTCAAACCTCACGCACTCATTCGCTCATTTCTAAAACCTTCCTGAAGACAGGTCCTCCGTCCGCCGGTGCTCTGCCCGATGGCTGCAGCCGTCGGGGCTGGGCCAGGCCCGCGCTGGGTCTTGGGGACTCCGCCGGGTCTCTCACGTGGGTGGCAGGGACTCAGCTCCTTGAGCCGCCACCCGCTGCCCCCCTGGGGCGTGCATGAGTAGGAAGTGGAGTTGGGAGTGGAGCTGGGACTTGAATTCAGGGATCCCACACGGATGCAGGTGCCGGAAGTGGAATCTTGACCGCTGCACCGAGCTCCGGCGGGTGCGTCCACGTCTTTATGGTGAGAACATTCGAACCCATTTTGAAATGAACGCTGCAACGTTGTCAGTTGTAGCCCCTGCTCTGCACACTAGGGCACCAGGACTGGCTCTTTATGATGGATATTTTTCAGATTAATTCATTTATTTGAAGGTAGAGTGACAGAGGGAGAGACAGAAAGATCTTCCACCTGCTGGTTCACTCCTCAGATGGCTGCAATGGCTGGGGCCGGGCCAGGCCGAGGCCAGGAGCCAGGAGCCAGGAGCCAGGAGCCAGGAGCCAGGAGCCAGGAATCCCATCCTGGTGGCTCGTGCTGGTATCGCAGGCAGCGACTTATCCCCCTGTGCCACAAGGCGGCCCCTCATGTCTGGTCTTTATGGGTAGCCTCTGTGCCGCGTCCCACAGTGGCTGTGCTAATGCATGCCCCCAGCGACATGTGCGAGGGCTACTCCCCCACCCCCAGCTGGGGCGCTGTGCGTTTCCCCGGTGGTGAGCGACGCGGCCCCCATCGCATTTCCGCGCTGACTTTCGCACGCGTCCTCGGTGACGCGCCTGCCGAGGTCGTGCCCGATTTCCGCCTGAGTGGTCTTTGCCGGCGGCGAGGTCCTCCTGCACCCCACGCTCTAACCCAGCCCGGGGGGGGGGGGGGGCGCGGCGCTTTCTCCCCCGCAGCAGGTGTCTCCCGGCTCAGCCGTGTCGGAAGTGCTGGGCCGAAGTGAGCCCACGTGCGCGTGCCGCTGCTTGGGTCGCCTGCACGTCTGGTCTCGCCTCTCCCCGTGTCGTAAGGTGCTGGTGAGTCGGATCTGGGGTCGGGCGCTCACGGCCCGGGCTTGGGCAGGGGCCTACAAGCACAGGAAGAGCGGCACGTGCCGTGGGCCCAGGGGCCAGGACTGGGGGGCTCGGGGCTCCCCCTCACATAACGCACCCCGCCCTCACGGTGCAGAGAGAGAGTGGGGGA
>CM027394.1:1399046-1417102 GCA_015711505.1 Sylvilagus bachmani | reverse complement strand
GCAGGCCCCGGCAGGAGCTGCCGGTGGGAACACGCACACCCCAGGGGACCCTCCCGGCCGGCCCTGCAGGGAGACCCACGGCCTTGGGAGGGGTGGGCCTGGGCCCAGCTCCGACGCTGGCTCGGGCCTCCTTTCTCCACCCCGGCCACTTGGGCTTCCTCTGGGGACACCCTGCGGCCTGTGGCACGTGGGATGATGTGTGTCAGTGGGAAGCCAGCTACAGCCCTTCGGGGCCTGTCGGTGGCTCCAACCTACTTTGGCATGGGCCTGCTGGAGACCGCCAGGCTGCCCTGCCTTCTGGTCGCTCAGGCCACCTCCTCTTCCGCGCGGTCAGCTCCTCATTCACCTGTGGGTGCCCAGGGATGTCCCAAGGGTGACATCACTGTGGCAGGTGGAAGCCGGCCATGTGGGAGTGTTTACCCCCCCCTCCCCACCGCGCAGCACTGCCCGGGCCCACGGCTGCCTCCTGTTGCAAGGAGCTTGCTCTGTCTGTCCTGAGCCCCCTCCTCGGAGCCCCACGCCTCGAGCTGCCATTGTGTGCCCTGGGCTTGCGAGGAGCGTGCCTCCTGCAGACACACTGCCCTTGCAGGCTCAGCCCGCGGGAGGGGCTGGCGCACGGTCGCCTTGCTCTGGCTCAGCGGCCCTGGGGGGGCGGTGGCCAGGAGGCAGGCTTGGCATCCGTGCTAGCGGCAGGGCGTCGTGCACTGGTGCTGGCGCCGGGCGGCTCAGCTACCGGCCGTGTCCCCTGCGGCTCCAGGGCAGCCGTGTGGTCCCGGCCGCCTTCCTCTTCCAGGCGGTTTGTGGTTTGGGACCTGGATTTGAATCCATTCTTCCACCCCCGAGTCCGACACAGCTGACCGGCACCTGCCCTGGGCTGAGGGGCGGCCTCCGCAGGGCCCCGGCACTGGGCACGGGGCAGCCCCAGGCGCAGCGGGGCAGCGTCCCTGCTGGCACTGTTCTCCTGGGGTCTGTCCCTGCAGGTGGCGCAGCCATGGGGGGTGACCTGTTCTGCTTCGTTCCACGCTGCTCACGTGCCTGGCCTGGGGCGCTCCCGTGTGTGGTGGCCGTGTGGAGGGCAGCTCCGTGCCTCTGTCCCGCCCACCTCCTGTGGGGGGCACTTCTCCATCCACGACAGGTTTACGCTCTCGCCCTGAGGCCCGGCGCAATGTTGGATCAATTGCTTCTAATTACGTCCAATGTGTCAACTTCGCATTACGGGAGCAGCTCAGTAATGGGGCACGTGGGAGCGGCGCGCGCTACTGCAGGGTGGACCGTTCCAGTTTTCTTTCCGCTCAGCTCGTAAACTGTCCTGCAAAGTGCCGTACTGTCCTGGTGCCCTCACGTCCTCCCCTTTGTGGCTCTGTTCTTGGGCCTGTGGCCATGGAGCAAGGCCACGAGAGATGCTAATCCCGGCTGCCTGCATGGAGGTGGCCGGCCGAGGGGTAGGGGCAGGAGGCAGGTGGCTGGGGTCCTCTGCTTGCTTCCCTGGGCCCCTGAGGAGCGTCTGAGGGTCAGGGGTGGTCCCGGGTGCGTGTGGGGAGGGGAGGACGGACAGTGAGCAAACACTGGACCAGCAGGCGGCAGGCAGCCCAGGCCTTGCCGACAAGGCATGGGTGCAGCTCACGGTGAGACGTGCTACGGACAAAACGCGGCTCCAGCTTCCTCGCGGGATGGCGCGGGCAGGCGGCCCCGCTGTCAGAGATTTGGCTTTGTGTCGATCCCGTGGGCAAAAGACTTGGTTCTTAGGGCCGCTGAAGGGTGCCTGCAGGGGCCCGGTTCCCGCCTGCTGTGGCCCTGGCTCGAGCCCGCTGGGGCTGCACTGTTGTCCTGGTGAACGACCGAGAACCCGGGTGGGGCTTGCGACACTGCCCACTGCTCTGCTTCGGGTTCACAGCTCCCACTCATGTGCCTGGGGAGGCAGCAGGTGATGGCCCCTGGTGCCCAGGCCCCTGCCCCCGCGTGGCCCACCCAGAGGGAGTTCTGGGCGCCCAGCTCCTGCCTGGCTCAACCCAGTCATGTGGCCACTTGGTGGGTGTACAGCAGATGGAAGATCTCTCCCGGCCCCTGGCCTTTCAAAGAAATAAATTAAAAAAAAAAAACAAACACCTGGGGTCAGCACTGTGGTGCAACAGGTTAATTCTCCGCCTGTGGCTCCAGCATCCCCAAAGGGAGCCGATTCTCACCCCAGCTCCTCCACTTCTAACCCAGCTCTGCTGTGGCCTGGGAGGGCAGCGCAGGATGGCCCAAGTCCTTGGGCCCCTGCACCCGTGTGGGAGACCTGGAAGAAGCTCCTGGCTCCTGGCTTCGGATCAGTCCAGCTCCAGACATCGCGGCCCTTTGGGGAGTGAACCAGTGGAAGGAGGACCTTTCTCTCTGTCTCTCCCTCTCACTGTCTGTAACTCTACCTGTCAAATAAACAAATAAAATCTTTAAAAAAAAGAAAGGAGAAGACTCTGGAGGAACACTCATGTGTCTTCAGCTTGGAGACATGGCCTCCGTGGTCAGGGCCATCGCTGATGATGGGCCGGGCACTCGCTTTGACCTTGGCTCTGTGCCCAGCCCTGGGGCCACGGTCCAGCATCTCCCATGCAGCAGTGCTTGGGGGCCCCCTCCAGGCCCAGGCTGTCTTGTCAGCCGCTGGCACAGCGACTGCTCCCCAGCCCTGCAGACTCAGCTGAGACACTCGCCGTGGACCCTGCAGCCGCGGCAGCGGCACCAGCTCCCTGAGGCCAGGAGATGCGTCCTGGAAACGCTCCTCGCTGACAGTCTGGGCAGCTCGTGGAGATTCCTGGGCCAAGCCTCGTTGCAGGAAGAGAAGAAGGTGCAACGGGGCCCCACGCTGTGAGCTGGGCGGTTCAGGGGCAGAGGGGCGCTTCCCGAGGGTGCAGATGGGTTTGGAAGCCAGCGCGGCCCAGCAGGTGCAGGCTCGGTCAGCGCAGACCAGGGTGCAGGGCTCAGGGTGCAGGAAGTCGCCCTTGGTGGCTGCAGGAGCGGCCGGCGGGAGAGCAAGCCCCTCTGTGTGTTTCTCGCTCCCCTTTGGAAGGGAGGCAGTGCCGTGACCTGGGGCATTCCCGGCTCCGGAGACAGACGCTCGTGGTGGGGGCTCTGCAGGGTGTGGGTGGCCCTGGGCGAGTCCTGGGACCTGGGAGGTGTGGGGAGGCATCTGGGGGGGGGCAGGCGTCAGGGCAGGAGCGGGGGGGCATGCAGCAAGTGCATCCCCAGGGATCTCACCTACGCGGGGCTGTGGCCCAGAGCCAGAACGCAGCTGCACAGCCCAGCGTGTGCGCTCAGGCGGATTCTCAGCTTCTCTGTGCCCCCCACCCCATGCTCCCGTCCCAGCCGGCTGTTATGATGCCGCCCACGTTAACCCCGCCCTCCCCCAACCCCCCCCCCCCCCCGCCACCATGGGACATCTCAGCCTTCATATGGGCAACTTGGAAGGCTTCCTCTCCCACCAACCCCCTCCCGTCTCCCCCCGGGTGCAGTCCCCGCAGGGTCCACGCAGACCAAGAATCGTCCCCACGTCCCCTCTCGGCCCCCATGGGGCTCCCCCCCCCCACAGCAGGGTGGTCCCCAGCAGCTCACCCTGCCTCCTGGTTCCACCATGGAGGACACGGAGCAGCCCCCTGTCCCGGGCTCTGTCAGTCTGGGCCCCAGGCTGGTGGCTGTCAGTCAGCAGAAAACAGCCAAGTTCACACAGTCTCCCCAGCCATGGGCGGCTTAGGAGCCCGGGAACCCTCACTGGTGTCTGGTGGTCAGGAGGCCAGGAGCAACTAGAGACAGAGACAGAGAGAGACAGAGATGGAGACAGAGAGAGACAGAGATGGAGAAACAGAGAGGGAGATGGTAGGGATGGAGATACAGAGGTAGAGACTGATGTACATAGAGACAGTGGCAGAGGCACAGACAGACAGAGATAGACAGGAAGAACACCACAGTTTCTTTTAAAAACCGCCCCTTGGCCGGCACCATGGCTCACTAGGCTAATCCTCGCCTGCGGCACCGGCACACCAGGTTCTAGTCCCGGTCGGGGCACCGGGTTCTGTCCCGGTTGCCCCTCTTCCAGGCCAGCTCTCTGCTGTGGCCCGGGAGTGCAGTGGAGGATGGCCCACGTGCTTGGGCCCTGCACCCCATGGGAGACCAGGAAAAAGCACCTGTCACCTGGCTCCTGCCATCGGATGAGCGCGGTGCGCCGGCCGCAGCGCGCTGACCTCGGCGGCCATTGGAGGGTGAACCAACGGCAAAGGAAGACCTTTCTCTCTGTCTCTCTCTCTCTCACTGTTCACTCTGCCTGTCAAACAAACAAACAAACAAACACAAACCCGCCCCTCCTCTGCTGAACAGATGCACCAGGAGCATCCTGGGAGGAGTCGTCCAAAGACCGGGGATTAGCCAGGAGCTGGGTGGGAAGCCACGCAGCGGGACTCAGACCTGCACCCCTGTAGGGGGCGCCCGCTTCCTGAGCCGCAGCCCCCGCGGTCCGGTGTTGGTCACTGCAGCCTCCGCCCGCGGGAGTTTTTCACCTGATTCCCAAAATTCCCTTCCGGCTTCACAGCTCAGCTGGCTGGGAGGAGGAGCAGCCGGGACATGAACTGGCGCCCATTTAGGCACCATATAGACTGGTGCTGCAGGCGCAGGCTTAGCCCACCGGGCCACAGCGCCGGCCTCCCGCATGTTCTGAACCGAAGGCCCAGGCACCACGGCGAGGGCGCTGAGAAAGAGAAGCCGTGTGTCACCGGGAACCTTGTTCCGGGATTTCTCATCCCTCAGTCACTTCATTAATTCATGAGCTGCTCCCGACTGGCCTGTTTCTCCAGCAGAGGCGGCTCCTGTCCTCAGTGGGCCCTCGGGTGGGGTGAGGTGGAGGCGGGAGCCCCTTCCTCCCTGGTCCTGTCCCAGCAGGACCTCCCTCGCCCACCCCAGATCCCCCCCCAACCTGTGCGCCCCAGGCCTCCTGGCCCCGCCTCTGCGCCCACGGCGGCACGCCCACTGCGGCGTCTTTCCATGACTTGGGCTCGACCTCCTGTCCTCCAGGTCCAGCCTGTTGGCCGCGTGTGTCAGAATAATTTCATCCTTCCTCAGGGTCTGCTGCTTGTGCACACTGCTGTGTCGTCTGCCTACAGCTGTCGGGCCGCTTCCCTCCTTAGGCGACAGTGAATGGAGTGCCCGGTGCTGTACCGGCGTCTGGGGAAGGCCATCCGGTGACATGGCTTCCAACCACAGTTGTGGGGTCCAGTTCCCGGGGGCAGGGAGACGCATGCCAGTGGGTGGAGAGATGGTGGCAGAGGACACAGCTGGACTCCCCTGGGATTCCGCTGCGCGGGCTCAGAGGCCGGGTCTGCTTTATGCAGCCCGGTGTCCTTCTAGAACATTCCTTGACACACAGCTGATCTGCACAGATCCACAGAGCACATGACTAACTCATGAGCCGCCTCCCACCCCTTGCTCCGGAACCTTCTAGGCACCACGCTCGGCCTTTGGGCTTCTCTGTTGCAGGACCCCATGACCACTGTCCAGAGGAGAGCAGAGGGCTGTTGACAGGAGCCACGCCCAGGCGCCTGATGGGGCAACGGCCTGTGAGAGCCCGAGGCCGCCGTGTGCTGAGAACAGACGGCCGTGCCGATTGCAGAGCCTGCTCGGGCCCGGACGCCCGGTGGCGCTCCTGGAGCCGGCACTTATCTAAAGGAGCTGGATGAGGTGACAGACTCCGGTCAAACCTACATCCACCCTTTGTGCTACCTCCCCAGAGAGGCGAAAGACGCGCATGGTTTCCACGGCAACCAGCAAGCTACCTCACGGTCATTAAGAGCCGCGGGGAGCAGCGACGCAGGCATGGCAGGCCGCTGCGGGCCCAGCTGTGAGCCACAGGTGGGAGCAGTCGCTTTGCGCGTGGCCTCCCCTGTCCCACTTCGCTCCTCATCAGTCACAGCGAGGTGACTCGATGGCTCCCGGGCAGGCGGTGTTGTGCGGCCCCCGCTGGGGCTTTCTGCTTGGGTTAATCTTGTTTACGGAGCTGAGAGCGGAGCAGGATTGTTCACGGGGCAGAGCGGCCGTGGGAAGGCCAGGAAGGCTGAGCAAGTCAAACAAAGGGCAAACCCCAGGTGGTGACCACGCGCCCCCCACGCCCACCCCGCCACGCAGTCCTCCCTGCCCCGATGCCCAAGCTCCCCGAGTGTGGCCCATGGCCTTGTACCCCAGGCCGCTTGCATGCGGCTCCAGGGACACGGTTTGGTCCAACTTCCTGTTTGAGTGCATCGCACTTCCTGTTCTGGGTGTTCCACTTCCTCACTGAGTGTGCTGCTTGACTTCCTGTTGGAGTGTGTCCCGCCCCCTGTTCAGAGCTCCTTCACTTCCTGTTGGAGTGTGTCCCGCCTCCTGTTCAGAGCTCCTTCACTTCCTGTTATAGTGTGTCCCGCCTCCTGATCAGAGCTCCTTCACTTCCTGTTGGAGTGTGTTGCGCTTCCTGTTGGAGTGTGTTCTACTTCCTGTTCTGATTTGTTCCACATCCTGTTCTAGGTTCCACTTGCCTCCTGGGCACTTCCGCTGCTGCAGGCACTGTGTGTCGAGGGTCCTCCCTTCCCCACCCTCACCTGCGTGTCGAGGGTCCGCCCACCCTTCCCCACCCTCACCTGCGTGTCGGGGGTCCACCCACCCTTCCCCACCCTCACTTTGAGGCCTCCTGACCCACGGCAGCTGCTCAGTGCCCGTTGCCCATCCTTCAGGCACTCCAAGGCCGTTCCTCGCGTCAAGGCCAACGTCTTTCCTGTTCCTTTTGCCCGCCAAGCTCTTGTACGGATTGTGAGGCCGGCCCTTGCAGGAGTCAGGATTCACGTGAACTGTCCCCTTGTCCGCATCGTCCTGCCACCCTCCCAGGGCAGCCCCTTCGTCCCACTGCTGCTCCGCCAGGCTGTAGACCTCCGTGCCAAGCAACATGGCGGCCGAGCCACCTGTGCCTCCCGAGCCGTGGTGTGTGGCACTCTGCTGTCACGGGCTTATTTTTAGGGGAAAAAGAGTAAAATGATCTAATGACTTTTTTCATCTTGGCTACTTATTGAAATGATAATATTTAGGATCTATTGAGTTTAATGAGCTATGCTATTAAAAATTAATTTCACTTGAAAGATACTGAGCTTCGGCGAGGAGTATGTTCTGGGGACGTGTTGTACGTCACGGTGACTTCAGCCAATGGACACGTCTCGTGTACTTGCCAGACGGTGAGAGCCGGCTTTGCACGTCCTCGCCACGCGCTGGCGGCCGGGCTCGCTGGCTTCACTTTCTCCTCCCACGGGCATACATGTGTCAGAACCTGATGTCGCATGGCACAACTCCGTACAACTTGTGAGAATCAAAACACACAGAAAAGATATCACCCGAGTCCGGATGTCTAACACTGCCCTGGTGGCTGGCGTCTGTCGCTTGCTGTGTCTGCACCAGGCCTGGCTGCCCTGCAGCCTGGCTCTGACACACGCCAGCTGGGAGGGTTCCCGGCCCCTCCCTTGCCTGTGGCTCAGGCTCCTCAGCACAGCCGGGACAAGTGTGTCCGGCATGGAGCCATCAGCTGTCAGCGTGAAGGGCCTCCCTGGCCGACGCTGTGTCCCCCCGAGGAATGAGCTGGCCTTGGTGATGTTTGTCTCTACGGGGCAGTGTCCACTCCGCCTGTGTGCTCCCAGTGTGTGCTCAGGTCTCTCCCTGGCTCAGCGCACAGTAGGGGCACAGGCCATAGGCCCAGAAGGCATGAAGCCTGAGCCGTGGTCCCTCGTGGCTGCCCCGACATTGTCCACTGGCTGCGTCGAGAAGCAGCCCAGTGTCTGTGGCCCAGGTGCACGCTTGTGCAACAGACAGGTGCACGGCCGAGCAGGGGCGAGGGGGACTCTGGGGAGAAGGAACTGTGGGCTCTGCGGCACCGGCAGGAGTGGGCACTGCCACGCCCCTGGGCCCCGTGTCTGGAGCCCAATGGGAGGGGCCGGGGGAGCTAGGAAGCGGGACGCTGGGCGTGAGTGGCCTCGCCGTCCAGCTGAGCTCCGGCATGTGGGTCCCACGGGACGTCGCAGGGCAGGGTCTCCCTGCTGCTGCGCGCCCGTGCTGGGGCTGTCGTGGAGGGTGAGGACTCCCCCACCCGGCCCCCACTGCACACAGCCCCGGAGCAGCCGCGTCCCCATCCCCAGCAGGCGGCTTGCTCATGGCACACAGCGCCCCAAAGCACAGACGCTGGCCCACCCTTCAGGCAGAGAGCGGCACCCTGAGGCTGGGGAGGGCAACTGGGGAGCAAGGGTTGCAGGGATCCTGCGGGAGACGGCATGCCGGCAGGGACTCTCCCTTGACCAGCCTCAGGCAGGCTCCCTGCGCCCTCCTCGGTTCTAACCAGGTCCTGGCCTGGCTGGCCCAGGCTTAACCAAGAACCTCACCAGGCTGGCTGCCCGGGAAGCCCCCGGTCTGGTCTCCGGTCCAACTCCTTCCCCTGGCCTTTCGTTCTTATTTATTTATTTATTTATTTTCATTTTATTTAAAAGGCAGAGAGAGAGAGAGACAGATACATCTCCCATCTACTGGTTCACATCCCAAATGCCCACAGCAGCCAGGGCTGGGCCAGGCTGAGCCTGGGTGGCTCCATCTGGTCTCTGTGTGGATGGCGGGGGCTCAGTTCAGCGTGGGCATGGTGGGTCATTTCTCTCTGGCAGGGTGAAGGGGCCGGAGAGGGGCGGGGGTAGTGGTGCTTTCTTTAAAGATCACGTGTGCCTAGCCCTGAGTTAAACACGCAGAAGTTTCTGGAAGGAGCAAGGTCCAGCCCCTCCTCCGAGGACCCTAGCAGCTATCAGAGAGCCCTCAGCTGGGTTCAGATCTCCTCCAGACCCCTCGCCTGTGCCCTGCCTGGGCCTCAGTTTCCCGGTGCGTGAAGTGGGCAGCCGGTGTTCCCGGTGCCTTGTTGCAAAACACCCGCCCCACGGGGAAGCAGCAGCTAGACGGGCGGACGCCGGCCTTGTGCCCCTGGCTGTGCCCCGCCCGCCGGTCGGTCCTGCTGCAGGTCACAGGGGCACCTAGCAGGGCGGGTGGCGGGGCTGGGCTGCAGCCTCGGCCCGGCCAGCACCGGCCTCCGTATCGGCCCCTGCAGACGCTGCCAAGCCCAGCCCTGTTCTTGAATCCGGCGGCGTCTGACCCTCGGCGCGGCTGCTGCTTTCTGGTGACTGCGTCACCACCCTTTATTCCTTCTGAGCTGTGACCCAGAAAAAGAAACCCATTAGTGGCGCTCGAAGCTTCCTGCTGGCGCGGGATTCCGGAGCGCTGCATGGATCCCTTTGGGAGCAGGGCACTGGGGGTGGGCAGGGGCGCCCGGCAGGAGCAGCAGCACCGGGAGCCGCACCTGGCCTCTGAGCCGCCCAGCGGGGTGGGCTCCTGGAACCCACACGAGGGGCCCTGCTCTAGGAGCGGCCTCGGAGCTGAGCCCCTCGGGGTGGGACTGGGCTGCCCCGGAAGGGCCGGGAGGCGGGAACACCAGGTAGTTGGCACTCCGGGGTCCTCTCAGTCCCTGCGGGGCGGGCCTGGCTGGGAGGGGGAGCGTCAAGGTCAGAGCAGGATCTGGGATGGGGGAGGGGACACTGGTGAGACCTGAGGCCGGAGAGTGACTGCGCCAAGTCTCCAGGCCAGAGAGAACACTCCAAACACAGGCATCATCTGTGTGGGCACAGGGCCCAGGGGACGGCAGGTGAGGGTGCGGAGGTCGGGGGAGGGGCCGGCCGAAGCGCAGAGGGAGGCTGGATGGAAGCTGAGCGGGGGCAGGGCTGTGGCTTCAGACTCCAGGGGGTTCCGGAAGCTTCCGCCCCTGCTCCCTGAGAGGTTCCCTATTTGATCCTTGCTGCCTACATGAGACGACTGGGGCATTAGCGACAGAAATGGAGGAGTGTGGGACCCCCAAGGCTGCAGCCACCCCACAGGTGTGGCTCCAGCCCAGCCTGGGGGACTCAGCTCTGCCAGGTGTGGCCCTCGCTGGACCTACTGAGGTGCACAGGCCAGCGGGCAGCCCGGCAGCGAACCCAGTGCCCCGGGCTCAGCACCCAGCTCCCAGCTGTGATTGACAGGAGCGTTTCAGGTCCTGCTCGATGCCGGCGCGGCCTGGCCTCCCCCTCAGCTCCGCACAGGTCTCCTGCTGGCTGGGGGGGAGGGGCGGGGGGCAGTGTGCACCCGCGGGGGTCTGCGTGATATGGTGGCTATGGGTGGGGGTGGCCTGCAGCCGCGGGGGTCTGTGTGACATCACCCCCCTGCTCCCGTGGCAGCTCTGACTTCCCACTCAGAGAACAGGACCCAGCAGCCTCAGGGCCAGGGTGCAGGTGGCGGCCTGGCCGCCCGAGGCCACACCCGGGGAGGCCCCTCCCGAAGCCCTCGTGGAGCCCGCTGGGCGAGCGGACCACGCAACCCCAGGCCAGGGAGCCATGGACAGCACACCTCCCTCTGCAGCTGGGCGCTGAGTGACGGAGATGGGGGTGCCCCGACTCCGCCACAGACGACTCCCTCCCTGGGGTTACAGAGGTGCAAGTGGGCAGGACAGGGTCCCCCTCGTGTCTCCGGGGAGTGCAGGCCTGAACCCCGGATGCCTGGGGCAGCCGTGAGGGCGCGGGGCAGGCAGGGAGCAGGAGGGAGTGTGAAGGTGCCGGAGGCCGGGGGGAGGTTCCCGGCCATCGCCCAGGCTGGACCTGGCGGCTGCGGGGAGGGTGGGGCTTTGCACCTGTTACAGAGAGGAGCCTGTGGTTCCTGGCCCGAGGGGCAGGGAAGGCTGAGGGGCGGAGGGGAGTGGGTTTCCTTTCACCCGTCCCCCGCTCGCCCCGGGAGGGAGCTGGGCAGGTGGAGGAGCCTCAGACCGGCACTGGCCCTGGGGGGCTGAGGGAGACTCCCGCTGCTCCTGTCCGCCGGTTCCTGCTGTGGGCCCAGACACGCGGTGGTTTTGGGACGTGGATGACACAACAGACCAATGGCGGCCCAGAAGGGTGGGTTTAAGACAGCAAATGGGAACTCCGGGGACACGGAGGCTGCTGGGTAATTGTGCAGAGGAGATGTCTGTGTAGCTCCGTGAAGTCCCCGCGTGGCCGTGGCCAGACACAGCAGCGAGGAGCTGGGGAACTGAACCGCGGGACACTGAGGTCCCAGAACAGCCTGGCAAAGGCACCGAGAACTGAGGTGACACCAAGACCCAGGGACCCACAGCACGGGAGGGTCTGAGCAGCTGTGCACAGCCAGGCCAGTGTTTTTAAAAAGATTAATTTGATTTATTTGAAAGGCAGAGTTACAGAGAGAGGAGAAGAGAGAGAGAGAGAGGTCTTCCACCTGCTGGTTCACTCCCAAGTGGCCACAATGACCAAGGCTGGGCCAGGCTGAAGCCAGGGGCCAGGAGCTTCGTCCAGGTCCCCCGCATGAGTGCCGGGCCCAAGCACTGGGCCATCTTCTGCTGCTTTCCCAGGCGCATTGGCCGAGAGCTGGATCAGAAGTGGAGCAGCTGGGATTCAAACTGGATGCTGGCGCTTCAGGCTGAGGCTTAACCCATTGTGCCACAGTGCCCGCCCCCAGATTAATTATTTGTTAAACGAAACATCAACGTTATCTATAGGATTTAAACTAGACCTAGGATCTCAAAACACAATTAACTGGTCTGCAGAGAACAGGAAAAAGTCAGCTCGTAAGTGAAGATCAGAACAGATCAGTCCTGAGATGCCGCAGGTGTGGGGATCCTCAGAGTGGGAGCCCCCACGACGCTGTGGGCGGGGAAACACACGAGACAAATGGAAGCTCAGGAGGGCCCAGGGCCACGGGGAGCTTCGACCTGGAGGGTACAGCAGCTGGAACAGAAGCCGCTTGTCAGTGGTCGATGGAGCAGGCGGAGCAGCTCCAAGATCCAGACGACGGTGGAGGGCACCGGCAGCCAGCTGGGGGCAGTGGCTCCCGGACGCCCCTCAGCCACGGACACAGCCACGGACGTTCTTTCCACATCACATGGTGCGTTCACCGAAGCCAAGGGACCGACGGCGAAGCGCACCTCAGCAGATACGAGGAGTTCAGATCCCGGGCAGATGCTTTCTGAAGACAATGGAATTAGACGGACACTGGAGAGATACCCTGAAGTCTCAGGCTCTTGGAGACTGAACACCAAACTCTGACTAACGCGTGGGTGGAAGAGTGAGTTTTATGTGAAATTAGAAAACAGTTTGAACTAAACAAAAATGGAGATACAAAAATCTGTGAGATGCAGATTTTTTTTGGAGAAATTTTATGGCAAAATAAACTCGTACCAGGGAGAAGAAAGCAAACGATAATGGCTAACGTGGAAAACGATGAAGCTAAAGGTGGACCAGCAGCGGAACCAAAAGCTGGCTCTGCGGAAAGATCCGTAAAGCGGACAAACGCCCAGCACCGCTGGCCAAAGGAAGTCGGAGGACGCTGGCGCGAAGCCGCGTGGTCAGTTCAGGCGACGGTGCTGTATCACCACAGATGGCACCCGAGAGAAACCCCAGGCACACGGCGCTGGCGCCTGACGAATGGATCCATTCTTAGGAAGCTCAACGCCACGTCATTCACTCGAGAAGCAACAGGTAACCCGGATACACCGATTGTTACAAAAGAAATTGAATTCACAGTTCGAAACCTCCCCAAGAAAGACACATCCCAGGCCTACGTGGTTCCTGGGTCACGGAAGAGGCAGCCCCATTAAACATTTTTTTAGGACTTATTTATTTATTTGCAAGGCAGAGTTACAAAGCGAGAGGGCGAGACTGGGAGAAAGAGAGAGATCTTCTGTCTGCGGATCCACTTCCTAATCGCTGCAATGGCCAAGGCCGGGCCAGGCCAACGTTAAGGGCCAGAAACTCCATCCAGGACCCAGTCGCTTGGGCATCTCCCTCCACTTTCCTGGGATCAGAAGTGGAGCAGCCAGGACATGAACCGGCGCTCGTATCGCAGGTGGCGGGCTGGTCCGCGGGTGGCGGGCTGGTCCGCGGGTGGCGGGCTGGCACGCGGGTGGCGGGCTGGTCTGCGGGTGGCGGGCTGGTCCGCGGGTGGCGGGCTGGCACGTGGGTGGCGGGCTGTCCTGCCCTGCCACAGCTCGGCCCCGACGCAGCAGCACTCCCGTGTCTTTAAGTCCAGGGGTTTCCTCACCCTCCATGTTCAGACAGGAGTGTCCTGCTGTGAAGTTAGAGGACCAGGAAGACACTAATGGAGATTAATACCTTCACAAATAGAGACAAAAAAGTTCAACAGATTGAGTCCAGGAATATAGGAATTCAGTATTCAAAAAGCGATCGATATCATCCATCACATTGAAAGAATGAAAACCAAACGATCGCATGCAGTTTTGCAGAAAATATTTGACAAAAGTCAACTCTATGCATAAAAAAACTGTCAGAAAACTAGAAAATGTCATTTTCTTCATCTACTAAAGACACCCCCCAAAAAAGTCTACAGCTAACGTGACACTGGGTGAAGACGGCAGCACATTCAGCGTCACACAAAGGGAGCAAAGGACAAAGGCCCTGGGGAGAGGAAGGCGTGCAGTCGTGGCGTGTGGGATGACTTGCAAGAGTCCCAGGGAGCTTTGAAAAAGTTGCCTGAATAGGAGGGCTTAGCAGGCCCGAGGACAGCACGCAGAAATCAGTCCTGCGTGTGTCCAGGACAGAACGCCAACAGGAAGACAGCGTTCGTGGAGTTAATACCCCTTAAAATAGGGCCCTGCAAATGGAGCCGCCGGGCTTTCAATGGAGCAGACGTGGGATTAGTGCCGGGAGGCAGCCGGACGCGGTGCAGAGATCCAGAGACCCGAACAAACGGAGCCGCGTGCTGTATTTACCTACGGGAGGTCTCGATACAGCCAGGGTATAAATTCTTCCCCGGCGGACCCACAGCTTTAGAACAATTTCAACAAAACTGCCAGAGGATTTACTTTCTGCAGACATAGCCAGGTTCCAGCCCATATACAGGAAACCAGAGGCGGGAGGACCACTAAAGCCACGCAGAGAGGAGCAGCAACCGCGCTCGGATGTCCCGAGGGGCAGTCAGCCGGGCGCGGGGCGTCGCGGGCACACGTGGGACCCTCAGAACAGAGGGTGCGGGACACCGGGTTCACGCGCAGAGAAGGATCTGGGTTTAAATGCACCCTTCACACAGACGTGAGCTCACGAGGTGCGGAGGGCTACGTGTAGAAGTCACAACACAGGATTTTAGGACAGAAGAAGAAATAGAAGTCAGTCCCCGAGAACAGGCAGGCAGATGACCCCAGATTACGATCCGTAAGAGAGGCGATAAGACTTGGTAAAACTGCGGGAGACTCCATGGGAGGACGGAGAGGCAGAGTTACAGGCGTGGGTGCGTATCTGCCAATCACACGTCCGATAAAAGTTATCTCCCAGAATACACGAAAATCTCCCAAACTCCACACACGGCAAATAACCCCCCGGGGGCCAAGTGCCGCGCGTTGTGACGGATCAGCTGCCTCCCCCGGTGAGCCAGACAGAGGCTGCACACGGACCTGGAGGGAGACACAGCCGCCCATCAGAACCGCGGAGCCCGGGGCTCGCCGGCGTCCTGTGCTGACCAGGCGGAGGAGCGACGGAGCGCACAGCCCCTGGGGGCGGCGCACCTGCCGTGAGACCCAGTGCCCCCAAGCCCGGGGAGGACTCTCGGCACCCCCCATCGCCCGAGGAGGACTCAGCCCAGGTAGCACGAAGGCGAGTGTGTGCTGAGTTCTCAGCACCATGGACGCGTCCCAAGGGAAGGGGCCGGTCTCCCTGTGGGGCCCCGAGGGCGGCTCGGGGCGGCTCGGGGCGGCTGGGGACGAGACCCTTCTCGCTGCAGTGGAGGTGGCCTGACTGTGGACACACGTCACACCTCCTGTCACTGCAAACCGACGAAGCAACTCTTACTAACGGCCAACTTTCATTTTTAAATAAACATTCAAGAACTGGTGTAGCGTCATAACAGTGCTTAGCCATAGTGTAATGCAATAGCGGTTGGTTTCATTTCTCAATTAAAAAAAACTTTCCCAGGATTCCTCTGTACTGGTGTGGGATGAGTGACCACGGGTGTCCGGCAAGGCAGACCCCAGCCCTGCCGTCACCCCAGCAGTGCCGGGAGGCCCCCTGCGGTTCACCTCGCCAGGCTGTGCCCGACATCTGAGGGCCTGCTGGGCTCTCGCAAACTCAGTTTCCTTGGGCTTTGGGGCCGGTGATGGTCAGCGCTCCCCTGATGGGTTGACCAGGCCCCCGGCTCTCGTCTGGACTTCTCTCCTACCTCTGCCCTGTGACTTATGCCCGACTTCCTGCACGCCGCACCCCGGGAGCCCTGGGCCGGGCAGTGTCTGTGTGCCACGTGCTCCGGCATCCCTGGGCCTGCCCCAAGAAGGCTGTGGAAGTGCTGCGCGAAGGGCCAGCCCAGCAGGGCTGCAGCTGGCTTCAGCCCCAAAGGACCGAGGTGGTGGCGCCGGAGGCCCTCCTGTGTCTGCTCTGGGCTGGAGTCCAGCAGCGGGGTCTGCTTGGGGCCGGAGGCTGGATCCCCCCTCCCCTCAGTATCGTGGGCAAGCAGAGCCCCGCAGCCCAGAGCAGGGGGCAGGCGCCGTCTGTGGTGGGAGCAGAGGAAAGAGAGACGGCGGCAGCCCAGCCTCCCTGGAGGACAGACCAGGGCGGGCGGACAGAGCTGCGGGCCGTGGGGGCTGAGGACCGTGACTGGATGCCCCTGGACGGGATCAGATATGGGGTAGGGTTCTTGCTACACCGACTCAGCCGGCGCCTTCGACGCCTGGATGTCCCCAGGGCAGGCTGGGGCGGGCCTGGATACGGAGTGCCTGTCGGGGGCAGCGTGTCTACACCGGTCCCGACCAGGGCCGCCTCGGGCCCCTACTAATGAAGTGGCCTTGTGCGTCCCGGTGGCTCTCACGGAGCAACAGTCAGAGAGTAAATCAGCACGAAATAATATTTTTGCTAAATTTCGGCTCTGCAGCGGTGCGGCGTTCCATCACCTTGCTAGTGGGCCTCGGGGACTGCCGGGCGCACACTGAGGCTGGCTCGTGCCAATTATGAGGCTGAGTGATGACGCAGCCCGGTGTCATCTCGCCAGGGCCGCGGAACAGCAGGTGAAGGCGCTAGTTTATGATTTTCAATTATCAATCAAATAGGCTGAGTTCTCCCTTCTCTTAATAAAGGCTGTAAAAGCACTGGAGTGTGGACAGCGAGAGAAACAAGGTGCGTCCCGGAGCCAGCGCCCGCGTGCTGTCTTGTTTCTGCTGCAGCCTGGTGCACGCGGGGTTCGGAAGGGGGTTGTGACCCTGTGTTCTGGCAGGTGCGGGAACCGGTTGGCCCTGTGCTCAGCCCCGTGTGGTCTTGGGGCCCCCGGGCGGGGGAGTCCAGGGCGTTGGTCTGCACCTCTGAGGATGGCTGCTGCTGCACCCGGAGGGCAGGTGGCGCTGGGGCTTGCAGTTGGTGCAGGTGTGGAGGGGCGGGCGCTGGGAGCGGGGGCAGCGCCAGGGTTGGTGTGAGAATCTGGCTTCCCCCATGGATGCCGGTTCCAGTCCCGGCTGCTCCACTTCCAATGCAGCTCCCTGTTAATGCGCCTGGGAAAGCCACAGAGGACGGCCAGGTCCTTGGGCCCCTGCACCCATGAAGGAGGCCTGGAAGAAGCTCCTGGCTCCCTCCTGGCACAGCCCCAGCTGTTGCAGCCATTTGGGGAAAAAAACAGCAGACAGAAGACCTCTCCCCTCTCTCCCTCTCCCTCTCTCTCCCTCCTTATCTGTCTCTGTGACTCCGCTTTTTAAACAAATAAATACAATCTTTAAAAAAGAAAATAACAGACAGTTGCAAGGATGAGAGCAATGTGAGAGGTGGTGGGTGGGGGTGGGGCCAGATGGGGGGCAGGGGTGGGGCCAGATGGGGGGCAGATGGGGGAGCCAGATGGGGGGCAGACAGGGGGCGGGAGCCAGTCAGGGAGAGAGAGCCAGATGGGGGGGTGCAGACAGAGGGTGGGAGCTGGACGGAGGTGGGAGCCAGCTGAGGGGGAGCCAGATGGGGGTGGGGGCCAGACAGGGAGGGGGAGCCAGATGGGGGGGCAGATGGGGGGAGCTAGATGGGGGGAGCCAGATGGGGGTGGGGGCCAGACAGGGAGGGGGAGCCAGATGGGGGTGGGGTGAGAGCCAGATGGGGGGAGCCAGACAGGGGGGTGGGAGCCAGCAGGCGGGCACTGGGGTCTGGTTGACAGCAGGAAGACAGCACCTGGAGCACGTCGGAGACCGGGTTAAGCAGGCTGCACGAGGCGCGGTGCACCTCTGCAGACTTACTTGAGCCAACGGTGGCTCAGGCATCGGGCGGCTCTGAGGCAGCAGTGGCTTGGGAGCTCCTGGGAGGGACCGCAAGCAGAGGCCGCGCTGGGCGGACGCGGCAGCCAGTCGAAGCCGGAGTGCGGCTGGGACGGTCGCGTGCTGTCGGATTGGGGCAGCTGGTCCATCTCGCGGGGCATGTCCGATCCCAGGGGCACCCAGCCTGCAGGGTCACTTTCCAGACCAGGGAGGGTCTTCCGCAGGGTCTCGGGGGACCCTGTGTCTGTCTCAGGGCTGCAAGGAAGGGGCGCACTCTGGCCAGGTGTCCACGTGGGGGAGACTGGGAACACTGGGCTCCCGTGGGCTCATGCTGAGGCGTCAGCTCTTCCGCATGGGAGAGAGGCAGAGCCCTGGGCCCCGTGGCAGCCCTGGGCAGCCCTGAGATGGGAGGAGGCCCCCGTATTCCCCAAGGACAGTGACAGCCCCGGCCTGCTGCACCCAGCCACCATGAGGGTGATGGCAGTGGTCAGGGAGACAGGAAGGGAGACGGGAAGGCGACGGCATGGTCAGGGAGACAGGAAGGGAGACAGGAGGGCGACGGCATGGTCAGGGAGACAGGAAGGGAGACGGGAAGGCGATGGCATGGTCAGGGAGACAGGAAGGGAGACGGGAGGGCGACGGCAGTGGTCAGGGAGACAGGAAGGGAGACGGTAAGGCGATGGCATGGTCAGGGAGACAGGAAGGGAGACGGGAGGGCGACGGCATGGTCAGGGAGACAGGA
>CM027394.1:1346696-1392807 GCA_015711505.1 Sylvilagus bachmani | reverse complement strand
GGTGGTACTCTGGGGATCACAGGTGTAGGGTCGTGGTACTCTGGGGATCGCAGGTGTAAGGGTGGTGGTACTCTGGGGATCGCAGGTGTAGGGTGGTGGTACTCTGGGGATCACAGGTGTAAGGGGGGTGGTACTGTGGGTTTGGGAATCACAGGAAGGAAACAGAATGACTGGACTAGACCGGAAGTACCCGGAACGGGACTTTATCTAGGATACATTGAAAAAGCTCCACCTGAGCAACGGGGCTGCTTTGAAAATGATGACGACTCTGATGTCGCTGAGAGGGAGGGGAAGAGCGTGAGAAGATTCTGCCATCATTCGACACTGGGCGGCGGGGAGCCGACACCGTGTGGTATCGCCGCGCGTTCGTTTGCATGGCGCTAACCATGAGCTCACACTGAGTGCTCGAGAGGGTCTGGGTTGACGAGAAAGTCATTCTTGGTATTGGAATACGGCACAGGGCTGATGGGAAGAACTTGAGAGTTTCTTTCCTTAAGCATTAATTGTTTGAAAGAGCTAGAGAGAGAGAGAGAGAGAGAGAGATCGGTCGATCTTGCATCTACTGGTTCACTCCCCTCATGGCCTCAGTAGACAGGCAGGGCCAGACTGAAGCCAGGAGCCAGAGCTCCATCTGGGTCCACCTTATGGTGGCAGGGACCCAACACTTGTGCCGTCACCGCTGCCTCCCGGGATCCGGGTCAGCAGGGAGTGGGAGTCAGGCGGTGGAGCCGGGTACTGAATCTCAGCGGGGCAGCCCAGCCCAGCCCACGTCCCAGACACGAGGCCCTGGACTCATCCATTCACACTGCGTTTTTCCAGTGCTAACGAGGACGACACTGGGGAAGGCGTCAGGGACTGTTGGGGCTGCCAGGGCTTGGGCGGCTGAAATTCTGGAGAGCAGCAGAGCCAGCAGAATCCAGCCTTCGGCCCTGCTGTCCCCTCGCAAGGTGTTCGCTGAATTCCTGGCTGTGGCTGAGAGGATGCGGCTGGGGTCCATGGTTCATTTAAAAATGAGGGGCCCTGGGAAATACCCAGGATGGGGGTGGAGACCCCGGGTATTCCGTGCTGTGGCATTGGGGTGACCTGGAAGTAAGGAGAAGTGGCCAGACTCAAGGCCGACTCTCCACCACGCTGGTCTCAGAGATGCGGGCCAGTGCTCTGGGCGTGGCGCCAGCGGCTCGGGTGGGCACTCGTTCAAGTCTGGGCTGCTCCACTTCCCGTCCAGGTCCCTGCTGGGGCACCTGGGAAAGCAGCAGGTGATGGCTCAAGCGTGTGGGCCACTGCACCCACGTAGGAGACCCAGATGGAGCTCCTGGCTCCCGGCTTCTGCCTGGCCCAGCTCTGGCTGTTGAGGCCGTCTGGGGAGTGAACCAGCAGATGGAAGACCCCCCCCCCCCCCCGCCTCTGAAGGCCCCTGTGGAGTGAGGCCCAGGCCACCTCTTCTGCAGCCAAGTTCCGGGAAAGGCAAACACTCACTGAGCAGACTGGAAGGAGAAAACACAGCGGACAGAGACTCGCGGAGACCCAGGGTGTCGGAGCCAGTCCTGAACCCCCTGGGATCCCGCAGAGCAAATTAAAATACAAAGAGCGTTTCAGTGGGAAACTCCACTCTATTTAAAAGCTAAAGTGAAAATTCTAGAACTGCAAGGATAATCGACATGAAGAGGTCAAAAGACATCCTGCTGCTAACTTAGATGTCGCTTAAAATAAAATACACAGGGGCCGGCACTGTGGCGCAGCGGGTTAACACCCTGGCCTGCAGCACCAGCATCCCATGTGGGCACCGGTTCAAGTCCTGGCTACTCTTCTTCTGATCCAGCTCTGCTATGGCCTGGGAGGGCAGTGGAGGATGGCCCAAGTCCTTGGGCCCCGGCACCCAACGTGGGAGACCTGGAAGAAGCTCCCGGCTCCTGGCTTCGGATCAGCGCAGCTCCAGCCATTGTGGCCATCTGGGGAGTGAGCCAGCGGATGGAAGACCTCTCTCTCTCTCTCTCTCTCTCTCTGTAACTCTGTCTTTCAAATAAATAAAACACATCTCTAAATAAAAAATAAACAAAGTGGAAGATGATCTGGAGGAGAATGTGGGCACTGCTAGTCAGCCCTGGGGGATGTGCGGGAGCCCCGTGGCTGCCCGGCCGTGGGGACGCGGCTCTGTCCCCAGGGCAGAGGCAGGACAAACGGGCACTTGCAAGCTCTTGGATCTTTGTTGTTAATGAGCAGGAGAGTGAGCGCGCACTCGTCGGCTGGTTCACTCCTAAAGGCCTGCGCGGCTGGGAGCGGGCAGTCAGCTCGGCTCTCCCCGGCAGCAGGGACCCAGCCACTTGCGCCGCACTGCTGCCTCCCGGAGGTCTGCGTCAGCCGGGAGCGGGAGCGGGAGCCGGGGCTGCAGTGCGGACAGCAGGTGTCGCAGCCGCAGGTCAAGCCCCTGCCCCGAGACACCTGCAGTCCTGAAGAGGTTGCAGCTGGCAGAGGACGTCACGTCGCTGCACAGCCCGGAGGGGGTGCGTAACGATCAACCACCCCACGGCCCGCCACGGTAGAGCCGCCCCCAGCTCACTGCCCGTGGCCAGGACACCCCCACGCCCACGCCTGCCCCAAGCGTGGAAAGGGAATTACGGGACGGTGCATTTCGTGAGCTCGGACACAAACACACCGGGCAGCGTTCCCGCAAGAGCAGCGAGCACTGCCGGGGACCACGGATCCCGCCACTGCAACATCGCGTGGAAAGTGGCACGCGTGGAGGTACAGCCGCCCGCAGCCAGGTTCCTCACACACAGCACGACGTCTAAGGTGCCCGCACCCTTGAGAACCTGGCGGGCGGCCTCGTTCCCGTGACGTTCAGAACAGGTTCCCGGGAACCCTCGGGGTGAGGAGTCGGCTGACTGTTCCCCTGTGAGCACCTGGGGCGGAGCGGGCGGAGCTGGGGGCAGGCGTCACGTGCCGGTTCTCTCCGGGGGCGGCGGGGACGTGGAGGTGTGGACTGGGTCACACACCTCTCTGTGGAGTTGTTGTGATCGGACAGCAAGCCCACACTCCCGGCTAAGAGTCTCCCGGGTGGAAGAGGCAGCCACGGTGGAATCACTCCGTGTGGAACAGGAGGATGCCAGGCCTTCCGTGGGGCTGGGGCCTCCGTCGCCTGGCTTGTCTTGGAGAAGACGCGGGCAGCCGAGTGGACTCTGGAAACACAAGGGATAATGGAAGAAGCCTAAGGAACGGGGGAGACAGAAGCGTCGAAACCGATCAAGTCGGGAAATCTGGCTCCACAGAGAAAATCCATGGACAGACCCACCTCTTGAACAAACAGGAGCTCCGCCCCAGCCAACATCGCGCGTGCTTCCTCTGACGAGGAGACGAGGAGACGCGGAGACGCGGGGGCCTGTGCTGCTGAGACGGAGCAGGGGCACGCACACCCAGGAACAGAGCCCAGACAGACGCGGGCGCCCCGGGGCCTGGTGCACATAGGTTTGATGCTTTTGACGGGAGAGCCGAATTGTTAGGAAACGGTCACTTTACCAGAACTGACTTGATACAAATTCAAAAGCGTGGGTAGTCCTAGAACCACCCGGAAGCACTCACAAACATAAATGGATACAAGTGGTTGTGAGGCGGAGAAGGAAAAGGCGCAGCACCCCGAGGCGCTGCGGGAGGCCAGCAGGCTGTGATGAGCCAAGTAGCTCTCATTTCCAGCGCACGCCCTAAGTGGCCACAGCGGCCAGGCCTGGGCCAGGCTGAAGCCAGGAGCCAGGAGCCCCACCCTGATCTCCCACGTGGGCGACAAGGATCCGGTGCCTTGAGCCCTCACCTGCGGCTCCCCAGGGTCTGCGTTAGCAGGAAGCCAGAAAAGGAAGTGGAGCTGAGACTGAGAGTGGGCGCTGTGGTCCGGTTGTGGGTGTCCCGAGGCATCCTAACCACGGCGCCCAGTGCCGGTCCCTGGCGTGAGTTCTTGTGCATCGCCCGATCCGCTGGTGGGTTCTCAGGGACGGGCCGTGGTGCCCTCAGCCGGCGCCTGGCCCCGAAACCACGCTCTCTGCTTCTGCACTAGTTGCATCAACGTGTGGAGGAGGCGTGGTTGACATCATTACAGCTCCCTGCGGATCCGGCCACGGCTGCCCCGGGAGCTCCTGTTTGTTCATGGGCTCATCCAGCCACAGTTGGAAACACCGGCCGCAGGTCCCTGTGGGGGTCTCCTGCTGGTCCAGGAGCTGTGGTTGCGCACGCTGTTGTTTTTGGAGCCGCTCCATGGCATCCATGGCCGGTAACACCCACGTCGCCGTGTTGCGAGAGCTGATTTCCCTCTGTGTGCGCCACGTTAATCGAGTCAGTCTTCCACAGCGTGCCCTAATACTGTTAGAAGCAAATCAAAATTAATGAGATTACCTCCTTTGAAATGTTACATGTAATTAACCTCAAATTAAGGACAATATGCATCTGAATTTGCCAATCAGTAACACCTTGCAATTGCTGAAATGCTTGGCAGCAAACAGGGGACGCCGACAACAGCCTGCTCCCTCCTGTCTCTGAGGATCCACCTGGGAAGGGAGGGCCTGGGCCTGGCCACAGGGGCCCCCGCCCAGAGCCCCTGCTGGGGTGCCCAGCTCTGCTGTGACCGGGGCTCCGGGGGCCCCTCCCCCTCTGGAACAAACAGGTTCCTGGCTGTGCAGAACGGGCCCCCGCCATGTTGGCATGTCCAGCAGATCCCCCGTCGCTCCTTCCACTTGGACAGCCTCCCCGAGGGGTCTGAAAACCCAGTGGATCTGTGTTCTCACAATGAGCGGCTGAGCCAGCTTCTGGAGACCACACTGTTAACCGACTGTGATTCAAAATCAGCTCCCCGCCCGGCCAAGACGGGCAGAGACTGACCCATCGTCAACCCATGCCCCGGGTCTCTGGGAGAAATTCCCCTCGTGTGGGATCCTCGGCGTCTGGCTTAGGGCTTCCCAGCGTCACCTCATCCGGTGCGCAGGAGGCTGCTTCGGTTCCGAGGTCAGCTTTGAGGCCCAGAGAACGGATCTCCTTGCCCCGGGCTACAGCTGCTGCCACGGCGTCCACCCACACGCCCCCCCACCCCAACGCTCTGCCCCTCCCCAGCTCACTGTGGCCAGTGCTGGAGCTGGGAGCTCTGAGAGGCGCCCTCCCAGCCGCCCCCACTGCCCCCCATGGGTGTCTGTCACCTCCCCTGTGGCTCTCGCCAGGCAGTGTGGAGACTGTGGCCATGTGTGGTCTCTAGTGGACACGGGGTATCTGTGGATGTCGTGAAGGTGGGGGGGGGGTCTGGGTGACACACCCTGGGTGAGGATGAGCCCCAAGGCCAGGCGGCACCAGATGGTGCGTGCCCAGAGCCATGGGAGCAGGACGAGGAGGGAGTGGCTTCTCCCCCGGAGCCTTCACAGCGAGTGTGAGCGTGGCCTGCGGATGCCTCGAGGTCAGGCTCCTGCCCCCTGGAGGACGCCCAGGACATTGGTCTGTGAGCAGCTCTAGGAGTGAACGCACTCAGCCCGCGGCTCCCAGGTGTGGCCACGTGGACACCGAGGCCTGTCCATCGCGTGGCTCCCAGGTGTGGCCACGTGGATGCTGTGGTGTGTCCAGAATGCATTCTTTGCACCTCCAGTGACTGGTGGGCCTGCCCCCCCCCGTGGTAGGCACTGGCCCCTGCCGTAGCCGGCTCCACATTGGGGGATTCACTTCTGTAGTGTGCTGGTGGTGCCGAATGCCGGTTCCTGGGGGATTTCACCTCCAAACCGCGGGGCGGTGGGCTGGGTGCACGTGGCTCGTGCTGACGCTGGAGTTGGCCTGGCGTGTCGGGAGAACTCCAAGTGTCCACCAGGTCACGGAGACGGGCGCCCTCGCTGGTGCAGATACCCCGGTTCCGTGCCGTCTCAACTCTGCCAGGCCCAGCGTGAGGCGCTCGGGACCCCGGGTTAGTCCCGGCTCCTGGGGAGATGGCACCAGCAGCTCCTGCTGCGCTGTCTTATTTTTATTCCAGAATTAGTTTATATTCATGGAGGATGACCTTGAAAATACAGGTCAAGAGGAAAAGAGAAATAAAAAGAGAAGAGAGCGCACCCAGGAGCCCCTGCTCAGAAGCCGGCGCGGTGTGGGTGGAGGGGCGGTGCCGGCCGAGCGCCGGGACCGGCAGTGCCAGTCTGCTCACGGCTGTCCTCCGCGCCAGGTGCGTCAGATCGCTGGTTCTCAATGGCTGGGGCGGAGTGCTCCGCGCTCGCCGTCCTGTTAATTGACTCAATCAGTCTCCCAGTGAGGAATATTCCGTGACTTTCCAGTTTTCAACATGTTATCATTATTTTGAAATGTGAATTGGCTCTAAATTGTAAAATTACTACCCGTTGTGGGAAAAAACGCCCGCCGTGCCTCAGGGTGAGGGAGACAAAAGTCACCTGTGCCCCCTGTCTCAGTCTTAAAGGGACAACGCACAGCACCCGTGCAGAAGGTGTTGCTGTGGGCACAGGCACGCGTGTGCGTTCTGCATGATTCAAGATGTTTGCAGTAGCTCTTTCTCTACCTGCTGGTATCTGGCTAGCGAGCTACATCCCATCTCCGTGCACCCATGTAGTCATGTGTCTGCCTATCAACCCGTGCTGGTCCACCCCCACCCCCACCCCCACCTCCACCTCCACCCCCACCCCCACCCCCACCCCCACCCCCACCCCCACCCCCACCCCCACCTCCACCTCCACCCCCACCCCCACCCCCACCCCACCTCCACCTCCACCCCCACCTCCACCCCCACCCCCACCTCCACCTCCATCCCCACCTCCACCCCCACCCCAACCCCCACTCCCACCCCCACCTCTGCAGCTGTCTCTTTACGAGTGTAACTGCCTGCCATCCATCCATCATCTCTGCACGATACATACGTACATATCTGTGCACCTGCAGAGAGCCGTCTTCCCTGCATCTCCACACGTGTTCAGTGAACCTCACACATCTTTCCACATCCGTGCACACGGATCTCCCTTGCTATTTTTCGAAGCTCTGTATTCTGGGAGTGTCCAAGCACACACAGAAGCACGAGGTGTGGATCCCCCGCCCTGAGCCTGGCTTCCTGCCCCCGCCTGGTGCGGTGGGCTGCAGCCGCCATGGCGCTCCACGTGTGTCCGAGTCGGCAGCTGTCCCGGGACGCCACAGGGCTCCCGTTCCCGGAGCGTTTGGCCGTGTTCCCTAGGATGCCGAAAAGGCATGTTCCAGTGCCCTGCGGTTGTCATCACGATGTTGCTATCTTTCGACCCATGGAGTAAACCAGGTTTGCCCACGCATTTGTTGGGGGGGGTCCCTTAATTTCTCCCCGCCCTCGTTTGGTGCCTGCAATCTCCCTGGCCTGGGGATGGTGCCGAGTGCGAGTGTCGCTGCTTCCTCCCTCCGGCGCGTCTCCACTGTGCTCCTGGTGGGAGTGTCTGAGGCCCCTGTGCACTGCTGCCCTCTGGCCTTCGAGCAGGGCCTGCAGGACGGCAGGTGCGGAAGCCCGAGTCCGCGGACGGCTGCATTGCTGTTTGCTTTGCCGGCTGCATTCAGGTGGAATGGTCAGTGACCCCCGAGCTCATTGCCGGCCTGGAACCCCAGCCCGGGGCCTGCTCCTGGGGCCTCTCCTCAGGCCGCGTCTCCCTCTGTCCCTCTGCATGGAGCAGCTTTGGACTGTGACTTCGTGGACTACCCCTGTTTCCGGGTTGTCTGACGTTTCCTCCAGACTCCGTGCAGGCCGTGTGACTCTGGCAGAAACACAGAAGCAATGCCCCGAGGGGAGGCACCTGGTGTCAGCCCTCCTCCCTCGGAGAGGGGGCGCCTGCCAGCCTTCTCCACTGGAAAGCTGCAATTTTCCTCTTTAAATAGAGCAAGTATCATGTGGAGAATTAATGTGAATTCATGCAAATGTCCCATTATTCCTCAAAATCTCACCCATTAGTTTTGGCGTCCTTTGATGGCTGGTGCCTGAATCTATTCTTGTGGTGGCTACCAAACGGTGGCCTTGGTGTCCATAAGCAGCCCTGCTGGGTTGCTTTTCTTTTCTTTCTGTGTTGACTGGAAGGAGGCCTCTCACTCTCATATTTCCGTGTTTATTTATCTTTCCTCTCTTCCACCCCCCATCCGTCCGCGGGTCCAGCCCTGCACGCACTGGCGCACTCCCACCTGTAAGGACTTGGGTTTCGCTCCCGTCAATGAGGCTGAATCCTTTAATCCTTTCCTGGTTTAAGGCTGATGCTCCCATCCCCCCAGCCTTGCGGGGGCCGAGGGTTGAAGCTGGCGTCTGTGCCCCTGGGCATTGTCCCATCGTCCTCGCACCTTTGTCCAGGGACGATCCCGAAGGCCCCTCGCGCCTCCCCCTGCCCAGGCCTTTCTGGGGGCTCCTGCGCTCTCGTGGTGGCAGCAGGCATGGGAGACGTCCCTGCGGGTCCTAGGCTGCCCCCTGCTGCGGAGCTGATGGCTGACCCCAGAGAGCCAGGAGTGCCGGCTCCAGGAGAGCAGCCCACGTGGGCAGTTCGTGCACATTCCCAGTTCAAACGTGGGGCCACGTGTTTTTACCACTTGCCATCTCTGCTCTGTGTCTACATCGCGTTTGTTTCACGCCGAAGTTCCTGCTCCCTGATGGCACTAACATGGTGGCGCGTTAGCTTTGTTGTGGGTGTCATAGCTGGTTCCAAATGGCAATAGCAAGTGCAGGTGCTCACAGTGCACTTCTGAAGCCGCTAAGGCTGTTCCATGCTTTTGCCTGTAGCGTGCGTCTAATGGGGGAGTTTGAACACTGTGGGAACATACTAAGGATTCAACGTGAACTGTCTCAGCGATAATAAGAGCACTGTATCTTCTCAAGACAGAAGGCAGAGAGGGAGGGAGAGGTGTATTAAATAATTTGAAGCATGAAATACCTCCTCTCTCTCTCTCTCTCCCCCTGCCCCTCGGCAGCTGAGCGCCAACCTGTGCCGAGTGATGTTCTTTGTTCCATTTTGCTTTTTCCCGGGGGATTGCCTGGATTTGGGGTTGACCAGTGTAAGTTCGGCCACGCGTGATTCCGCCGGGCGTGTGCCCCGTCACGCTTCTGTTGCATCATTCACAGAGATGGGCGCTTGTCCATCTCAGTTTGATTTTGTGTCGCAGCCAATCATGCATGGACGATGCCTGGGCCCAAGCGTTTAAGAGAACAACGTTGTCGGTGCTGTGGCGACTTCCTGAAGGATGTGAGGCTGCGTTGCGGGGCTGCGTTGAAATCAGCCTGGCGAGTAGAGAGGAACCCAGAGTTCTGGGGGAGATCCCGGGGTGACCCGGAGAGGAGGAGCGAGGCCAGAGCTTCCAGGACCTGCTCCTGCTGGTGTGGGGGGGTGGCGACACCCCTAGCATCTCCCATCCGTCCGGACGGGGTGGAGGAGGAGTGAGGTCACTGACAGGAGGCCCCAGGGATGTGACGAAGAGACCCCAGACTGAAGGGCTGCACAGAAGGTACTTGACATTACCCAAGACAGAGAGGGGTGCACAGAGGGGCTTCAAAGAAAGGGGGTGCAGAGGGAGGGGGTACAGAGAGAGGGAGTGAGTACACAGAGGGGCTGCAGAGAGGGGGGTGTAGAGAGGAGGGTGCAGAGAGATGGTGCAGAGAGGGGGTGCAGAGAGGGGGTACAGAGAGGGGGTGCAGAGAGGGGGTACAGAGAGGGGGTACAGAGAGGGGGGTGCACAGAGAGGCTGCAGAGAGAGGGGGTACAGAGAGGGGGGTACAGAGAGGGGATGCAGAGAGGGGGTACAGAGAGGGGGTGCAGAGAGGGGCTGCAGAGAGGGGGTACAGAGAGGGGGGTGCACAGAGGGGCTGCAGAGAGAGGGGGTGTAGAGAGGGGGATGCAGAGAGGGGGTACAGAGAGGGGGGTGCAGAGAGGGGGTGCACGGAGGCCTTGTGGGGGACAGGATGTCAAGTTCCCAAGGGCAGGCAGTGGCCTGGATGGGGCTGAGACGCAGGAGGGCTGACAGCTCGCAGGTGTGTGTCTCGGGGTTGGACAGCCATGGGATCACCTGGTGCAGAAACACGAGAGCGCGCCTGGGGCCAGAGAGGAGCTAGTCACTTGGCACAGGGAGAATTCACACCATGGCCTGCATCTGCTGAGCGCCACGGCGACCTGGTGGTGGCCGACACACAGTTTGAACAAATGGGGCTCCCTGGCTGTGGGCCCCCTCGCTGAGCCCCCGGTGGCTCCTGCACCAGTCCTGCGCGTGGGCCACCTCTGCCTGCTCGTTGGTTCTCCAGGCAGCCCCTGATCCCCAGAGAGAAGCAACCCTGGCTCACGCGAGGTTCTGATTGGCCTGGCGTGGATTATGTAACCACTCTGGAACCAATCAGCGGCATTATGCAAAACAGCCATAGCCAAGGGGAGGGGGGCTCTGGGCCGATAGAGCTGCTCTCCCAGAGCCCCTGACGGCAGCCGGGGTGTGGGGTCCACAGCCAGAGCTGGGGTGTGGAGGGCGCGTGGTGGGCTGGACAGACTTGCCCCCCGGTAACGGTGTCCTTCCAAAGCAGCCCACACAGCAGACCCTCCCAGAGCCCCAGACGTCCAGATGTGGGCGGGGCTGGGTCTCCAGGGCCTTGGCTCGCGGCGCTGTCCTGTCCCTCTGTCCCGTGTGTGCGTCTGTGTCCTCATCTCCCCTTCATTAGGGCCCCGGGCAGTCACCTGTTCAAAGGCCCTCTCTGCACACAGTCTCATTCTGAAGTCTGGGGGTCAGGACGCGGCCTAGGAGCTTCGGGGTGCACTCACGGTCCCGCCCCCTCCCCTGCACTTGCGTCTCCTCTGCAGCCTCTGCACACGGCTCTCCCTGGGCTGCTGATGGGCGCTGGGACCCTGGGCCACTCCCGGGGAGGGTTTTCCAATCCCGGACAAGAGATCCTGAGTGTGGATGACTGTTTCCAGAAGCGAGGTGCCCTGAGGGTCTGGGGAGAGTGCTCTCAGAGTGGGGAGAAGTGGAGGATTTAACATATGAGAAGAGGGCGCAGTGACGCCGCTCACTCCAGGTGCAGCGAGGGGGGGAGGCAGCGATTCCTGTGGGTGGGGACACAGCCAAGCCCCAGGAAGCGGCCGGCTCACAGCTGATGTTGGAGGGGAGAGTGGAGCTCCGAGGGGAGGAGTCCTGGTGGGGAAGGGGCCTTCCTGTCTGGTTGCGGGATGGGGAGGGGCCTGCAGTCATTTGTGCTGGGCTGCTGGGGGCTCGGAGCAGCCCAGGGAAGCAAAGGCCCTGGCCAGCGTGTGCCCGGGGGCTCCACGCTCCAGTCCCAGTGGCGGCCATGACTTTATGGGGACACGAGGGTGGTGTGGCCTGGGGACCTCGGCGGGAACCAGAAGAAGACAGGGGTGGCAGTACCAGTGTCACCAGATGCGGTGACGCCAGGGCCAGCAGGGATGGCCCGGGTGTTGCTGCCAAGGCCCACTGCTGGGAGCTGAGCAGCCAGGATGGGCTGGGCACGTGGGCTCTCACTCAGCGCCTGCGTCCCTGTCATCTGGGAAGACCCAGGAGGCAGATGCTATTGGGCCTGGGGAGTCCACGGGGGCCGCCCAAGAGGAAGGGCGCCCCTCCCTTGGGGACCCCACCCGGGGCTCGTAGCACCAAGCAGGGCAGGAGGATAGGATGTCTTCGTGGGATCCCCCCCCCCAGCCCCTGACCAGGAGCGCAGGGCTTTTCCCAGAGGCACCTGGGGCAGGGCAGAGCCTGTGCATGGCCCCGGAGAGGTCTAAGGGCCACACGTGGATGTAGCACTGCGCGTCAGCTGTTCTTCCGCAAAGTGGTGCCTCCAGGGGGTCCTAATAGGCAGGGAGCACCCCTCATTGGCCCACTGCCTTTCTCTCTCTCTCTCTCTCTTTTGGACAGGTAGAGTTAGTGAGAGAGAGAGAGACAGAGAGAAAGGTCTTCCTTCCGATGGTTCACCCCCCAGTGGCTGCTATGGCCGGCGCTGGGCCAACCCGAAGCCAGGAGTCAGGTGCTTCTCCTGGTCTCCCATGCGGGTGTGGGGCCCAAGCACCTGGGCCATCCTCCACTGCCTTCCCAGGCCACAGCAGAGAGCTGGACTGGAAGAGGAGCAACCGGGACAGAATCCGGTGCCCTGATCGGGACTAGAACCTGGTGCCCATCTGGGATGCCGGCGCCGCAGGCAGAGGATTAACCAAGTGAGCCACAGTGCCGGCCCCAGCCCACTGCCTTTCACTGGCTGCGTCTAGAGGCTCCGTATCAGTCCGACGTGGTTATTCCTGGTGCCTGGCTGGAGGAGAGCGGCCACGTGTGCGCTAAGATTAGGGGTTTCGGATCAGCTTTGTCAAACGCAGGCCGAGCAAGGTCAGGTCCACTTCTGAGTTAACGTCAGCGTTGAAGTAGCAGAGCCCAAGCCAGTAATCCACACGTGTGCCGCCGCCGACCTGGCCAAGGGTCCACTCGCCTGGTCTCACCACAGGGGCGCGGGGGCCCCAGGACTCGGGGACGCCAGTGAGCCGCACGCAGAGCCCACCCCTGCCGGAGGAGCGCCGCTGCAGACAACGGGTCACTATGGTTTAGGAGGCAGGGCTGGCTCAGCGCATGGTCAGTAGAAACCATCTGCTGCTCTCATAGCTGCTTTTCATCCCACTAATTCTGGGGCCGTGTTTCCTTAGGTTCAGGTAATCCGCAGTCCCCTCTCCTCTGAAATGCATCCCAGCGGACCTGGACGTCGTCCCTTGGAGCTGGGGGGGGGGGGGGTGCCATCTGTCGGTTCAGGCCTGGCTAGTTGTCCGAGCGCTTCACGCACGTTCGCGTCGTCCAGACCAAAGGGCAGCGCCGTCTCAGGAGGAGAAGGAGGATCCGAGTGGTGCGGGACCGTGCCCACCTCGTACAGCTCGTGAGAGGCAGAGCCCAGGGGCTGGCGCTGTGGCGCGGCGGTTTCGGCCGCTGCCAGAGATGAGAGCACCAGCTGGAGTCCCGGCTGCCTGCTTCTCATCCCGCTCCCTGCTGTGCGCCCGGGAAGGCGTCAAGTCCTGGGCCCTGCCACCGTGGGGACACCGAGATGCAGCTCCTGGCTCGGCCCAGGATGCTGCAGCCTCTTGGGGAGTGAACCAGAGGCTGGAAGACCTCTCTCTCTCTCTCCCTCCCTCCCCATCACCCTGCCTTTCATATGAATAAATATAAACAGAGGCAGACCCAGCAAGTCAGCACTTGATTTTAACCACTGCACTAAGAAGTTTATATGTTTTTTTAAGATTTTGTTTATTTGAGAGTTAGAAAGGCAGAGTTAGAGAGAGAGAGAGAGAGAGGTCTTCCATCCGCTGGTTCACTCCCCAAGTGGCCCCAACGGCCGGAGCTGTGCTGATCCGAAGCCAGGAGCCAGAAGCTCTTCCGGGTCTCCCACGTGGGTGCAGGGCCCAAGCACTCGGGTCATCTTCTAGTGCTTTCCCAGGCCACGGCAGAGAGCTGGATCAGAAGTCGAGCAGCCGGGACAGGGACCGGCGCCCACATGGATGCCGGTGCTGCAGGCGGAGGCTGAGCCCACTGTGCCGTAGGCCGCCCCTGCACTAGGAATTTTAGGAAGACGCCAGCATGGAGAGCGATTCCCGACCAAGTCCTGCAGCTCAGACGTGGGACCCAGCCCCGTCACGGCACTGCTTGTACGGACAGCAGGGTGGGGAGGGCCGAAGCTGAGAAGCTGAGGCCGGGGCTTCATGGCTGCCTGTGCGCTGAGAGGGCAGGAGGACTTGGGGAGCAAGTGGGAGTCAGGTTTCTATCGTGCACGAGGCATGGTCGGCGTGGTCGGCGTGGTCGGTGTGGTTGGTGCGATCAGCATGGTCAGCGTGGTCGGTATGGTCGGTGTGGTTGGTGTGGTCAGCGTGGTCGGTGTGGTCGGCGTGGTCCACATCGCTGGTTGCGGTGGGAGAAGAGGGCGGAAGGCAGGAGGGTTTGAAAACGCTGCCGGGACTTCCGGGGAAGCCCGCCTGGCGATCCAGGAGCTGCACCCCAGCCTCGGGGGGTGGAGGTGAAGATTCAGGCTCCTCCGGGGGGGGGGGGGCTTTGCTGTTCGGAGGGCTCTGTGGGAGCCCAGAGGGGGCGCTGTAAGGAGAAGAGAGGAGAGGCCAAGGCAAGCGCTGGCCATCCCGAGGGGCAGGTGCGTCCCCCGCTGGAGCGGGAACACAGCGGCAGCCGAACTCGGCATGTGGCCTCGCCCACGCAGACTCCACGTCCTGCTTTGCAACAGCTCGTCAGCCAAGGTCGGCCCCGTGGTTCAAGGTCGGCCCCGTGGTTCCAGTCCAGCGACAGGAGCGCCGCGTGCCCGAGGGAGCCGGGGTCTCGGAAGGTGCCTGTTGGGGCGTCCTCTGATGCTCCGGGGACCCGGTGAGCGCGTCCGCTGCGTCAGCCTGGACCTCCTGCCTCCACCTCTGCCTGGGAAACGTCCGTATTCGGCTTGCGTGAGGCGCTTACATCTGGGTCTGATCTGTACCCCGACAAACACGGGGACTCGGGCGGCCACGTGCCCAGAGGCGAGCGCACAGATGCCGACCTGGCTGAGGAGACACAGCCGGCAGATCTCACGCTCTCATCTCAAGGAGGCACTAGCTCCTGCAGCTCGAAAGCAGAGGCGGAGGGGTGCGTTTCTCTCTGGCTTGACTTAATTTGGGCTCTCAGTGTCAGCAGAGCCCGTTATGGTGCGGCCACTCCCATCCCCTGGTGCCAGCTGCTCCGAGATTTGCTTCCCAGACACAGCACAGAGAGGGAGCAGCCACGACCTCTCCGTGGAGGAAGCAGGCGAACGCCACGTGAGCCAAGAGGCGAGGGCTCCCGCCCTGCCATCTGCACCCCGCCCGGCGATGGCTCCTTCCCCCAAACCCGTGACCCGGCCTGACCGGGAGCAGCACCAGAGACTTCCGGAGGCAGATGGGGGTGTCCTGTAGGATGCCTGGCCAGGGCACGGGAGACCAGGCCGGGCTGAGAGGCTGTTACCGGCCAGGGGGCCTGGGGTGGGGGGCGGGGTGCGGCAGGCCAGCACGCTGGCTCCTGGCACGGAAGAGGATCTGAAGCCGGTGACCTCCAGCAGACACGGGGGATGCAGGACGTCCCTGCAAGCGCTCCCTGTACTGTCGCTGCGGCTCTGAATCTGTTCCTGACAACACATCGAGACTCGGCGTTAGGCGTTCGCTTCTTGGTTCTGACCTGAAAAAGAAGCCCATTCCCGGGCCAGTTCTCCCCAGCTGGGGGCTCCTGGCACCACCCCCGCCCCCCCTGGCTACACATCGTCCGGCCATCAGCCTCAGCTGACAAGGGGCCACGGGCGAAGCCCAGCTCACGCGTGGCCGGCGCCTCTGCGCCAGGGGTTCAGACGTGGGATTCTGATCAAGCGGCTGCCTTTGCACAGGGAAGAAGTCGGCCCCCGGGAACCACAGGGACTCGGGTGGGGAGATCGGTCTGGGAGGGAGGCGGAGGCGGAGGCGGCAGAGAGAGACTGACGCAGGGCCTGCAGCGGGCGGCCGTGGGCGGCCACCAAGCCCAGGGAGCAGTGGCTTCCCGGAGGCACGACTGGTCCGCGGAGGGTCCCAGTGGCGGGCAGAGGTCCCAGGACTTCTGGGCTGGGGCTGTGCCTGGCGGGTGAGGTTGAGTTGCCCCCTACAATGCTGGTGTCCCATTGCAGTGCCCGTCAGAGAAGGCAACAGAAGGTGGCTCAAGTACTTGGGCCCCTGTGGCCCACGTGGGAGACCCTGAAGGAATTCTGGGCTCCTGGTCTTGGCTTGGCCCAGCGCCGGCCATTGGGGCCGTTGTGGGGAATGAACCAGCAGATGGGAGATCTCTCCACCCCTGCTCTCTCTAACTGAGCAGCGTGAGGTGCTGGTGAGCGGTGGGAGGTGGGCAAAGCCCATGCTGCTGGGGCCCAGGGGTGGATGGGAGGGGTCGGGGAGCTGCACCATGCAGGCAGCGAGGGGAGCAGACACCCATGCCAGGTTCATCGGGTGCCTCCGCCAACCCGTCCTTCTTAGACAACCTCACAGAGTGTGCACCGTCGCCGAGAGAGGCCCGCTGGCTGCGCTTGCCGGGGGAGCCGTAAGCCCACGCGTGAGGCCCACGCTATCCTGGGTGTGTCTGTCTCTGGCTCGCCGTCCCCTGAGGCGCCCATTCCTGGCTCTCGGCACTGCCCTGTGGGGGGAGGGGGCGCTGTCTCTGCCTCATGATGGCCCCTGCAGCGCAGAGCTGGCCGTCCGTCATTTCACATCCGAATTCCCGTTGCCCCTGTTGTGGGAGTCTGCGCCCTTCACCACGCCCTTGTCCTGGGCACAGACGGGGTGAGGGAGGCGCCCCGCCTTGCTCACTGGCAGGTGTCTCCTCTCACCAGGAGCCCTGTGATCCGGGTGGCATTTTGTTAGCTACTAGAACGCGATGCCAGTGTTTGCTTTTCACAAAATATGTTCTCCCACGGGGGACCTTATCTCCACGCACTCCCCTTCTGCAGATAAGGACACAAGCAGTGCAGCCGTGGGAGCCAGCCCGCCTACACATACTCCCGCTGCTCCCTGGGTCTGTCCACAGCCTGCTCTCCTGGTGAATGGCCACTCCCACCCGCAGAGGCTGGGCTGTGTGTGCCTGGGAAGCCGGCTCTCCTCCTGGTGCACAGACCAGGCTGCAGAGGCCCTGCTGCGACACGCGTGGCTCTGTTGGGCTGTGGGAGGGCCCGGCTGCCCTCTCCCTGTCTCCCCCTGTCTCCCTTGCCTGACCCCTCTAGCTGGGGCTCAGCTCCCCCGCTGAGAGCCGGGGCTGGTCTAGAGGATGTCGGCCAGAGGATCTGGGTTCACACTCGAGTTCTGCTACCCGCCAGGTCCATGGCTGGACACACTCTTCCAGCCGCCACGTCCCTCAGTGCCCTCGGCAGTGAAGTGACAGGGTGTGGGTGACACGCGTCCCCACAGCGAGCTCGTCGGCAGCGGCCGGAAGCCCTGGCACAGAGAGGGTCCCCGCACACTTGCTGACTGCACCAGCATGCTCCCGCCCGCCAGTCACACGTGAGGGGGCGTCTCTTCCTCCTCCGCTGGCCCTGGCCCATTCCCTGTGTCTTCACTCAAATCCAGGACTCTGCCGGGGCGGGGGGTGTTCCAGGATGACCTTGCTGTGCAGGTGACTCGGTCATCAGCCAGCTGGAAGCAGAGGTGCCACTGGGCTGCTGGACCGTGGCTACCCTGCTGCACACACGGTTTACACGCAAGGCCACTCTGGTGCTTGGCAAATGGCAGCCCCCCCAAGCTCCCCACGGGGAGCCCCATGACGGGCCTGCCAGCGCCTGGCCTCAGCCCAGTGTCAGAAAGGCCAATGGACCCTGTCCTGCTGCCGTCGGGGGGCTCCGTGTGCACCTGCCGCCCTCCTTCTGTCTCTCGGGCCCCCAGCCTGTTCCCACCGATGGCCACGGCCCACTCAGTGTGTCAGAGCAAGAGTGTTGGAGCTAGCCTGGCCTACCCACCCCCGCCCCTCCGTTACCCGGTCTGCACCGGCAGAAGGCGGCTGGGCTGATGACAAGTCCATATCTGGTTCCCCTGCCTTTCTCTGGTTGTTTTACGAGATGATTGTGAGTGTGGACAGTGGCGTGTTCCTCCCCGAGGCCCCGAGTGGCCGGCACGCACCGAGCACCCGTTCCTAGCCCTCTGTCCGCCTCGCCGTGTGCGAAGCCCTGGTGGTGGAATGATTTGATTAAGGCGTCAGTGAGCTGAGAATCCACGCCTCTGCTCCCGCGGCCCCGACACTGTCAAGCACTCGAGGATGGAGTCCCGGAAGCAGGGCTGTGGGGGGTGGGGGTGGATGCCGACCCGGGGTGGGCCCCCCGGCAGGCCCCACCCCGTGAGGGCCGGGATCCGAGCCCCAGGCCTCACCGCTGGGCCTGTCCACCACCCAGGATGGGAGGTGGTCACTGCTGTCTCACTGAGAGCCCCGATGCCGCCACGGGTGACTCTGGGGTAGGAAGACATTGGGTTTCCTGAGCCCAACGCGAGCTGTTTAAAAACGTGTATCAGTTTGAGGACGGCTCATCAATAATGACTTATCTCTCCAAAACACAGCAGCAATTCCAGAAAACAAACCTTTCAGGTCCCTCGTCGTGGACGGCGGGCTCCGGCTCGATCGTGGAGAGCGGACACGTCCCCCCCATGCTCTCCCTGAACAGCGCGGGCCGCCCGGCTGCTCTGGGGGTGCCCACCTGTCCCGTCTCAGGCCCCGCCTGACGTCTCACGTGCACACGAAATGTGTCAAACGTTTCCCTCCTGGCTGTCTTCCCCATCGCGTCTATTTAATTCCCGGAGTGTGTTCTGTTGTGTGTTCCCAGCCTATGTTTTCACACCCAGGCGCGTTTCGCCTGCTTCCTGCTTGGGTAACACAGCTCTGGGCCAACTTCGATTTCTAATTCCAGGTTTGCAAATGAGGGCTGGGCCAGAAGCTGGGCTGGGGTGGGGGCTGCTCTGCACGGCCCCCCGGGGGGGCTCTGAGCCCATGCATGAAAGAGGCCACACCCACCTGCCTTCCTCTCTGTCTTGGGTGCAGCCCTGACTGGCGGTGCTGGGAGGGCAGTTGTATTGTGTGTGTGTGCATGTGTGTATGTGTGTGGTGTGCACATGCACCTTGTGGTCTGTGACATGCGTGTGTGTGATGGACATGGTATTGTGCATGTATTTGCATGTGTGTGTGTGGCGTGGACATGCTGTGTGTGCGTGGATATGCATGTCTGCACATGTACATGCGTGGACACACACGTGCATGCTGTGTGTGCCTCTCCTGGGGGTGTGATGTGGATACCCAGGGCGGGGAGGAGGGAGAAGCAGACAGGGCACTGCAGACCGGATCTCCCGAGTCCACAGTCCCGTGTTCCTGTGTGTGTGTGCATGTGCGTGTGCTCTGCCCACTTGTCACACAGCCCCACATCCCCCCATGGGCAGTGGCCGGGGTGGTGGTGCACCAGTTCAGACAGCTTTCCTTTGTTAACAGCGGGGTTTCTCCTGCTGTGGGGAGGGGGGAGGACAGGCCAGGCCCAGGCGGCCACCTCCTGCGGGGACAGGACAGGCCCAGGTGGCCATCTGGGGGGGACAGGACAGGCCCAGGAGGCCATCTGCTGGGCGTCCCTCCTGCCACCCTTCAGCCAGGGCCCCAGCCTTTGTTCTGGCGTCCAGTGGGCTCCCCAGGACAGTGCCTGGGACCCATGTCCAGCAACTCAGCTCTGGGTGGGCCCAAGGCGAGGGCTGGATGTCGACAGAGGGGAGACACAGGAGGCCAGACCCTGCCACTGGCCACACCTGGACACTCACCTCCACACCTGCCCAAGCGGGCGGCACAGAGCGAGGAGGGAGAGACCGGTGCAGCTGCCGTTCCCGCACGTGCCGGGGCTCGCAGACCAGCAGAGGCCGGGAACGCGGAGCAGGCGGCGTCCTTGGTTTCTTCTGCACCCGGGCGTCCAGACGCTGTGACGAATCCAGAGCGCATGCTTGCGGGGAGGGGTCCAAGGTCAATGATGAGAGGATGCCGAGGGGCATCGGCGGCCGGGCGACTCGTGGCAGAGCAGCCACGGACCCGAGTCCCTCCTCTCCCTGTAGGGCCGTGAACACCGTCACCAGGACCCGCCTCTCACGGCCCCGTCTCGTCAGCCCCTGCTTAAACCTGGCGCTGCGGGTTCAGCTCCAGAGGGAGCTTGGGCGGGGGCTCCTGGCAGTCGGCTCTCGTGGGAGACCTCGTGGCCTGTGGGAGACCTGCGCCAGATCAGCGGCAAGCCCCGCCCACGTGGGCAGCGGGGTGGGCGTGGGAGAGATGCCCCCTGGATCTCCGCAGAGGGCCAAGCTGAGGAGCCCGTTACCAAGCCAAACCCTGTGCAGGGTGAAGCCGCCACGCCAACATCCCAAATCAGGGCGCGACTCCACTTCCCTGCCGCTCCGCTTCTTTTTTTAATAAAGACTTATTTATTTATTTGAAAGTCAGAGTTACAGAGAGGCAGAGAGAGGAGAGAGAAAGAGAGAGAGACAGAGAGAGAGAGACAGAGAGAGAGGTCTTCCATCCACTGGTTCACTCCCCAATTGGCCTCAACAGCTGGAGATGAGCTGATCCGAAGCCAGGAGCTCTTCCGGGTCTCCCACGCGGGTGCAGGGCCCAAGCACTTGGGCCACCTTCTACTGCTTTCCCAGGCCACAGCAGAGCGCTGGATCAGAAGAGGAGCAGCCGGGACTAGAACTGGCACCCAAAAACAACTGGGAAGGAGAGGTGATGACGCAAGTCTTTATTTTCCCTTCATGTTATTATTTCTCTGAGCCAAGGGCTCGAGACAGGTGGTGTGGTGTTCCCATCCAGTTCTCTCTCAAACGCCCACAAGGGCTGGGGCTGGGGCTCCACCCGAGACCCCCAGGGCCCCGGCAGGAACCCGGGCACTTGAGTCACCCCCACTGCCTCCGGGGTCTGCAGGCCTGGAGTGGGGCGTGGGGTCCAGGGGCCCCAACAGGGACGCCGGCGCCTCGTCGCTCGTCGTGGGCTGTCCGCGCTGAGCCTGGAGCCTGCCGCCCTCTCCCGGCTCTTGGGGGCAGGCTGAGCTGCTTTCCGTGGCTGGCAAGAGACAGCGCCGAGTTTCCTTCCGCACGGGAACTTCCAGGTCTGCCGGCACGCTTCGTCGAGACCGCCCTCCCCCGTGTTCTCCGTGTGCTTGCTGAACACCCACCGGCTTAAGGATGAGCGTGCACTTCCGTGCTCTCTGCACTGTCATGCCACCCGCTGTGTCTGTTGCGGCCAGCGCCACACTGTTCTGGTTCCTGTGGCTTTGTAGTGTGTTTGAAGCCACGTGTTGTGGTATCCCAGCTTTTCTTCACTTTGTTCAGCATTATTTTGGCTACTTACCTAATTGGCTACTTTTGGGGGTATACGCCAATTTTAGCAGTAGCTTTTTTTCTGTGTCATTGCCATCTTGAATCCCTATGTCCCTCTAGGTAGTGTGGACATTGTCACGGTACTAATTCTTCCAACCCGTGAACACGGCGTCTTCCCGTTTGCGGGTGCCTCTCCGTTATCTCACTAGCTTCTGCAGTTTTAATGGCGGGGGTCTCTCACCCCTGGTGGGTCCCGTCTCCCTCTTGTAGCTGCTGTGGATGGCATTGCTGTCCCAATTCCTTGTTTGCAGCTTTGTCATCAGTGACGGGAACGGCGTGCATTTTCGTGGCGCTGGTCTTGTGGCCAGTGGACTGTTAGAAGTTCTAACAGGTCAGGAAGTCCCTCCGTGTATCACACCACCTCCTCTGCGAACAGGGAGAGCCTGGTTTCCAGTGTGCTGTTGGGGTGACCCCTGGGTTTTCTGCTGACGGCGCCGGGTGGGACTTGGGGTTCTGCGGGCAGCGAGGAGGTGAAAATGAGCATCCTGTCTTCGTCCAGCGCCTGAGCAGAGGTGAGAAGGTGCTCCCGCGCCCATGCGGTGGGCCAGCCGCAGCCTCGCAGTGGGGGACGCTCCCGTCTCCCCTTCCTCTCGCCTCTGGCGTGGCGTCGAGTTCTCGGGAGCGCACTCGCGGGTCTGCTGAGCGGATGGTGTCCCGGCGGCCGTCATTCCGCCACGGGCTTCGTCACGCTCATCGATCCGCGGGTCTGCAGACACCCACCCGCCGTGCGCTGGTTGCGCCTCGGTCTCTCGGATGGGCTGCCGGATGCAGCTCGCCAGCATCTTCCCAGGAACTCGTGCCTCGTCCGTGTGAGACACGGGTCTGTGATTGTCTTCCTCTCTTTCTTTTGGTTTGTCCTGGGCCGGTCTTGGCGTCTGGCCAGCGCAGGTCTCAAAGAGCGAGCTTGGGAAAATTCAGTCCCTTTCCGTGTTGGGGCGGTGGGAGTCAGTGCTCGTCTTTGGAGGGGGCAGAGCTCGGCAGGGCCATCAGGTCCCAGGCGTCCTCTGAGACACCTGCTAGCCTTCGCTGTGCGCGCCTGGCCGGTCTGGTTTCCTGCTTATCATGGTGTGGCTGCGGTGGGCTGCGTGCGCCCAGCAATGTCTCCGTGTCGTCAGGGTTTCTCCATGTGCTGGCCTAGAACTGCGCTCAGGAGCTCCTAATTCTGCTGTCTGCTCCCATGTCTTCCTCTCACCCTTGCTCTCTGTCCCGGGGTCTTGGTCTGGCCCCAGCTGTGTCCGCGTTATTTATCTTTTCAGATAATCGGGTTCTGTTTCATTGAGTTTTCTTTTCATCTCAGTGTCCTTTGTCTCTGCTCTGATGTTTATTATTTATTTTCTTTGCTAACTTGGGGTGTGCTTTGCTCTTCTGGTTCCTTGATTTGTTGGTTTTTAAATTTTTTTTATTTTTGACAGGCAGAGTGGACAGTGAGAGAGAGAGAGACAGAGAGAAAGGTCTTCCTTTGCCGTTGGTTCACCCTCCAATGGCCGCCGCGGCTGGCATAACACGCTGATCCGAAGCCAGGAGCCAGGTGCTTCTCCTGGTCTCCCATGGGGTGCAGGGCCCAAGCACCTGGGCCATCCTCCACTGCACTCCTGGGCCACAGCAGAGAGCTGGCCTGGAAGAGGGGCAACCGGGACAGAATCCGGCGCCCCGACGGGGACTAGAACCTGGGGTGCCGGCGCCGCAGGCAGAGGATTAGCCTAGTGAGCTGCGGTGCCGGCTGATCTGTTGGTTTTTTGCTGGAAGCTTTTCTCCTTTGTGGATTAGCTGTGTGTTGTGAGAAGCGCCGCTCTTCCACTGTGCCTGCCGGATCCCACAGGCTGCTGGGCGACTCCGTTCTCATGAAGTCTTTCGATTTCCCTGTTACTCCTCATTGACTCCTTGTGCCCAAATCCACGCATGCGCGATTTCCTTGGTGCCGCCTTTGGTTCTAACTTGGTTGCCTTGTGACAACAGAAGATACCCGATGTGATGTAGGTTTCTAAAACCGTGTTGAGTTTGTGGAGGCACGACACACGGTCAGTCCTGCAGGGCGCCATGTGTGCTGAGGGGCAAAGTCCAGGTGCTAGGAGTGGCTCAGGTGGTCACATGTGTTCTAGGTGTAGCTCTGGTGGTCACGTGTGCTCTAGGAGTGGCTCAGGTGGTCACGTGTGCTCTAGGGGGTCAGCTTGGGTGCTCACGTGTGTTCTAGGAGTGCTCAGGTGGTCACATGTGCTCTAGGAGTTGCTCAGGTGGTCATATGTGTTCTAGGGTCCAGCTTGGGTGCTCACGTGTGTTCTAGGGTTCAGCTTGGGTGCTCACGTGTGCTCTAGGAGTGGCTCAGGTGGTCACGTGTGTTCTAGGAGTGGCTCAGGTGGTCACGTGTGCTCTAGGAGTGCCTCAGGTGGTCACGTGTGTTCTAGGTGTAGCTCTGGTGGTCACGTGTGTTCTAGGAGTTGCTCAGGTGGTCACATCTGCTCTAGGTGTAGCTCTGGTGGTCACATGTGTTCTAGGAGTGGCTCAGGTGGTCACATGTGTTCTAGGAGTGGCTCAGGTGGTCATGTGTGTTCTAGGGGATCAGTGTGGGTGGTCACGTGTGCTCTAGGAGTGGCTCAGGTGGTCATGTGTGTTCTAGGTGTAGCTCTGGTGGTCACGTGTGTTCTAGGAGTGGCTCAGGTGGTCATGTGTGTTCTAGGAGTGGCTCAGGTGGTCACGTGTGTTCTAGGTGTAGCTCTGGTGGTCACGTGGGTTCTAGGGGATCAGTGTGGGTGGTCACGTGTGTTCTAGGAGTGGCTCAGGTGGTCACGTGTGTTCTAGGTGTAGCTCTGGTGGTCATGTGTTCTAGGAGTGGCTCAGGTGGTCATGTGTGTTCTAGGTGTAGCTCTGGTAGTCACATCTGCTCTAGGGGTCGGCTCAGGTGGTCACGTGTGTTCTAGGTGTAGCTCTGGTGGTCACGTGTGTTCTAGGAGTGGCTCGGGTGCTCAGTTGTGTTCTAGGTGGTCACGTGTGCTGATGAGCAGATGCCTGTTCTAGGAGGCGGAGCAAGTGTTTGGGTCCTGGTGCAGGTGAACCCGAGTGCGTCTCTGTGGATTTTCTCTCTGGGTCTTGTCCATTGGGGAAAGGGTGCCGAAGCCCCAGCTGCTCTCGCATGGAGCCCGGCTCCTGCTTCCTCCACTAATAGCCGTTGTGTGCACCTGGTGGCCTGCATGAGGGTGCGTGCACACAGGGCCTTCGCGACGCTCATGCAGCAACTGCACGACTTCCAGAGGTTCTCCACCCAGTCTCCTCGCAGGCTGTCTGTTAGTACCCTTGTATTTGCAGTTGTTAAATTCTCCTGCAACATTGATACTGCCACGGTCCACACCATCATAAACTGATTTACAGCTTGTGACCTGAAGCCAGTGGGTCTTGCCCGGCTCTAGCTCCTCCCACTAGCCGGCTCTAGCTCCTCCCACTCCCTCGCCACTGGCTGCTCTTGGATTCTTCTCCCAGCCCTCCGCTCGGGCTGCCCTCCGCTCGGGCTGCAGGTCCGCCAGCGAGGCAGGTTTGCTGTGGCAGCCAGTCGTCTGTGTTTGTTTCCGTCTTTCTCCATCCACTCAGCCAGTTTCTGTCTAGAAGGGGGTGATTTAACCTGCTTGTCTTGTTTACAGTCAAGGTCGATGACCCACGTTGTTTTCTGGTGGCTTCCGTGGCCTTAGCCCCTTTCTCCCTCCCCTCCTGTCTGTCCCTGTGGCTCGCTGGTTGGCCGTGGCGACTCCCGGCTCCTGCTCGTCCGCGTCTCCACCAGTGAGGGAGACTTTACTGCCTCCTGTCCAAGATGGCGCCAGGACCCTTAGCTCTTACATATAGGACTTCCTCCAGCATTTCTTTCTTTTTATTTCTGTTTATTTATTTGAAAATCAGAACTCCCGAGATTGAGGGACAGAGAGAGGTCTTCTATCCACTGGTTCACTCCCCAGTGGCTGTGATGGCCAGGGCTGGGCCAGGCCAAAGCCAGGAGCCAGGAGCTTCTTCTGGGTCTCCCACGTGGGTGAGGGGCCCGAGCACTTGGGCCATCCTCCACTGCTTTCCCAGGCCATAGCAGAGAGCTGGATAAGTAGAGCAGCCGGGACTCAAACCGGCGCCCACGTGGGATGCCGGCACTGCAGGCAGCGGCTTCACCGGCTACGTCAGCTTCTTTACCAGGCCACTGCAATGGTTGTGGATTCCCTCGTGTGTGCTTGTCTGAGAAGCATCTTACTTCCCCTCACGTGGGCAGCGTGGCCTCGCTGGGCACGGTGCGCTCGGCTGGTCGTGTCTCTCTCTCGGGGCTGGGATCGCATCCTCTCGCGCCTGCGGGCTTCCATCCGAGCCACAGCCGTTAACCTGACTCCTTTCTGTGGGACCCGGCTCTTCCCCGGCTGCTTTGAGAACATTGCCGTCGTCTCCGACTTCGGACAGCGCCACTATGGGAAAGGCCTCGCCAGGGCCGAGCGTGGCGGGGGTTCGGCCTCGCCGGGGCCATGTGTGGTTGGGGTTGGGCCTTGCCGGGGCTGAGCGTGGTTGGGGTTGGGCCTTGCCAGGGCCGAGTGTGGTGGGGGTTGGGCTTCACCAGGGCTGAGCGTGGTTGGGGTTCGGCCTCGTCGGACCGAGCGTGGTGGGGTTGGGCCTCGCCTGGGTGGGCTTCCTGTGCGCGGCGGGTGGGATGTCCCCCTCTCTGCCAGGACTCGGGCGGCCTCAGCGCCAGCTTTACCAACGGTGCCACCTGGGCTTTCTTCCCCCGCCCCTCCGGAGCTCGCCTTCTCCGAGTGTCTGTTCCCTTCCTGGCCCCCACCCGCAGCCCGGGCTCGTAGATTCCTTACCTCTTCCTTTAAAACCCTCTGCAGCGAAGTCCTTTCTCTGCCTCGCTGGGCTGCTGTGGCTCTCGCTGTGAGTTTCACTCCGTGGGGTGACTCCCTGGTTTCTGCCTGATCCTCTGGGGACGACCGCGCCCCGGCTGGCTTCCCCGTTTCCTGGGTGACTCCCTGGTTTCTGCCTGATCCTCTGGGGACGACCGCGCCCCGGCTGGCTTCCCCGTTTCCTGGGTGACTCCCTGGTTTCTGCCTGATCCTCTGGGGACGACCCCGCCCCGGCTGGCTTCCCCGTTTCCTGGGTGACTCCCTGGTTTCTGCCTGATCCTCTGGGGACGACCCCGCCCCGGCTGGCTTCGCTGTCCCATCCCGAGCTGCTGTCCTGACTCAGCAGTGCCGCTCCGTGTCCCCTGCGTCTCCCTGTGCCTCCGTGGGACCGTTATTTAGAATTCCTTTTCAGGCAGCCGATCACTTTCCTCTCCTGGGATCCGTCACCACAGAATTATGTCCTGTATTTTCCAGTGTTTTAATGATTTATTTATTTAATTGAAAGGCAGAGTGCCATAGAGAGGGAGAAACAGAGTAGGAGAGAGAGGTCTTCCATCTGCTGGTCACTCCCCAAATGGCTGCAATGGCGGGGGCTTGGCCGATCTGAAGGGACCAGGAGCTTCCTCCGGTCTTGCACGGGGCTGCAGGGCCCAGGCATTAGGCCGTCCTCTGCTGCCTCCCCTGGCGCATTAACAGGAAGCTGAATCAGAAGTGGAGCAGCCGGGACTTGAACCGGCACCGCGTGGGACTGTGGTGTCGCAGGCAGCAGTTTTACCCACTGAGCCACAGCGCCGGCCCCAGCAGCGGATCTGGAAACCACAGCCACACCGGGCGCTCACCTCGAGTGCCGCTCAGCTGGGGGCTTCTGGGCTTGCTCAGCAGAAAGCTTCGGTGACCAAGTGCTGGGCGGGGCCCCAGGACAGCCGCACACACTGGCAGGCCCGCGTGCACCGGCTCCCAGAGCCGGCTGACACCTGCAGGGCTCAACACAGCCGCAGACAAAAACCGAAGGAGGCAGGACTCCCGCGGGGGCCCCCTGTGAAAATCAGTGGTGCTGCACAAGGGCCCGCCCCTTGCAGGCCACGTGATGGCACCGGTCACGTGATAATGCTGGCCATGTGATGACATGCCCCATGAGGCTTTGCGCTCAGCCAGGCCGGGTGGTCACTGCTGCAGTGTCCCCCACCCCCGAGCTCGGCCGTCCACCTGGCAGGAGCATTTACACCACGGGGAGCCTGGCGCAGGCGCTCGCTGGAGCCGTGGGCCCGAGAGGGTCGCGAGAGCGCGTCCACAGCGTTGGGCTCGCTGCTTGGCACCGAAGAGAACGGAAGCCTGCGGTCCCGGTGGTGTCGGAGCGCCGGTCGGCCTCACTGCTGTGACGTTTCTGTCTCCCTCTGTCTCACTCTAAGGTGAGCACAGTCCCAGCCGACACTCAGGCTGGAGCCACACTCATCAGTCAGTGACGTGGGCGACGCGTCTCTGAGTGCGGCTGGAATCCATCATTTCTAGTAAGATTTATAATGAATTCAGAGGTGTGCACGCAGACTGGCTTCAAGAGTTAACCTTTATCAGCACTGATTATACGAACCCACATGGGCGGCTGTGACTCCGTCTGGTTTTATTTTCATCTTCACGAGGGGATGATTGACAGCTAGAAACTGAACGTGTTTAACTGTGCAACTTGTCGCTTTGACACGAACACACACTGACATACACAAGTACAGATACACGCATGTGCTGATATACGCGTGCACTGATACACACGTCTACTGACATGCATGTACAGTGATACATGTGTTCACTGATACATGAGTAATGCACACATGAGCACACACATGCACTGATACGTGTGCATGACACACACGTGTACAAATATGCATGCCAACACACATGCACAGGTACACACATGCACCAATACACACAGTGGTACACATGTGAGCTGGGGTGCAGATGCATGAACACATGTGGGTACTGACACACAGATTACTGACACACATGTGCACGGATACACATGTGTACTGGTGTGCGCATGCGGTGTGAAATGACACCGCGATCGAGGTAATGAACAGAGCCATTGCCTCGCGCAGGTCGATTCTGCTGTGTCGAGGACACGTACATTGGGCCATTCTTGGCAAGTTCCTGGTGTCTGGCACAGCACTGTCTCCTGCACATGTGAACCATGCGTTACCCCTCTCCGCAGACGAGGACACAGAGGCCGGAGGTCATGCAGGCGACCCCCAGTGAGGACACAGAGGCCGGAGACCACATAGAGGACCCCCCACCACTCAGGACTCAGGGGCGGGGCTGGTCTGAGCCACACCCCTTCCCTAGAGCCACACTCCCGCTGCCTCCTGGGCTTGGCCTCTGCCTCCTGCGGTGCCGGCTTCTGCGAGGCTGCCTCTCCCTGTGTGAGACTTCAGGGCCATTAGCCCTTCTTCTCCTCATCCTGGCCAGCGCCCCTACGTCCCTTCTCCAGGCCCTGACCAGCAGTAGGTGCTCAATAAATGTTCTGATGCATGAAGCCGTCCATGAACGAACCCCACGGTCCCTGTAGACCTGCATGCTCGGTCTCTGGGCACAGCTTCAGACCCTGGGGCCCCCACAGCCCTGTTTGCTGCCTGGGGTCAGTCTGCAGCCCTCGGTCAGTGCCCCGGCGTTCCCGCGCGATGCTGCAGGCCTCCTGCAGGGCGAGCACACAGTCGCAGGCCCTGGGCTTCCCCACACTTAGGGGAGTTTCTCTGCTGTGCACCACCGGGCCTGGAGCCTGTGAGGCTGTGACCTGGACAAGACGGACACGGAGCCCAGCGTCCTGGAGCCCCCCCAGATCCTACCGCTGCCTGGCCACCCCTGCTCTCGGCCGGGAGGTGTGGGACAGCCCTCTGCAGACACCCCTCAGTCTCCCCCAGGGCGTGATGGCCTGGGCTCACCACTCTCCCCCAGTTCCTCGTGGGAGTCGGTGACGAGCACATCCTGGGAGCTCTGCTGTTGCCGGGGACAACCGTGACTCCACCAGTGCTTGCAAAAGTGACAAAGTCGGATAAGGAACAACTACGGTCACCATGGGGACGGGGAAGCCCCGGTGGGCTGAGCTCCCTGCAGGAGGTAGGAAGCGCTGGGCTGGGACAGTGGAGACTTCTGACCCCAGGGCGAGTTCCCTGAAACACACACACACGCACACACACATACATGCAGAGGGACACATGTGTGCACATGTACACACATGCACACATACATGCAGAGGGACACACCTGTGCAGATGCACACATGTGCACATACATGCAGAGGGACACACGTGTGTACACGCACACACGCACACACAGAGGGACACACGTGTGCACACAGAGGGACACACGTGTGCATATGTACACACATGCACACACACATGCAGAGGGACACATGTGTGCGCATGCGCATGTACCTTGGCTCTCTCATCCCCGGCTGGCGTCCTGCCTCCTGCACTCGTGGTGAGTGGCTCAGAAAAGTCGCTCTGTCTTCCTGGTGCCTGAGGGGTGATGACCGCTGTGGGGAGTGGAAGTAAGAACGGGGTGTGGCCGGCGCCATGGCTCAACAGGCTAATCCTCCGCCTTGTGGCGCCGGCACACCAGGTTCTAGTCCCGGTTGGGGTGCAGGATTCTGTCCCGGTTGCCCCTCTTCCAGGCCAGCCCTCTGCTGTGGCCTAGGAGTGCAGTGGAGGATGGCCCAGGTGCTTGGGCCCTGCACCCCATGGGAGACCAGGAGAAGCACCTGGCACCTGGCTCCTGCCATCGGATCAGCGCGGTGTGCCGGCCGCAGCGCGCTGGCCACGGCGGCCATTGGAGGGTGAACCAACGGCAAAGGAAGACCTTTCTCTCTGTCTCTCTCTCTCACTGTCCACTCTGCCTGTCAAAAAAAAAAAAAAAAGAACGGGGTGCATTGCTGTGATGTGGTCCCCACCGTGGAGCAGAGGCCTCACCCCTGCCTCACGACGCCGGCTGTTTCATACCCAGCACAATGGCCTCCCAGCCTGTGTCCCTGCTCGCGGGGCCCATGGGAACCAGTTGTTGAAGGCACAGCTGCCAGTCGCCCTGTTCAAACCCCCATTGGCCCTCAAATCACAGGAGCAGAAAACCCAGACCCTCCCCAGACGCCACGCGGGTGCCAGGGCTGGGGGCAGTGGGCGTGACCGCCTTGAGCTCAGCGGCCCGAGGAGGCGGCAGGAGTGGCCCGGCATCCTGAGGGCAGCCCACCCGTGCCCAGCCGCCTCGGTGCCGCCACTGCTCTGGGCGGCGGCTCCTGAGCCGCTGGGTTTTTGATTGACAACTCCCGGTGCAGAGAGGCACCCAGCACACACCTTGGCCTTTACGGCCTTGGCACCAATGGGGTTCTCGCTCCAGGCCTGAGCGCGGCCTCCCGCAGTCCCCACGCCTCGCACACGGGGCCCTGAAGACCCAGGAGAGCCACAGGGTCAAGTCCTCTGCTTCTGAGTCAGCGTTTGTTTCTCCTCACTATTCCCTGGTGCCTAAAAAGTGTGCAATGACACAGTCACCTGTTACCATGGAGACAGCAGGTGACGGGGTAGGGCAGAGGAGGCCCCCGTGAGGCCATGAGGTCCCCAGATCCAGCCCCGGCTGTTGTAACTTCTGCAAATATCCAACATAGAGACAGGGAGGAAGCCGAGAGAGGGAGGGGGTCAGGGGCACTGGGCTCTCGTGGGCGGTTCTGAGTGCCCGTCTCATGCCCAGCGCGGGGACTGGACTCAGGAAGTGTCGGCGAGCGGACCCCACGTCAGCGCGGGGCAGATCAAACCCCAGCACATCTGTCCCCTGATGATGCTTTGTTTCCTCTGACAATTTCTGCAGCCATAATTGATTTTATGGCTTGATCTCATTCCTTGCCCATCAAGTTGAAGACATAAACACATAATGAGATTGTTGTCTAACAGTCACCGAGATTAAACGCCGGCACAGTGGCTGGGATTAATCAACCTCGTTTCTCTCATTAGATTATCTGCAGCAACTCGGGGCGCAGGCGGGTTCCGCGCAGCGTGCAGCACAGGTAGCGGCTGTGGGAAGGCGTCCGGGGACGGGGGCACGCGGAGACCCTCCCCGGCACCGGGGCCTCCGAGGTTGGATAAACGCAACGGGGAATGAGCTGGGTACCGGGCAGCGCTCAGGACACTGGGCTGGGGGCAGGAGCTGGGTACCGGGCGGTGCTCAGGACACTGGGCTGGGGGGCGGGAGCTGGGTACCGGGCAGCGCTCAGGACACTGGCCTGGGGGGACGGGAGCTGGGTACCGGGCAGCGCTCAGGACACTGGCCTGGGGGGACGGGAGCTGGGTACCGGGCGGTGCTCAGGACACTGGCCTGGGGGGCAGGAGCTGGGTCCTGATTCATCTGACTGTGACCCGAGCCCCTGCCTCTCTGCACCTGACTCTCTTGCCTAGAAAATGCGGGGACCTGTGATGGGCGGTCCCTGGGACCATTGCAAAGCCAGAGGTCACGGGGAGGGGCCATGCCAGAGCACCTGCCTTGGGCCATGGTGGTCTTGGGTCTCCATGGAAACCCAACGCTCGCTTTCTGGAATCGCGATGGGCGCATTCCCCTCACTCCGTCTCAGACTTGTGCAGGAAACAGAGGACCTGCAGCTGGACTCAGATTTCGATTTCAGATTGGCCCCAAAGAACTTTTCAGTACGAGAGAATCGTGCACATTCCTTGGGACACGTTTATGCTAACGTGTACCCTGCATGTGGCTAGAGACACAATGCGACTACCACTGATTTTCGGTTCTGTTTAAAAACTCAGCTGGGCTGGGAAAGCCCCACCCGCGATGCCGGCATCCCAGACACGTCCCGACCCAGCTCCTGCTAGTGCATCCGGGAATGCAGTGGAAGATGGCCCGAGGGCTTGGGTCCCTGCACCACACAGGAGACCCAGGAGAAGCTCCTGGCTTTGGTCTGGCCCAGCCCTGGCTGTTGTGGCCCTCTGGGGCCCTTCTCTCTCTCTCCTTCTCTCTCTCTCTCCCCTTCTCCTCTCCTTCTCTCCCCTTCTCTTTCAAATAAATACATGAATCTTTACAAAAAAAAAAATGAAAACTCTCTGGTCCTGGTACCTCCTACGGAGACAAGTGACACCTCGAGACGCGGGCAGGTGGAGCAGGGGCTGTGGCCAGCACTGGTGCTCGGGCCTCTGGGGCCTCTGGGGCCTCTGGGGCTGTGCCCACGGCCTGGGACTCCCGCTATGCACAGCCGGGGCAGCGGAGGGGGCAGGTGCGCACTCAGAACGCAGACCCCGGGTGGGAAGTTTCTGGATCTTGGGACCAGTGCAAGCGACGCTCGGCCTCCTGGGGTGGGAGGGGGTGTGCATTGGTTTCTGGGGGTTTCCAAGACAAAGCGCCATAACCCCAGAGGCTTCAAAACAAGGAGATTTATTCTCTCATGGTTCTGGGGCAGAAGGCTGAGACCATGGGGCGGAGCAGGGCTGAGCCCTCTGGCGTCTCCAGGGAGAATCTTCCCGCCCCCGGGCCCCCGGTCACCTCCGCCCATCTCTGTCCTGGGTGCCTAGGTCCCGACCTAACGGACCTCCAGACTCTGGACACACTCACAGATGCGAAGACGCTGCTTTCCAGGAACAAGCCCAGGAGCTGGGGGTGGGGTTGGGACAGTCTGGGGGTGGGGGTGCAGGTACGATTCAACCACTCCTCTGCTTGGTTTTGTGATCCGGACGAGTGCTCACCCTGGAGCAGCCTCGGCCTCCCCGCCCCGTGCTAAGTGCAATTAGAGGCAGCTGTTCCGGGAGAAGCCAGCGACAGGGGGACAGGGACGTTGGCTGCATGTGGCAGCTGTCCCTGGGGATCCAGCCAAGCGCACGCTCACTGGGCACAGAGCAGGCATGCCAGAACTCATCAGTCATGGTCCCTGCCCACGGGGCCTCGCAGCCTACGTGGGAGCAGACACACACACAGCCACGTCGCGGGAGATGTCCCCAGCAGCCGCAGGGGCAGGGGCAGAGCAAGGACCGTGGGCACTGGAAGTGAGACTCAGAGGACACCGCAGAGACTGGGCTGCTGCTCTGTCGCCGGAGCTGTGTCTGAGCAGGGGACGGCGCTGGGGTGGACGAGGGGGCAGGGGAGGTGGCACAGGGCAGCGCTGAGCCAGAGGGGCTGAGGAAGGAGGAGACCCCCAGCCTGACCGAGCCCCGCGGCCCCGCCGGCGGCTTCAGGTCTCAGGTGAGCCAGTGCATCTTGGATGCCGACCCTGAGCTCAGAGTGGCCAGAGGCGGCTCAGCTGCCGGGAGTCTCCTGGCTGCCTTGGCAACGCATGGGGAGCCCAGCTGAGGCCAGGGGCTGGAGGAGGCTCCGGCAAGCCCCACAGGCAGGAGCAGGAAGGGAAGCCGCGGAGCCCCGCTCTCAGCCTCCCCCGGAGCTCAGAGCTCGACGTGGACTCAGACGCTCGGCCACGGCGATGGCCACGATCCTGCTTCCGTCACATTCAAAACTTTTTCATTCATTTTTGTTAAGATTTTAGTTGTTTATTTGAGAGATAGATTTAGAGAGAGAGAGAGAGTCTTCTCTCTGCTGGTTCACTCCCCAGATGTCCAAAACAGCCAGAACTGTGCTGATCCAGAGCCAGGAGCCTCCTCCAGGTCTCCCACGCGGGTGCAGGGACCCAAGGGCTTGGACCATCCTCCACTGCTTTCACAGGCCACAGCAGAGAGCTGGATCGGAAGTGGAGCAGCCCGGGCTGGAACTGGTGCCCACATGTGATGCTGCCCACGTTGGAAGCCGGCACTGCAGGTGGCGGCTTTATCCACTAAGCCATGGCGCCGGCCCCCTTTATTTATCTTTTAAACAATTTATTTGAGAGGAAGCAAGAGAGATGACAGACAGCGGGAGCTCCCAGTCGCTGGTTCACTCCCCGAATGCCCACAACAGCCAGAACCGGAGCTGGGACGTCGACCGGGTCTCCCACGCCAGGGCAGGGACCCCGCGACCGAGTCCTCACCGCTGCTTCCCAGGTGCGTGAGCATGGGCAGACAGCTGCGGACGGAGGCGGAGCCAGGCCAGGCCCGGGCACTCGCTTTAAACCAGTGTCTGCTGCTTGTGTGAAGCTGAAGTCTAACAGGATGCGCTGTTACTTCTGGCAGTCCCAACATGCACACGAACACGTGTGTGTATACACATGTAGCTCCCAACCCAGGCGCGCACACCTGTGCCCACCCCAGCTCCTAACCCAGATACCCACACCTGTGCCCAGCCCAGCTATGCACACCTGTGCCCACCCCAGCCACGCACACCTGTGCCCACCCCAGCTCCTAACCCAGATACCCACACCTGTGCCCACCCCAGCTACGCACACCTGTGCCCACCCCAGCCATGCACACCTGTGCCCACCCCAGCCACGCACACCTAGCCTGGTCATCCTTCTGCCCAGGTCAACAGCTAGCTGGGCCCGTGGCCCACCCCCGGGGGCCATCAGGGAGCTCCTGGTGTGGCTGAGACTCCCGGGTCTGTGGCTCAACGTGTGTGGCTCTCGCCAGTGCCACACCTTCCTGCAGTAAGTGTTTTCCAACCGTAAGTAACCCCTCATGGGAAGTTACTGATGTCTCGTGGAAAGACACACTGCACGCGTGTTTAGCTGCATTTCCATGACAACCGGTAAGGAGTGCATCCTCTCCCCTGAGGCCCCTCCCCCTCACTGTGATGAAGGCGTGATCGGCCGCCGTGAGCCAAGGGCCCAGCTCACCAGGTGAGGGACCCCGGGCAGCACGAGCACCGTGTCCTGCCCTGGAGGGTGGGACGATGGGTGCCGTGAGGAGCTCAGAGCAGGTGACAGAGGGCTCAGAAGAGGGGCCAAGCGAGGTCCACCTGGCGAGAAAGTGAGTGGCGCTTCCGGGGGCAGAGCTCCGCTGAGCAGCACTGGTGGTGCGGGGTTGGGGCCCGGAGGAAGTCCCTGGGGGCCCAGCGGTGACACAAGGGCTCGATGGCCGCCTGCAGGGCATACACGCCCCTGCACTGGCGAGAATGGGCAGGTGGCCACCTCATCAGGACTCCCGGTCTGGCATGTGTGGACGGGGCTCCTGGCAGGGATGGGGCAGCCTCCACCTGAGAGCACACGAGGAGAACCTGGGTGCCACACCGGGCTGCTCTGCTGTGTCTGTCGTCTAGAAATGGTAGAATCCAGTCCCACCCGCCGTGCCCAAACCACGCTGGTGTTGCAGGTGAGGCGGGGCCCAGGACTCTCCGTCCGCAGCGCGCGTGCTGCTTTCTGATAGCTGGGCCTCTCGGAGAGCGGACACGCGGCTGTGAGCCGTTCCCCGGGCCGCCATCAGCACCACGGACAGAGGGTACCGGGGGACGGGGCTCGGTCCTCATGGTTTTTGCCTTAGGCCAGCCTTGCGGGACCTGCGTGAATGAGGTACAGCGGCACCTTTAACAATCTGGTGCCTTGATTGGCTGATCCCACGAGGACCCCGGGGCGACTGGCAGGTGCCAGTGGCCGACCTGAAATCTGGGTCAAAAGTCACCGGAATTTGTTGAACTCCTCCCGGTTAACGCCCTTGGTTTCAACTTCACTGTGAGCTCAGGGGAAGTGACTTTCATAGGCCCTGGAGGCAGGCGGAGTCCTCGTCACCACTCACAGCCAAGCAGCAGTGCTGGGAGCTGGCAGTGGGCACAGCCGGTTTGGACGTTGCCTGGGGCTCCCGGGTTACATTCTGGCTCCGTTTCCGAGTCCAGCTTCCCTCTGCTTTCACACTGGGAGTTGGCAGGTGATGGCCCAAGCCTCTGGGCTCCTGCCTTTTGCATGGGAGATGCAGGTTGAGCTCTGGGCTCCTGGCTTCGGCTTCGTGGGCATTTGGGGGTTAAATCAGTGGCTGTTTCTCTGCTTTGCAAATCAGCATATGAGGCACCAATGCCTGGTGCACCCGGTGGTCATGAGCTGGGGCACAGGCCGACCTCTGAGCCTGGATGAAATGGTGCCACAGCGAGGCCAGGTGAGACGAGAGCCACAGCGCCCAGCCGGGGCCTTGGGAAGCCCAGGCTGCAGAGAAGCCCACCAGGGTAGCAGCCTGCTGGGCTTTCCCAGGTGAAGAGCTGTTTTTAAAGATTTATTTATTTGAAAATCAGAGTTTAACAGAGGGTAGGAAAGACAGAGGGGGGGATGGGAGAAGGTCTTCCACCTACTGGTTCACTCCCCAACTGGCCACAACAGCTGGAGCTACACCAACCCAAAGCCAGGAGCCAGGAGCTTCTTCCAGGACTCATAGGCAGGTGCAGGGGCCCAAGGACTTGGGGCATCCTCCACTGCTTTCCCAGGCCATAGCAGAGAGCTGGATTGGAAGTGGAGCAGCCGGGACTAGAACCAGCGCCCACACGGGATGCCAGCACTGCAGGCAGCAGCTTTACCCGCTATCCCACAGCACCGGCCCCAAGCTGTTTTCTTTGGATCTTGAGTGACAGGTGGGAGTTGGCTGCATGAACAGGTACACCAGGAGGGCAGGGACTGCCTGGGCTCCAGACACGGTGGCCGAGGACGTCAAGGACAGACCCAGCCACCCTCGTCCCACGGGCAGCTGAGCCATTCAAATGTGCATCGTACCCCTCATGGTTAGGGAGCCCCTGTGCCTGAGTCACACAGTCTGAGAGAGGGGCCTGGCCTGCACTGGGGCTGCAGTGGGGGTCCTGCACCGGAAAGGTGAGTGTGAGGCCAGGAGTTGGCGGGAAGGAGAGGCGAGCTGCTGTGGGCGGTCAGTTTCCACACGTGGCACGGGGAGCAGGGCCAGAACCCACCTGCGCTGCCGGCCCACGCTCCCGGCGTCACTGCTGTCCAGACACTTAATATAATTATGATCCATTGCCATAGAAACAGTCAGAAGTGAGGATGGCGTGCTGCAGCGCCTGTTCTGAGACACTGTGGGCAGAGCGGCTGCCCCTCTGCATGGGGACGAGTGGGCGGCGGCAGGACGCAGGGAGGGGCGCAGGCAGGACCCCCGGGCCTGGGCACGAGCCCCTGCTGCAGCATGGCCTCAGCTCCTCACGTCTGCTCTTGGCTTCCAAGCAGAGGAGGCCGTGGTGGGCAGCACCCCCTGGACGGCCCCCTGTCGCACCCTCCCCCGGCCCTGGAGAGCGGCCAGGCGGACGGTGCTCGGGGACAGTGAGCTCCTGCCTGTGCTGCGTGTCACCCGCCCTAGCCCCACCCTCTCCCCAAGGTGGGTCTCAGGGACCCTCCGGGGGTGTCTCTCCACACTGACAGCTGAGCAGCCCCAGGCGCAGGCCAGGGTCTGGGGACGAAGCCCAGCAGGTCCCTGTCTGCCCAGCATGTCCTCGCCTGCTCTTCCCCCTCAGTGCCTGGGGACACGTTCCTTGCACAGTGGATCTGTGTTAGAACTGGAAAGCATCAACCTACACAGCTCAGGACGCAGCCGCCTTGCTGGGCTGGGCTGGGGCGTTCTTCTCCCAGTCTTTCCGCATTGCGGCGAGGGGCTAGTGTCTCTCCCCCAGCCCTGGCGCCTCCCCTGCTCACTCACCTCAGCGCTGCCTCTGGGACCAGCGTGGCAGCACGCGTGCACTCTGTGAGACAGAGGAGGGCCCTGAGCAAGGACCCCTGGGCTGGACCTGGGCCCCATCGGGCCTGGGACTGAGGGCTGTGGCTCTCAATTCTTCAGCCCTCCAACACAGGCTCAGTAACCACTGCTGGATGGAAGCATGCATGGGTGACAGGTACAGGCGTGGATGGTGGGTACATGTGTGGACGACATGTGTGGATGGTGGGTGCATGCGTGGGTAGTGGGTGCATGCGTGGGTGACAGGTGCATGTGTGGGTGGTAGGTGCATGCGTGGGTGACAGGTGCATGTGTGGATGACAGGTGCATGTGTGGACGACATGTGTGGGTGGTGGGTGCATGCGTGGGTGGTGGGTGCATGCGTGGATGACAGGTGCATGCATGGGTGACAGGTGCTTGCGTGGATGACAGGTGCGTGCGTGGGTGAGAGGGTGGATGGCCGGGTGGTGAGGGAGTGAACGGATAGGTAGAGGCAGGTGGACGGTGGACGGTGGCTGGAGGTGTGGATGAGCAGCAGTAACCCCTCCCACGTACTAGCCCAGGCTAATGACTTGGCTTCAGTATCAGAGGAACTTAGCCTCAGCTCTGGGCTACAAGGACGTGGACTTTGTAAATCCGCCGACCTGCTGAACGTCACAGCCTGACCTGCGGGGGTTTGTCCTGCGGCAGACAGAGCGCACACTCGGTTTGTGGTTACAGAGCTGCAGCTGCACGGGAGGGAGGAGCTGCTTCTGGGCCCTGGGAGGAGTCAGGGAGCCCTGCACCCACCTGTGCACTCACCGCACACACCTGTGCACACACCTATACACTCACCTGCACACTCACCTGCACACACCTGTACACACCTGTACACTCACCTGCACACACCTGTACACTCACCTGTACACACCTGTGCACTCACTGCACTCACCTGTGCACACACTTGTACACACGTGTACGCACCTGTACACTCATCTGCACACACCTTTACACTCACCTGCACACACCTGTACACTCACCTGTGCACACTCACCTGTACACACACCTGTGCACACTCACCAGTACACACCTGTATAGTCACCTGCACATTCACCTGTACACTCACCTGCACACACACCTGTGCACACTCACCTGCACACACACCTGTGCACACACCTGTACACACACCTGTGCACTCACCTGCGCACTCACCTGTCCCGCATGGCTCTCCCTTACACAGCACGCACCCAGCCACCTAGGGCTCCAGGGCATCCATGTGTCAGACTCCGCGAGGACCCTCCTCCCCACAGAAACCCCCAGCCTCTGAACCCTGAGCGTCTGAACGCCTCCTCCGCACTCCCCCTCCAGCATCCCACCCCTCACTCCCCCTCCAGCGTCTCACCCCTGCCTCCCCCTCTCCTGGGCTGACCTCCTCCGGGAAGACCTCCCAGCACTTTGCAGCTCACACTGGCGCCGCCCCGCCTGCGTGGGGTTACTGGGAGGGTGAGTCTTTCCCTTGCAGCCTGGTCGCCCTGTAAGCCACGCCTGTGCGAGGCAGAGCCACCAGGAGAGCCATCTCCGGTGCCTGGGGACGTCTGAGAGGCACGCAGCTCCGAGCCCCCCCACCCGCCAGCCTCCTCACACTCCCCAGAGGAGGGGAGAGGACACGCAAAAGCCCCTACAGGAGTCTGGGCCTGGGAGGTGCTTGGGGAAGGGCTGTGAGATGCAGTGGCCACGGCGGGGGCGGCAGTGAGGGCGCAGGGGCCGGTGCCAGTGTGCGGGGGCGTGGGTGGGAGCCCACAGACCTGGGCTGCGGGAACAGAACTCGTAGGCGGTCCCTCCCATTGCTGCAGCAAAGTCATCCTGGCCCCTGGAGAGGCAGCTTCCTGGGACGGGACGACTTTGTGAGCGTTTAATGGACTCCAGCACGCGCGCCCCTGGGGGTGGGCCAGGCGCGGGGAGCTGGGCTTGGGGCTGATTGATCCTGGCCCAGGGTGCCGGCTGAGTAGATGGTCATTAAGCATTTCGGTAGGTGAATTAGTCCATTGACAGGCTGGGGCCGCCGTCCGGTGCGAGCTGAGAATCGACTTCTCCAGTGAGTGCCCACGCTGGATTCCTACCAGGGAAGATTAAGCTCGGCAGCTCCTGCTGCAGCCGGGAGAAGCGCGAGCGGCCTGTTAGAACACGTGGCAGAACCAGCGTTCCGTGAGACGCAGAAGGCTCTGGCGGGAGAGGACGCCGACTCTGCACCCCCAGAGCGGGGGCGAGCGGGAGGAGGCGGCGCGGGTGCTCTGTGGGGCGACCTCTGGCCCGCGTGGGGCTCACCTCCCCTCGGGAGGGCCGTGGCGTCTCGCACACTTGGCGTGTCTCCGCACTCTCTCCTACGCGCTGTGTCTGCAGCAGCCACCTCCCCACGGATCATCCTGGGCGTGCCTGGGGCAGAGGGACCTCGGGGGACAGGGCAGACAGCCAGGCTTCAGGATAATCAAAGCTGACACTCACGGCGCCGGCGAGCGCCGGGGAGACCTCTCGGAGGCGAAGCTGCGTGATTGTCTTTTAATTAACCTTGAGACAGAAATCTTCTCCCCACACTGAGAGCTTTTCGGGGGAACCCGAGGAAACAGAGGCCGCCTATTTCCATACTAACGATGTGGACGTGGTCACGTGCTCAAGGTTTGTCTCCTGTAAGCACTTAGAAGCCCTTAATCCACCGCCGTGGCGACACTGACAGTGACAGCGTGCAGGCTTCTCACCCAGGGGAGCCCCCTCCCCCAGGGCACCTGCATCCCAGTGGCGTCATTTCCTGGCTGCCCTCCCCCTGTGGAGACCCTGGCCAGGCAGTCCCCAGGACGCAGCGTCGGTGACACAGCCGTGTCAGCTCATGGGCGATGCCTCTGTCCACGGCAGCCACGGCCCTGCAGCGTGCGCTCTGCCTCCTTCTTGTGTTTCCACCCCCAGGCTCTCACCGCAAGGCCCTGGGCCTGCAGGACAGCCACCGACAGTCAGGAACAGCTCCCAGATCCCAGCGGCCCAGCACAGCCGGCGCACCGCACCCGCACGTCACAGCGAGAGCTGGGGACGGCCACGGTCACTCAGGGACACCGGCCCCTTTCTCCTCGGGCTCCAGAAGCTTCCGCCCCCCACCCCGTGCCCGGCTGCTCGCACAGGAAGAGGCGCTCTGACCTCTTCTGCAGGCTCAGAAGCGGGGACGCACACGTGTCCCCACCACCAGGCCCCGCAGTGCAGCCCACGGGCCTGTGCGCGTCACCGCGGCCGGCTCTGCGACGGGCTCAGGAGATGCATGGCCCCTACGCAGCTTCCCGGGGGCCACCGTGCCCACCTCTGCCACTGCCCTCGCCTGTGGCGCGAACAGATTGCTGTGGGAGAGGAAAGGCGTGATTCCTGGTGAGCCCGGAGAGGCCGTGATAACCGCGCTCTCTTCCCTGTCTGAACCCAACGTCCCTGTCCCGGGCTCGCCCTCCCACGCCTGGAGACACGGCAGAAAGGAGACCCCGTGAGCCTGGGAGCCGCCGTCTCCTCGCCGGGCCCGGCCCGCTCTGCTGCTAACGCCGGCCTGCCATCCGGAACAAACCGCGCACGCCGTACACAGTCGTTAATATGCTGCGAGAAAAGGTTCCTTTTTCTTAAGTAAAGCGCACAACTCCTTTCAGAAAGCCGGGGGACGTGTCTACTGTCTCCCTGCGGCGCACGGATGCAGCCCAGCCTGCAGAACGCGGCTGATTCGTGCCTCCAGGGGTGCCCCCCGCCCCGGCTGTTGCTGTGCGAAAGCAGTGAGCAGAGACACGGGCTTTGGAATGAGAATCAACCAGAACGTGCAGAACATGACAGGTGCAGGGGCGTTCCGAGCCGCTGCGTGCCACACCCACATCCCAGAGCGGAGCGCTGGCTGAGTCCCGGCTGCTCGGCTTCCGGTCCAGCTCCCCGCCGATGCACCTGGGAGGGTAGCCACGGCCCAGCCTTGGGCTCCTGACCCCCACGTGGGAGGGGGGAGGGAGTACCTGGCTCCCAGCTTCCCCCGGCCCAGTGCTGGATTCTGGGGGTGTTCGGGGTGCGAGGCAGGGGCTTCTAATGTGTCCCAGGCATCTCCAGTGTCCAGCAGCTCCGCCCACAGCTCTTTTTTTTTTTTAAGATTTTATTTATTTATTTGAAAGTCAGAGTTACACAAAGGAGAGGAGAGGCAGAGAAAGAGGTCTTCCATCCGATGGCTCACTCCCCAGATGGCTGCAATGGCTGGAGCTGCGCTGATCCGAAGCCAAGAGCCAGGAGCTTCCTCCAGGTCTCCCACACAGGTGTAGGGGCCCAAGCACTTGGGCCATCTTCTACTGCTTTCCCAGGCCACAGCAGAGAGCTGGATCGGAAGAGGAGCAGCCGGGACTAGAACTGGCGCCCAAATGGGATGCCGGCGCTTCAGGCCAGGGCATTAACCCGCTGTGCCACAGCGCCGGCCCCTGCCCACAGCTCTTATTGGACGGATTTCACGCAGTAAGAAAAGAGTAGCAGGGAGCTGGGAGCGCAGTGTTAGAGACTTCGTCGGCCAGAGCAGGCCTTTGAGGACGGGGGTCTCCAGTGAGCCTGACCCTCCTCTGGGTAGGTCAGCTGAGTGCTGGGGGGGGCAGGCCCGGCGCCGCCTACGGCCCCAGACGCCAGCCCTGGAAGACGCAGGTGTCTACCGCGAGAGAGCACAGGAGACACACCGGGGCGGGGGAAAGTGCGCGGTCAGCGGCTCAGGGCAGCCGCTTTGTCCCCTGGACGCTGGCGAATCTCCACATGCGGACGGCTGGGCCCCAGGGTCTCTGTCCCCATGAGCAGCCCCGAGGAAGCAAAGACAAGGCCGGAAGCCAGCCGAGAGCCCCCACAAGTCGGAGAGGAACCGGCCCGGACGCGGCCGCCGGAGCTGGGCTTGGGCTCGGCCTCCAGCCTCAGGAAACCGCTGGGGAGGAGCTGAGGACCTGGTCCGGGGCCGGGCCGTCTGGGAAGACAGGAGCCCAGCCGCCCCCCGAGCGCCCGCGGCGGCTCTGTGTTTGCACATCCTGACTTAGGCTCCTGTCTCCTCGTGAGAAACGCTCCCTTCACGCCTCTAGCCTGGAGCGAGAAGGAGCGAGCCCACAGTGGCTCGTACAAGAACCTCCTGTGCTCGCTCTCCTTGGTCTTGTGAGGAAGATGGTGATGGCAGGGCAGCTGCAGCCCCCGGGGGCCCACGGTGACTTCACGCAGCAGGAGCACCCGTGCCGGGAGGTCCGGGCCCCCGGGAAGCCCAGAAAGTTGCTTAGGACTCTGCCGTGTCTGGGCCAGGCTGAGCCTCCATGGACAGGGCTCCGTGTCCTGCACCTGGGAGGCCTGGAACCTGGAGGGCGGGGCGGAGGTCTCTGGTTCTGCAACCCAGAGAAGCAGCAGCTGAGCCTGGCCCCAGGGTGGGAGGTGTGTGCGTACTGCCCCAGGTGTTGAGGAGGGGGGAGCAGCACAGAAGACTTGGGGTGGGCAGCAAGCTCCTGTCCCCTCCCTGGAAGGGTCCGAGGGTACCGGGCCACTCCTGACCCCGACCCAGCTCCCCTGGTCCCAGGAGCCAACAGATCACACAGTAGAGAAAACAGGGCAGGCACGGACCAAGTCTTAGTTTTCAACGAAGGACTTGTAGCCAGCCAAGCTTCTCCCACAGGAAGCCGGGGTCAGCCAGAGACGGCAGGATGAGACGTAGGGGCCCGAGGTAGGGGTCTTCAGCCACTTCCAGGACCCAGGCACCCAGGCAGGGCCGTGGGTGCCATCCAGGAGGCAGAGATCAGCATGGGAGCTGGGAGTGAGCCCACCCAGGAGGAGGCTCCCAGGGCTTGCACTGGGCTGGGACATCAGCCACACACAGGGGACCCGATGGCCAGCGTTAGCCCAGAGACAGTGATAGGACAGTCCAGAGTGATGCTGGGGCTGCAGCCGGCATAGGGGAGGCCCAAGATCAAGGGTGAGCTGGGGATCGCACCCCGACTCCTGATCAGCAGATTCCAGAACACCTGCCAGGATTGTGCCAAGATATGGAGAGCCGGGAGGCTCTGGGCAGCAGCGGCCAGGGCGGGTGAGCAGGACGGCGACCCTGCTCGGGAGGCTCTGCCCCCGCTTTGCTGAGCCTCTGCGTTTCAGAGTTCACCACCCGTTCCACCACTGGACCCCCACCCTGAATATCACAGAAGACCCCACGTGGGCGTGGCAGGGCAGTGACCAATCATGGACGAGGCTGATCTGCTGGCTCCGCCCTGCCCTCCTGCTCGTTAGGACCCTGGGCATGGGGAAGCCCGTGTGGACCCTGGTGCAGCCGCCTGGCTCGGCCACGTGAGACACAGGGCCCTGGGTGAAGGCTGCGCCACAGCCCCTGCTCCCGGAGCCAGGGTTCCCTGCTGGCCCAAGTACGCCCGTCCCGGGGGTGAGCTCACCTCCGCAGAGCCGCACCGGCAGGAGCAGGTGCATCACCGGGTTATGCTTGGAGAAGACGAGGCCCATCCACTCGCCCCTCCGCTCGCTGGCTTGCTCTGTTGGGCTCGGTCACTTGCCTCACACGGCGATGACGCCACCTTGTCGGATTTGCACTCGAGTGACCGGCTTCGAGGGAGCCGATACAAACGGTGCCGCGTTTCCACCTGCAAACCTTGTGGCTTCCGTGCAGCGCCCTCGCGCCCGGCACCCACGCTGCCGATGCTGCATCAGCACGGGGAGTTTAGCTCTGGTTTTCCCACCCACTCTTCTGGACTTTGCACTGGACAGCCAGGAGGACAGCCATGGGGTTTCCTTTGCCCCTAGCTCGCCGTTCTTGCCCCACAGCCAGGAGTCCGACTACCACACAGACAGGAGAGGAGACGGGGCAGCCTCGCCGCGTCCCTGATGCCACCCCAGCTGCGATGGCGGAGGGAGGGTATGGCAGACCCTCGTTCTCAACCGAAGCGAGTCTCGTCCCGAGGTTGTGGGGGGTGTGGGTCGTGAACCCGTGGGAGACCCTGGGAGGCTTTCTCTGCAGCTCGGGGCGGGGCCCTGTGGGTGGACTGGGTCTCCTGCGCCAACTTTCAGATGCTGAACCAGCCTGAATGCACAGGGAAACCCCACTTGCCGCCATGTGGATTACTCTCCAGGTCGACCTGACCTGCCGTCCGTGGGAACAGTCGCTCTGGGACTATTGGTCTGCAGTTTCTCATAGTTTTTCTCCGACACTGGCGTGGGGTAATGCTGGCCCCGTAGGCTGAGAGGAGGTGCTCTCTCTGCTTCCGATTTTGTGAGAGATTACAGACAGCCGATGCAATTCCCTCGCAGGTGCGTGGTGGGATTCGCCCGTGGACACACCTGGTCCTCGTGCTTTCTACTGGGCACTTTATTAACTGCCGATTCGATTTCTCTGATAGATCAGGTCTATGCAGACTGTCTGCTTCTCGTGTGGGATTTGGTAGAGTGTGGTTTTCAAGAGCTTCATCCAGGTTGCTAAATCAGTAAGCAAATAGCTGTATTTTATAGGACTCTGCCATGATCCCACAGCCTCTGTGAGATCTGTAGTGATGTCTCCTCTGCTGTTTATGATATTAAGAATTTGCACCCGCTCTTTCCTAAGCCAGGCTGCGGTTTTCAATTCTGTCTTTTCAAAGAATCAGCTCTTGGTTTGGTGGAATCTGTCCATGGGTTTCTTGTTTGCAACTTCATCTACTTCTGCTCCAGTTTTTCACTGTTTTTCCTCGCGTACTCTGGATTTAACGTGTTCCTGGTTCGTGTAACTATCCAGGGTGAACCTGTGGGTGACTGATTCTACAGCCGTCTTCCCTGGCTCCTCCGTTGTTCAGCTGGGAGTTGTTTCAAAGCGCATACCCTGGGGTTTTCCGGCTACTTCTATTTTCAGCTTTAACCGCTCTGAGCTGAGAGCACGCCCTGTGCGATTTCATTGATTTGATTTTGCTAAGGGCGCGTTATGGTCCAGACTGGTCTGCTGGGGAGTGCTCCACATGATCTGGATGAGAGAGCACATTCTGCCCCTGCTGCATGAATTCTTCCAGGGACCGCTGTCTCCCGTGGACGACGGTGCTGCCGAGCTCGGCTCCTGGTCTGGCCCCCGCAGACCCGTGCACTTCCGTACTGGCGGGCCCTTCTCTTCGGAGGCCTGGTTTTCCCGTCCTGGGTATGTGGATGCTTCGTTATTAGGTGTACACACAGTAAGAATCCTTGGAGCACGGGTCCCTGTGTCACCGTGTAAGGCAGGGGGACAGGGCTGCGGGGCTGTGGGGCCACATGAAAGGACTCACAGAAGTCGGCGGAACCCCAGCTGGCACAGCTGACAGGGCACAGGGATTCGCCAGGGTGACGGTCGGCCAGCACCAGCGGCACCCCGAGGTCGCGCCAGGAAGCCGGCCAGCCCTGCCACTTTGGCTGTAGCCCCGCCCCCAGCCTTGCCATGGCCGAGAGTGCAAATCCCAGGCAATCCATCCCCTCTGCCCTCTTCCTAATGTAAGCTGCCCCTTCCCTAAGCTCAGGCTGCCTGACCTGGTCTCTCCCAACCCGGAGTGACGGACACCACCTCAGGGCCTCACACGCCCTCCCCCCGCCTGGGACGGTGGCTCCTGCTCAGAGCTGAGCCAGCCCTCGTGTGGATCTCAGCTCCTGGGCCACCTCCTCCGAGCAGCCCCACCTGGCTGCTTCTGTCTCACACCTTCCTGCACGCTGGTGGGCCGGGCCGAGGCCGTCTCTCCTTAGAACGCACGGTTGTTTCTGTTACCCTAGAGTGCAGCGAGCCCTCGATGAAAGTGCTGGGGGGGGGCGCTGTGGCCCTCGATGAAAGTCCTGGGGGGGGGCGCTGTGGCCCTCGATGAAAGTCCTGGGGGGGGCGCTGTGGCCCTCGATGAAAGTCCTGGGGGGGGCACTGTGGCCCT